>CM076580.1:781659648-781994355 GCA_034641835.2 Pinus albicaulis
CATGATTATGTGTCATTATGCCACGTGGGTGTTGAGCTGGACCTCCTCCAAGTCAAATTTTTACAATTTTTTCACAAATCTGGTTAGTGAAAATTATGAAAAATAGTTTTCAAAGATGAGTGTATAATTTTCAAACCCTGTTGGCTTTGTAAAAACCCAGAGAGGTTTTCATATATGGACCTGTTTTGAAGAAAAACCTATTTTATATTTCCAAAATAATTTTCCATTTGGTCAGAAATAAAACTTGAAATTGACTGCTAAAAAAATCTTGTACAAAAATTTTGTAGTACTCATTTCGTAAGAATCTCCAAAAGCCATCTTTTGCATAACCTTTGACCTTTCTGACTATTGGATGATCTTCTTTGGGGATAATGAGCTAAAAAAAAATAAAAAAATCCCTCCTTATTTCTCCATAAAATTGAATTTAAAGGCAAAAGAGCATCTTCATAAATTTCATAACGTTTTTTGGCCTTCAAGCCTGGAGCACGCTATGAAACTACCTGATTATGGAGAAAATTAAAATTCTTCCTTTTTCTTCCAAATTTCACCTGTAGGTCTGAAAATTGATATGATGAAGTATGATCATGCAAAATTTCGTCTTACCCTCTTCAAAAAACATCATTTTCACCTTTAGAAAGTTTATTTATCAATAAAATGACTCTCTTTTTAATGAAAAAATAGGGTTCAAAGATGAGCTATTATCTCCCTATCCTTTATAGCCATTGAAAAACTGAAGGAGGTTTTGTAGGTCAATTTATTCTGAATAAAAACCTCTCTTGTATTTTTTAAAACCATCTCCAACTGTCGAGAATCTACATTCGAAAAACATGTATAAAACAAGCAAATTCTGCATTCTGAAAATAGAGTCGAAAGACATATCTAAATATCCCAATTTGTAGCACCTTTGAGAAAAGTGAAAGAGGTTAATCTTATTTTATATGTGCTTGAAAATAACTTCTCTAATTTTCTTAGAATACTTCTTTGTTTGCCCAGAAACTTCCCTTGAAGTTTACTGCTCAAAAGTAAAAAAGCTGAGAAATCCTCAAATTTGCTACGAAATTGTCAGGGAGTTTCGTACCAAAATATGCCTATTTTGCACTGAATTCGCTACGAAACTGTGTAAAACTGGAAGGTGGAATATGTTTCTAATTTAAAAGCATGGGAATGAAAACTAAAGGACATGCGGTAGACTCGACTCATATGACAAGGCTCTAGGTGGTTTTAGACTTATGGTAGACATCGACATATGCAATGTTTTCAAAAATTTCATGAAAATGACTTTGAGACAGCATGAACCTAGGTGAATGACCATATACATCAAAAATTAAAAATTTATGTGTGATAACAAATCCTATTGGTTCTTATAATTCTTTTTTTTGGTTGAACATTTTTCTTAGGAGACCCATTTTAGACCTCAAGATTCCTCTAATGACACATTTTAAAATGTATGGACCTACCCACATTGGCTCAAACTTCCATGATCCCAATTTATCATACCCTTGATCATATAACAAGACAAGTTCTCCTTCCTTCCATCACAGAATCATGTCGGGTTTTATCTAAGCACGTCAGATGTAAGAGACATTCCTCTTCCACGGAAATGGTAGGGAGGAGTTTGTAATATTCCCAATTAGCCTCAAGCTAATTGAAATATTAAATTTTTCTTTACTTTTCTGTTCATGAATAAATGTGAAAGGGAGGAACATAAAAACTCCTAAAATCATTGAACAAATCAATGCCCCGTGTGAACAAGGCTAAATCTGGGCTACTTTAATAAAACACCCTTATGTGTGAAAGGGGTTGAGACTTTTGACTGGGTCAACAAGACCAAATCAACAGTGCTATCCAAATTCAATGAACCTCCTAGATGCACAGTGCAGTTTTAGATGGAGGCCACACATGTGAGAGGAGCTAAATCATTGAGATAGTTTAGGGTTTTGCAAGATCTCATTCTTATAAAAGGAAGAGGAGGATCACAAGAGAAGGGTTGTTGATGACCATATTATTTCTGAAGAATATGTCTATTTAGACATTTCTCATTCTCTTGGCTGTTTAGCAGAGAATAGTGTTGTTTAGCACAAGGATCTCCCGTTTAGGAATATTTCTCTTTCCTTGAGTAGCTCTTGGGAGAGACTTCTATTACTTGTCCACTAACAGGCTTAAGGCCAAGCTTCTTCTTTCAACTACAACTCAGATCCTGTTGAGGGTTTGGTTGTTTTTGCAAGATGCAACAAGTGGAGGCTAGATCTATACAGATCTAGGCCAATCTAGTACCCATTTTCAGTGGGAGAGGCTTCAATCCCATTGGAAAAAGTGTTCAGGATCATTGGAGCTTCAAATCTACATCTTGGCGTCAGGCCAAAATTTTTTGCAAGCCTACAATGCAGTCCCTCTTCCAGTACTGCGTTATTAGAAAATAGGAAAGTTGCAGGGTGATTTGGCAAAGTTTGGGGAGTGATCTCTTGTGTTGGGGATCTGCCTTCACTGTGGTGATCCATGGATTTCTGTTCTTATCCATGTAATATTCAAATCTGATCTAAATACTCTTGTATATGCTTCAGAAATTCTGAATAGATTCGTAGATCTTCTGCATAGAATCTTAGATCTACTCCATGTGTTTCATGATATGTTGAAATCCCCAAGGGGAATGTAAAGTAGAGACATTATAGTGTATGGATCTATCATGGATCTCACTGTTCATGCATTATTTTGCTATAGATCTGATATGTAATCTACTACTATAGTACACTCAATAAAATAACGTTGTCAAGCCTTTGCAGTCAATTCTATCTGTTGTGGCACCTATTTTGAGGGTTTCTTTCTATATAAGTCTTCTATTTTCTATTCTAAGACTCACAAGCTTCAATATAAATCTAATTTGCTGATTTATATGACATTATTGATCCTTCATATTGGCCTACTGCTGCTACCTTGCTGAACTGCATTATTTTTGAAGCAGTGCTATTTAATCTTGTTGCAGCCCCATCTTGGGGCATTTTCCAAGCTTTACTAGGTGTGGAGACCTGTTTAGCCCACCTACAAGGATTTTTTTTCTGATCTCCTCTTGGATTCAGGTCATAGATTTTCATATCTAAGGGATCCAAGGGTTGGTTTCAAATCCTATAGCATACATTCCTAAAAAATGCATTTTTCAGGCTGCCTTGCTAGCAGTCCCAATTTGGGGATATTACAGTGGCATCGGAGAAACTTTCTTGGGACAGCCTCTGCTTCCTTTGAAAAATATCCAATATTTATTTTCATGAAAAGAAGATACTGAAGAAGAAGTGTGATTACACTAAATACACAGAAGAAAAGGGTAAAACCCCTTTATCTAGAAGAATGAGAGGGAAAGAGTTATCAAAAACTTTGTTCCAAACTCTGTATGAGATTAAAGGAGAAATCAAAGAAATGAAGAGGGAAATACATGAAGGTCCCTCAAGAGGATATTTACATGAATAAATCCCCAGTTCTTCATCTTATATGTGCAAGCACTCAGCTACATAATCAGATCCACAACATTATTCTATGCCCAGATCTACTGCAAGAGAGATGAAGGAAGAAGATGCACCAAAGGAGGAGACTTTGAGTGATTATCTTCAGGAGTATGAATCTAAATATTGGAAAATCAAGGAGCACTTAAGCTTCCAAGAGTTCTACCATCTCAAGGAGGAGAGGAGATCCAACAAATACAATAGAAGAAGAAGAGGTAGATACTTTCTGCCAAATTTTGATGGATCCTCCACATGCACAGCCAAAGAATGGATAGATCAGCTAGACTCATATTTGGATCTACATCAAGTTTCAGAGAAAGAAGCCCTTAATTTAGAAGCGCTGCATCTTAAAGTTAAAGCTTATGCTTGGTGGTTGTTTGAATCTTTCTCATTAAAAAATGTAAACATATCTACTTATGCAAAGTTCACTAGGAGAATGGTGAAAATATTTGATGTAAAACAAAATAAAACATCTTTGATTGAGCTAGCAAAGCATGAGCATGCAAAACCCCTACATGAGTGGGAAAGATCTATTGTGCAAACTCCACTTCATATTTATGTTGAAGGGGATAAAAACTTTTGTGATACCTTGTCCAAGGCAAGATCCCCTTGCATGAAGAGATTTATTCTCAAAAGGAAATCATGGAGATTCCTCTTTCAAAGGAAGACCAAGATCCAAGGTCTCTCATTGATGATCAGGCATTCTCACATATTGATGAGAAGGAAGATCAAGAGGGCAGTAATAACGTTGTCACTTTAGAAGAAGACCCATCACCACATGGGGATGGACATGAGGCTATTGTTTCAAGGGAGAAAGCTTTTGCATCTTTGCAAATTATTCCCAAGGAGCATTTTGTGACAACATTATTGGGCAGTGATACCTTGCTTCAAGCAAGAGGAGGAAGGATGGGTCAGCATCCAATGATGAGGAGAATTCACCCTTGTTTATTTCAAGGGGTTTCTATTCATGAGAAGGAGAATGATATATGCAACAAGGAAAGGGACACATCAGTCCAATCATTCATACAGTCTACTTCAGATCTTGATGTCTCTTTACATGGAGGCATTCCAGCAAGGAGACCCCCTGATGGGAAGAATAATAAAATGTTCTCTCAACCTTGTGTAGCAGTAACATATTTGGCTACCACAACACTAAGATCTATTGATGGATTCCAAGGAGGGCTGAACAATTTTTTGAAATTGAATTTTCTTTTCCTCACTCATCTGTTTGTGCTGGAAAAGAAGAATTCAGAGATCTATGATGACATTAGCATCATGTCAAATGGCCACTCCATAGATTTGGGATAGAAAATGATATCTCCACATACAAAGAAGATTTATGAAGAAGACAAGAGGGGGCCAAAACTCTTGTATGCATGGGCCAAACTATGTAAGTTTTGGAAGAGAGAGACCTTTCAAAAGAAGGTTGATCTTCCTATTCTTCAATCTTGTCTTGCACAAGATCAGCTACAAGAGAGGCAACAAAGATGGAGCTATAATACTCCAACATGTGACTTTGGCATTGAGCATGTCAAAGGGGAGCATGATGATGTGACAGCTACTTCATTTCATAATTCTATAGCGCTGTCATTTTTGAAGAGATTGGATCCATATTGGAAATCACAACTGTTGGTGGAATATTCCAAGGATCTTCACATATGCATGATTCTTTATGAACAGCTACCAGATGAGGGCTATTTAGTCCAATATGGAGTAATCTATGATCATGGTAGGATATTCTTATCTAGAGCTTCCAAGCTCAAGGAGAAGTTACTACAAGGAGCCTATGAAGTGTTCTGTTTCAGCCACACATATTCTATGAAGCTCAGCAACATCATCTTAAGGAGCTATTATTGGGAGGGCTTTGAAAAAGAATTATATCAGCATTGTCAAATATGCATGAACCTTGTGGAGTTGGAGCAACAACAAGACTCTAAGATAGAGTTATTTCATCCAACTCTTCCTACCTTGGGAGGAGGAGAAAGATCCATACACTACTCTGTTGGTCGCTTTAATTGTTTAAACAAGTCAAGAACCACATAATATGTCAACCCGGGAAGGTCTGTTTATTCCAAAGACAATCACGCACTGGATATGCTCAATTCCAAAAGCAAGGAAATGTTGTAGTATCAATCACACAAATATCAATAACACAAACCAAACTGTTCACACCTTGCTTTAACAAAGCTGAAGCCTACTTGTGTTACAACAGAAACAATCCCTCTATTGTAGACCTTCATTAAAAGAATCCTAGGAAAAATAATGAAAGGAAATCATCCTACAGGAAAGGAGATCAATCAACCATAACAGAGAACAGGACCCTATTCCTCCAAACAGGAATCTTCAGCACCTGTTGCCTGATATTAATCACACAGTAAAAAAAATCAATCCACGGAAAACAGGACCCTATTCCTTTGATCAGGAATCTTCAGCACCTGCTTCCTGATAACAATCACACTGCGGAAAAATAAGATCAACCTACGGAGAATAGGACCCTATTACTTCAAACAGGAATCTTCAGCACCTGTTTTCGATATCAATCTATCACACATTCATCTAATAAACAAATGACTGATATTAAAGTAACTCTCAGCTTCTTAAGAATGAATGGTATAAGGCTAATGCAGTGTTAAAGAAAACAAAGTACTTAATAAGAAACAAAGAACTGTATAAGTAATTCTTTAGCAAACAAGGTTAAATTAAGGTGCAAATAACATAAAGAGTAACAGAGTACAGGAGCAACTGGGTGAATCTTGTGATGAAGGTGGGCCCTGTCCTTCTCACAAGATTCCCCGAGGAAAGAAATTAAATTGAAGCACTCAAAATAGACTTTTATTCATCTGTCAAGAAATGATACATTACAAAAGAGTAGAGGCTCTTTCTTTCTTCCAAAAATGTACTCCCGCAATCCCCCCTTATAATGATGATGTCTCCTCTTTTTAAAGAGGAGACATCTATTACAGTTACATCAGAGAAATCCTATTTTTATCCAAATCTAATCTCTTGTTTTAATACAAGGTCTTTTTTGTTCTTCCATCCTGGAATGCTGTTACAAAAGGTACAAAAATACTAGCTTCAAAACGGTCCGTGTAACAGCTTCCCTTGCTCGTCTTCATCTGGTTGCCAACATTCTTGAAATACGCTTTAAATATCGCAAATCACGAGCTGTCTCAGCTACGGGATTTGCGTGCCTGTTGACTGTTTCAGCAACGGGTTCGACTGTTTCAGCAACACAATCCTTTCATAGATTATCTGTGATCTTTTAGACTCGTTTTAGCAACTATCTATCCTCGATTAATGATTAAATATAAAAGTAATGTGGAATTATATGAAAAACAAATTAAATGCATAGTAAAGAGAAGGATTTCATGTACCTTTGGATAAAATGGATGGAAATGATAATGTAAGCTTTAAATATGAAATATAAATAGTAAAGTGGTGTCAAAATGTATGGTCAAAATGGTACATTGTGAGGTCCTAACATCCCCCCCAACTGAAAGGGTTGCATGTCCTCAGGCAAATTTTAGTCTGAGTCTGAGTCTGAGTACTGACTCTTTGCATGCAAGTTACTCAAGCAATAACTATGGAAGGTGGCCTCTGTCGAAGATCTGAATCACTGGTTACTTTGCAATTTCTGCCATGCTGCTGCCTTGTCTCTGTTAGCCAATTTGTAATGAGGCTGATATCATTCTGCTGGTATCCATAAGACAGGGAAATGAAAATGATAACCAATCCAATTCTCAGTGCATTGCTGAATGCATCTGATGTAGTTTGGTATTCTGGATAGTGCAGTTTGAAGATTATCAGGGCTAAAGGGATTATACTCTTGTCTCTCCTTACAGGACTGTTGCCAGAACATGGTGTTTTCCTTCAAAGTAGCAGTCTCTTTGACCTTGATTAACTGCTGACATTCTCGGAGTACTGAGGCTTGCAGTTGCTATATGTACCTGTTCATTCCTGGTTTCTGCAAAAACTGACGACATTCTGCTACAAAAATGGCCAGATTTGAAGGTTTCGGCCTTATCCAGAGGAGGCGATTATCCTCATTGTGCCTACTTGCGAGAAAAGCGGTTTTCCGTGTGATTTGATTGGCAAGAAAGGAAACAAACGCCCTAATCTGTATATTACCAACAATCAGATTCAAGTTGACTTCTCTATTTTCAGGCATAGCCTCATTATGAAGATAAAGTTCACATAATAGATGTTGATCACTAATGGAGGCCTCAACAAATGTTTTGAAAAACTGTTCCACTGTGAGCAACTCATGAGGTCTCCCGTCCTTCATTGCTTTCAACTGAAAATAAACAAGGCGTTCAGAAAGAAACAGAGAATAATTCAAAGAATGTTTCCTAGTGGCTAACAATTTTTGTACTAATGAAAACATCAGGACCAATTTATCTTTTAACTTCTTAGTTTATTTGTTGGAATCCTTAAGTTGCTGAAGTATCTGCTCCCAGTTATCCTAGTTGGAATAAATCTGATTTTTCCAGGCCAATTTATGCTGTTGTAAGATTTTATCTTGATCAATAGCATACTATTGCTTCCACTTATTCATTATTTCCAACTCTTTCCATGGTGGAGTTTGTGTTTTGGCATTATAAGTACTGGGATGAGGCATAGTCTGAGTAGTTGAGGTAACTAATACAGGGCAGGATATTTGTGGCTTGGTTTCTTTCTCCAGACTTTTTGAAGGCCCCACTAGTTCTTGTGTGGCAGTAGGGCGTTCTTCCTTGACTATAACTGATGTGGATGCCTCAGGCACTTGGACTTTAACTATCTTGTATCCAGCCTGTTGGTAGATGTTTCCACATTCATGGCACATATATTCTTTACATGGGTCATTCTTTTGTACTGATGTTGTATGTGCCAACATGTAGAGATTTAGCTCTTTATCAAAGGCTTCCCTTGCGGTTACCAACTCTCTTTTGTAGGCCTCTAATTCTGACTTTAAGAATTCATTTTCTTCTAAAAGAGATGCCATGGTGACTGAACCCTGTATGTTGGTTGCTTTTGCTAGAGTTTATTGCTGTTTTGCAGTTGTATCTAGTTCTTGTGTTTCAGCTACAGCTGGTTTCCTTATAGTATCATGCTGGATGTTTGATTTTTTCACTTCAGCAGTTGGTTCTTGTGTTTTAGCTGCTGAGTGAGTAACTGTTTCTTGTGGAGCAGTTACTGTTTGAGTAGAAAATGATGTCATATTACCCTGGGCATCTGGTTCTTGTGGAGCAGTGCCACAGGACGAGACGGGTAATGATTCGTGAATTTGGAATGGTGATGACGAATGAAGTTTTAGCAGGATAGCTCAGGGTCAGGGGAAATGGGAGCGACTTCAGATTCAACAGTCGTTTTCATTTTTCTCCTAGGCAGGAAAGCGGAAAAAGCAGTGACTTTCTTTTTCTTTTTATGAAAAGATTCTTTTCTAGGAGAAGGGCTATCGGAAGAGGTGGCAGTTTGGGATGTGGCCCTTGTTTGCCTTTTTGAGACAGAGACTGTTGCAATTCGTCTCTTTCTTTTATGAGTAGGGGGTGATGGGGGTGTTTCAGCTTGAGAGTCATCACTAGGGATGTGGATAGTGGGATGGGATGACTCTGCTAAATGAGATGGACTTGGGGATAGGTCAACTGGCTCTGAATATGGAATCAATGGAGGGTCGGGAATATCTTCCAGTTGTCGTTCGTAAGAGCTTTCGGGGATTTCTTGGGGAACTTCAGCTTCTTGGGGTATTTCGGGGGCTTGTTCGAGAAGTAAGGGTGGGTTATTGAGAGGGGGGTTTTGCTGAGAAAAACTCCTCTGAATTAATAATTAACACAGATGATGATGGGTAAGGGACAATGCTGGGAATTTTACCCGTCTACAGTAATATGACATATTTTTAATACATCCAAGAAAATAATAAGGAATTTTGACTAGTCGACCATGCCGCAAATGGCTCATTAAAACAAAATCGTGTTGATAAAATACCTGGTAACGCCCCTCGCAGGTTAAATAATGCTTGACAAATTCAGCTAACTTTGGCCATGGGGGAGGTAATGAATGTAGACCTATGCCACGGCCTTTAATCTCAACCTGTTCCTCTGGAATAAGGAAGTCCTGCTGTGCGTTTAGGATGATTTGTTTCCTGCTAAACCACCGAGCACCTGTGACCGAAAATCCCGAAACTTGTGCTATATCTTCTTCTATGACCGAAATTCAGATCCCTTGGACTATGGAGTGATCCTCCTGAAAATTCTGTGCAAACTCCAAAACTTGCTGAGGACCAAATTCTCCTAGCCTCTCGAAGTATGTAATCCATCCTGCCTACTGAAAGATTTGGTAAGCCTCCGGAAATAATTCGAGAAGAGCCATTGAGCCAGGCTCATGTCTAATAGCTGGGCCTCCCATAGTTACTAACTTGAGTCAAATGCAGAGGCACTGAGAGAAGAAACACCAGACTTGATCGGAGTAATTGTTTACGACTAAGAACATGGTGTATCGTCCGAAGTGATGGATATAAAGAATGGCGGTGGTTTGCATGGGATGAAATGATGATTTTTATTTTCGAAATCCCCCCCCCCCCCTACGTGCGGTGAAATGATGGCTTTGAATGTATGGGGGATATAATCATAATGGGAAAGATCTTCTCTTTATACTACGATTTAACTGTATTACATAAAAATCCACTTACCTTATATTTACCTCTGTTCTGTAATTCGAAGTATAGAGTGCTTGTTCATAGTGACTTAATTATTGATGGAAGAATTTTTAGAATTCTCTGTCATATAAGGGGGAATGATACCAGAGTCTGCTGAATCATAGGAGGAAGATAGTAAATAGACAGTATTTACCCAAGGAATCTGAAGAACTTGTGAAATGGGGGAAAGGAAGGGTGTTTTAACGATGGGAAGATAAATGACAGGTTGCTGAGAGTGGTGTTTCAGCAATAGAAAAATAGATGACATGTTGCTGAAAGTGGTGTTTCAGCAATGGAAAAATAAGGGAAATGTTGCCGAAATGTGATGATTTAGTACTAGGAAAATTGGGGAAGTACTTGCTGAAGGATGATATTTCAGCAGTATGGGACAGGGAAAATGCTATGAAAAAGGGAAAGAAGGGGTAAAGGGAGAAGTGATAAAGAATTGCTGGGAGATGAGGAAATAAATTAAGATAGGGGAGACAAAGCTTCTCTAATTGAAGCTTAGATCTTCATGAAATTGTCCTCCTTGGCAAGTTCCTCCTTAATCTGCAAAATACAATTGTAACATGCCAACCGTTGACAGGGATTATTAGTTTTAAATCTAATCTAATACTAGAAATATAGTGGAGAAAATTAAATGCTGTGAGGAGCATAGGACTCCCCTAGAAAAAGATAATGTGTATCAGTTATGCAAGCAGCCTTAAAATCTTCTTTAGAAACAAGGCACTGGTATAAGCGAAGCCTATGACCATTTACTAGTAAAGGTGTTTTAGAATCATCAATTGTTAAAAGTCTTACTGTTCCATTAGGAAAAACAACATCTACTTCATACGGTCCAAGCCATCTTGTACGTAACTTACCTTGAAAGTTTTCAAACCGAGAGTCATACAATAAGGCCCAATTACCTTTTTGGAACTGCTTGTGCTTGATAATTCTATCATGCCACTTCATTCTTTGTTGTTGAATCATGGTTGTCTGGTGAATGGCATCTAATCTCTTTTCATCCAATTCAAGAAGCTGCTGCAACCTAGCTGTCTACACATCAGTCAAATCAAGGTTAACAACTAAAGAAGTTCTTAAAGTTTTGATTTCAAATTCCACAGGAAAAACAACACTTTTACCATAAACCAATTCATAAGGAGAAAATCCTGTAGTATTTCTCCAGGTAGTTCTATAATCCCATAGTGCTTCAGGGAGCCTTTGAGACCAATCCTTCCGGTTATACTTCACTGTTTTAGTTAGAATGGCTTCTATTACTTTATTTGTGCTTTCCACCTGCCCATTGGCTTGGGGATGGTATGGTGTAGTCATTCTATGTTGAATATGATACTTTTGAAGGGTAGATTTAAAACCATGGGAGTTGAAGGGAGGTCCTCCATCTGTAACCAACTCTCTAGGATTTCCAAATCTAACAAAGATCTCCTCAAATAAGAAAGCTAGGAAAAATTATTCATTGGCTCTAATAAGTTCTTTGGCCTCCACCCATTTAGTCATATAGTCTGTAGAGACTAATATATAAGTTCTTTGATTGGATGGAGGATTAATGGGTCCTATGAAATCTAAGGCCCATCTTTCAAATTGTTCGAGTACTACCTGGGGGTTTAATGGCATTTGATCTCTATGATTGGGTTGACCCATTCGTTGACAGCTATCACAAGCCTGCACGTATTTCTTTGCGTCTTTAAACAATGAGGGCCAATAGTAGCCCATCCTCAAAATTTTGTGTGTTGTTCTTTTATCAGCAAAATGCCCTCCACAGGGGCCATCATGACAAGCTTTTAGTATATCGTACACCTCATCCTCTCTGATGCATCTTCGGATTTCCTGATCAAGCCCTGTGTGGAAAAGACACCCGCTTATGCAGCTATACCTGGCACTTTGTTGAACAATTCTTCTCTTTTCCCTATGTGACAGGTGTGATGGTAACTTTCTTGCAACCAAATAGTTGGCAATGTCTGCATACCAAGGAGAGTGAGCAGATACTGCAAATAAATACTCATCAGGAAAGGAATCATCTACTGGAATATTATTATCAGTTTTTAACCGTGAAAGGAAATCAGCCACAACATTTTCTTTACCTGGCCGATCTACAATTGTAATATCAAACTCCTGCAGTAAAAATAACCATCTGGTAACTTGAGTATTTGTGACATATTTGTTCATTAAATACTTAATATCTGAGTGATCAGTGTGGAAAAAAGTAGGATAACCAGTGATGTAATGTCAAAATTTATTAATGGCATAAATTACTACAAGAAATTCCTTTTCGGTAACTGTATAATTAAGCTCAGCAGGGGTCATGTTCTTACTGATAAAATAGATAGCATAAGGAAGATGGTTTTCTTCTTGTCCCAAGACAGCTCCAATTGCAGTATCTGAAGCATCAGAAGATATATGAAAGGGGAGTGCCCAATCAGGTCCTCTCAAAATGGGAGCAATAGATAACTGATGCTTGAGTTCTACAAAGGCTTTCTTACAAAGATTAGTCCACTTGAATTCAACATTTTTCATGAGCAACACAAATAAAGGAGAAGCTATCTTAGAAAAGTTTTTAATAAATCTTCTGTAATATCCAGCATGTCCTAGAAAAATTCTCACATCAGTTTGTGTTTTAGGAACAGGAAGATTCTGAATGACCTGTATTTTGGATGGGTCTACCTGAATACCTTGGGATGAAATAAAATGTCCAAGCACTACTCCTTCACTCATCATCATATGACACTTTTCAGTACTTAGGGAGAGGTGAGCTTGTATACAACGTTTAAGTACTTTCTCAAGATTTTGTAATGCATCTTCAAAAGACACACCATAAGGAGTAAAATCATCCATAAATATTTCCATAGAGTCATTCAACATATCAGAAAAGATTCCTATAACAGCCCTCTGAAAAGTTGCTGGTGCATTACATAGTCCGAATGGAAGAACTCTATAGGAAAAATTTTCCTAAGGACTAGTAAAAGTGGTCTTGTCTTGGTCTTGGGGTGCAATTCTAATTTGGTTATACCCACTGAATCCATCTAAAAAAGAAAAGAATTTCTTTCCTGACAGACTATCCAATACCTGATCAATGAATGGTAAAGGAAAGTGGTCCTTTTAAGTAGCTTTGTTTAAGGCTCTATAATCAACACACACTCTCCATTTCCCGTTTTTCTTAGGGACTATTACCAATGGGGAAACCCATTCACTGTCAGATATGGGGTATATAAATCCTGCATTAAGAATTTTCTAAAGTTCTTCTTTAACAATTTCTCTTAAATTAGGGTTCATTCGTCTTTGGGGTTGACAGACTGGTCGGCAACCTTCTTTAATATAAATTCGGTGAGTACATAATTCAGGAGAGATTCCCTTTATATCCGTGTAATCCCAAGCGAATGCTTCCTTATTTTCCAGTAATAACTTCATTAACTGCTGTGTTTCAGCAACTGTCAGATCAGGATTTATATTTAATGTTTTGCTAGGTTCGATTTCCACTGTTATGCTCTTAGAGGAGATGGAGGTTGATGTTTGAGGTAAATCTTCAGATTTAATCTTGTCGTGGGTATCTGTTTTGAAAAGTGCAGTCAATTGATTGTGTGTTTCAGCAATCACAGAGGAAGGTTCACAAATAAAATTATTAATTATTTCATCCTCTGTGTTGTCTTTAAGAGTTAAGGCTTGTCCGATAGTTAAAATAGGCTGAATAGCATTATCATCATAATCCATCCACACAGAATTTTCATTATTAATTATAGGTGTGGCATGAGGATAAAGAGTAAGTTGTTTAGTTTCATAACCATTAGAATTTTTCATTGAACTGGATCTGCAGCTGATAAAGGCATCGGCTGTAGCTAGCCATGGTCTTCCTAGAATTAAAGGGTGCCCCCCCCAGCTTTGTTTTAGTTTGTAATACCACAAAATCAACTGGGTAATTCTAGGATTCAACTGAGATAACTAAGTCTTCAACAACTCCTTCTGGTTTAATTGTAGAGTGATCAGCTAACTCTAGGATGGTTGGTGTATCTCTAATTGTGTTATTCAGCTGTAACAACTATGAAGTTTCGAGAGTCATAATGTTTATTGCAGCACCTAAATCTACCAGAACTTGAGGAATTATCGTTTTACCAATTTGAACTGTCACAGTAGGATGGCCGGGGTCACCATATTTCATAGGAGGGGTTTTTCCGGACATTAATGCAGATAGATCACCCATAACATGAACTGTAAGGGGGTCTTTAGTCTTCCTACCAGGTTTCTTAACACAAATGTCCCTCATGGTTCTGGCATAAATTGGTACATCTCTTAGTGCCTGTAAAAGTGGAATTTTAACATACAAGTTTTGCAATTCCCCTAAAAGATTAAAAGCAGGTGTTTCAGGCGTTTTAGTTAAAACTAAACGCTCGGGGAATGGTGGCTCTGTTATTTCAACACCCTTGTTAGAGGGTGGTTGTGCTTTTTTATGTTTCTCAGTTTCATCTTTATCAGAATCAGAAGAAGTTATATCATCTATGATAGGTTCTACTATTTTCCCAGATCTCAAATGAATATCATTACATTGCATAGTAGAAAATGTAGGCTGATTCTGAATATCAATGACTTGCACAACTTTATTATTGGGGTTAGGATTTGGTTGCATAGGTAGCTGGGGTCTCATTTGATTATTTGATGGAGCTCCTGATGGTAGAGGCAATGGTTGCTAAAATTGAGGAAATTTATTTGGATACGGGAGTTGTTGGCTTCTCCAATTTGAATTCCATGGATTAAAAGAAGATGGCTGTTGTGGGGGCCAAGGAGTCCACATTGCAGGATCAACAAAGGGAGGGTTTGTTTGTTGCATGGGTGGGTAGTTCATCTGATTAAAGGGTGGGTATTGCATTTGGTTAAAGGGAGGGTAATTTGTCTGACTGAAAGAAGGATAATTATTCCAACAATTAGAAGATGTAAATGGCATGCTAGAATTCATACCTTGTCCTCTTGGTTGCCATTGTCTTCTTTGTGTTAACAGATAAACTGCTTCAGCTTCTTCTTCCGTTGGCTGTAGTGCTACCTTTATTCCCGGTAAAGAGGGACATTGTTGTGTTTCATGATATTTCTCACAAAGGGTGCAGATTGGTATCTTGTCCAATGGGCATTCCCTTAGTGGATGTTTATCTTTGCATTTAGGGCAAAAGACAGCCAGAGCTGCTTCTGCTTCAGCCTGCTTATTTTTAACCTGCAAGGTATCAATTTGTGAAGCAAAAGAACTTAAAATTTCAATTTTAAATTATTCAAGTAAATTACCTATTTCAGCTCTTGTTGCTCCGCCACTGGCTGATTTCTGAACTCTTGAATAAGTGGAATCTCTGTTACTTGCTCTGTTCCTTGCAGCTCCTCTTGAACATCTTTTACAGAGTTCAACAATCTCATCATATGATTCTTTAGATATATCTCCTTTACCAAGCATGTTTAGCATGTCTAAACAATCGTCCCTTAATCCTCTAAGTAATATTGTTTTACGAATTTCTTTACTTACATTCGGATGATCAGATCTCTGCAGATTATACTGCAGTCTTTCCACATAGTCCTCCAAATTCTCGTCCGCCTTTTGTGCCATGTTGAATAATTCCTCCCTCTTTTCTCTTGTCCGACAATAATCTTGATATTTAAGCAGAAATTTCTGTTTCATCTGTTCCCATGTTGTGATTACCTGGCTTCCAAGGCTCATGAACCATCTTAACGCATTTCCCTTTAATGTTGCTGGAAACAATTTCAACTTCTAAGCATTAGTAACATAATCATAACTTCTACATAATATATCAAATTCAAAAATAAATTCATCCGGATCTTCAGAGGATAAACCATGGAAGTTGGGTAAAGCTGACAATGGAATATTCTTCATAGGGGTTGTTCCTCTAGGGAGATCACTGATAGGAAATCCCAAGGTAGAGAGAGAATTTTCATCCCTTCCTTCTCCTTCAGGATCTACACATCCTCCACCAAAGAATTCTTTGTTGTTTCCTTCCATTGGTTGATCCCCTACTGCACTTGCTCGATCCTCAAAATCTTCTACTAGCTCCTCAATGTTTTCCACTGTTTCCTTAGCACTTTCTTCTAATTCTTCAACACTAACTACTGGTTCTTTAATATCTGTTACTGGTTCCTCTATGTTTTTAGGGCTCACAACTTCTTCTGTTTTGTAGTCTGATTGAGGGGAGCATTGAGGCTTTGGTCTCCGAGAGCTTAATTTCTGTGACGATTCAGCCTTTGATACTATTTCGTCAATAAAATTTTTTCTTCCTCCCCTTCCTTTGCCCTTGCCACCTGTAGGGTTAGTTTTCTTCTGGGTTCCACGTCCTCTCATACAATCTGCACATCTAGAAAGAAAACATCAATGCTTTTGAAATCTATAATTTCCTTCCCCAGCAATGGCACCAAAATGTTGGTCGCTTTAATTGTTTTAACAATTCAAGCACCATATAAATTGTCAACCCGGGAAGGTCTATTTATTCCAAAGACAATCACGCACTGGATATGATCAATTCCAAAAGCAAAGAAATGTTGTAGTATCAATCACACAAATATCAATCATACAAATCAGACTGTTCACGCCTCACTTTAACAAAGCTGAAGCCTACTTGTGTTACAGCAGAAACAATCCCTCTATTGCAGACCTTCATTAAAAGAATCCTAGGAAAAATAATGAAAGGAAATCACCCTGCAGCAAAGGAGATCAATCAACCATAACAGAGAACAAGACCCTATTCCTCCAACCAGGAATCTTCAGCACCTGTTGCCTGATATTAATCACACTGTAGAAAAAGATCAATCTACAGAAAACAGGACCCTATTCCTTTGAACAGGAATCTTCAGCACCTGTTTCCTGATATCAATCACACTGCAGAAAAAGAAGATCAACCTATGGAGAACAGGACCCTATTCCTCCAAACAGGAATCTTCAGCACCTTTTTCCCGATATCAATCTATCACACATTCATCTAATAAACAAATGATTGAAAATAAAGTAACTCTCAGCTTCTTAAGAATGAATGGTATAAAGCTAATGTAGTGTTAAAGAAAACAGAGTGCTTAATAGGAAACACAGAACTGTATAAATAATTATTCAGCAAACAAGGTTAAATCAAGGTGCGAATAACATAAAGAGTAACAGACTATAGGAGAAATTGGGTGAATCTTGTGATGAAGGCGGGCCCTATCCTTCTCACAAGATTCCCCGAGGAAAGAAATTAAATTGAAGTGCTCAAAATAGAATTTTTTTCATCTGTCAAGAAATGATACATTACAACAGAGCAGAGGCTCTTTCTTGCTTCAAGAAAATGTACTCCCACAGTTTCTAAACCCCCCTTCTAATGATGATGTCTCCTCTTTTTAAAGAGGAGACATCTATTACAGTTACATCAGAGAAATCCTATTTTTATCCAAATCTAATCTCTTGTTTTAATACAGGGTCTTTTCTATTCTTCCATCCTAGAATTCTGTTACAAATAAGTACAAAAATACTAGCTTCAAAACGGTCTGTGTAACAACTTCCCTCGCTCGTCTTCGTCCTGCTGTCATCATTCTTAAAATACACTTGAAGATCGCAAATCACGAGCTATCTCAGCTACGGGATTTGCGTGTATGTTGACTGTTTCAGCAACGGGTTCGGCTGTTTCAGCAACGCGATCCTTTAGACTTGTCTTAGCAACTATCTATCTTCGATTAATGATTAAATATAAAAGTAATGTGGAATTATATGCAAAACAAATTAAATACATAGTAAAGAGAAGGATTTCATATACCTTTGGATAAAATGGATGGAAATGATAATGTAAACTTTTAAATATGGACTATAAAGAGTAAAGTGGTGTCAAAATGTATGGTCAAAATGGTACATTGTGAGGTCCTAACCAAATTTCTCCACACACTTCGTTCTGGAAATTGTATCCCAACTTGAGATTCTAGGCCAAATCAAAGATAATTTACCACTAAGCTTTATCATGTATCCCGCCATTCACCGATCCAAGGGATTCTAGGCTCAATCAAGGTGTTCACATTTAGGATATAACATTTATCCCAACCCGGGATTCCTAGGCCTTGTGAATAATCCTAAGACCACCCCGCCAACCGAATCCATCTAGAAATCAAAATAAACCAAAACATGAGAATCCCATCACACCATGGCTATCCAGAAATGGAAAGGCAAGGCTAAAGGACACTGTCACCCCTAGAAAACCCATGCCAATGACAATAAGAGAACTAAGAACACACATGAATAACCATGCATGACAATTATAACAAGGAAATCACACATGCAAATTGATACCTACATGTAAACCCGTTGTAGTTGCTTGATCCTGCTCTTCCTTGCTTGATTTTTGCTTCCTCTTTGCCTTCTTTTCCTTTCTTGATCCAATGCTGAAGTACTCCAAGAAAGCTCTAAGTGTCAAAGAGTGAGAGAGAGAGAGCTCCAAAAATGAATTGACAAAAATTACTAAGCGATCCTAAAACATTTTAATCATTGAGGCCTATATTGTGTTCACAATTTTCTCGTCACATGAAGCCTGTGACCTTTCCTTCCTTTTCTCCTAATTTCCATTATTTTCGTAAAAACAAATACAAATTAAAGCCACTTTTCCTTTCCAAAGAATTTTCTATTTCCTTAGCAATAATAACCCAAATGAACACCCACTAGGATGATTTTCCTAAAATTCAGCTTGGAATAAGTGTCCTATCAACCATGGTTGTTATTTTTAACTTTTATTATATGGAATTTCCTCTTGGGATATTCTGAGAAACCACCCCCTTAGAGGAGAACACCATCCTCTATGTTCAATGATACACCCTTAATAACCATTTCTTTGAAAGAAATAAATACTTCCTGTGGAGATTTACATAGCTCTTTGGAACATAGCTCTTTGCATTATTTACAATGATGAACATGTTGAGAAGTAAACCAACATAACAACATGAAAACCATAATGATATGACACCCATACTACTTGTGGGAGCTTTATAACACAACTCATGGCGATATTTACATCCATATACATATGTACATATACCAAAACATCACATCAAACATATACCAAAACATCTATTAAGGACATTCGCTCAACCAACGAATAAAGACGGATACATAGCCCACATATTTTTTAAGTCATATATTATGTAGCTTCATCGGGGAAAAAGTGCTTCTTGCACTCTAACACGTACTTTTACCTATACTCTGTTGTAACATGTTCCTAATCTTTCTATACCTACCATCATGTTGTCCTTCCTGAGAAATATGATCCTATAATTATATCCCATAGGAACTCATAGATGCAATGTTATTTACATGTATCTTCTCGCTAAGATAATTTTCAGCCCTCTTCTCTTTACCCTTTATGTACTTGATCTCAAACTAAAACTCACTGATCGTGGCCAACCATATAGATTACCTGGAATTCAGATTCGGATGTTCAAACAAATATCTCAACCCACTGCCAAGAATATTGTGCTCCACATCTTCAATGCATGGATGATCGATGCCAACTCAAGATAATGTGTTAGATAGTTCTACTTGTGCTCATTCAATTTCTGTGACTCATAGCATACTACATGTCCTTCTTGCATAAGAAATATACCAAGCCTTCTATTGCACGCATCTGTACATACTACAAACACTTTGTCTATATCTGCAATATTTAACACTGGAGAATTTGTCAACAACTGTTTCAATTGTCCAAAACTTGTTTCACATTCCTTTGTCCATTCAAATTTCTTACCTTTCCTCTGCAGTGATGTAATAGGATATGAAATTTGAGAGAATTTTTTGATGAACCTCCTACAGTAACATGTTAGCCCCATAAATGATCTCACCTCATCCACCTTTCTAGGAGTTTCCCACTCCATGATAGCTCTTATCTTCTCTAGATCCACTATTATGCCTTCCTTGGATACCACATTCCCCAAGTAATATACCTATGTCTGGAAGAAACTACATTATCTAAGCTTAGCATACAACTGATTCCCTCTTAGAAATCTCAATATTGTTGCTAAATGCTCGCCATGTTCTTCCTCATTCTTAGAATATATCAATATTTCATCAATGAATATAATAACAAACTTGTCCAGATATGGATGCAACACACTATTCATCAAGCGCATAAAGGTAGTTGGAGCATTATTCAAACCAAATGGAATTGTAACAAACTCATAATACCCATACCTAGTCCAAAATGTTGTCTTGTAAATTTCCTCTTCCTTGATGCGTACCTGATGATATCCAGATCTCAGATCAATCTTCGATAACATCATTTCTCCCTTCAATTGATCGAACAAATCATCAATAATCGACAACAATTTATTGTTCTTGATGGTCACCTTGTTCAACTGCCTATAATCAATGCATAACCTGAGGGTACCATCCTTATTCTTCACAAACAATATTGATGCACCCCAAGGCGACACACTTGGCCTAATGTATCCCTTGTCTATAATTTCCTTCAACTAAAACTTTAATTCTACTAAATATGGAGTGATCATCTTGTATGATGCATTTGATGTTGATGTCACCCCTGGTAGAAACTCAATGGAAAAATCCACTTATCTAAGAGGTGGAAACTCAGATATATCTACTAGAAACACATCCTAAAACTGATGTACAATAGGGTACCTACTCAATAAATTTTCATCCTCATCCTCCTTACCTCTATCACTATAAATTTTCACTACAAATAACACACACCCTTTTATGTGACTACGTTTCACCTGCATAGTTGTCACCATCCTAACTAATGTTACTTTATTCTTACCATGTAAGATTATTTATTCTCCATTTTCATCCAAACACTCAATGGCTTTGTCATCACAATCTACCTTAGTCTTGTGAAGAGACAACCAATCCATACCAAAAATCATACTATAGGATCCAAACGACAATACATTCAAATATGTTGATGTAGGAATACCATTCAATTCAAATGCACAAGCTTTTACCCAATGATGAACTCTCTTCTTTGCACATGTATCCAACTACACTAACTAAGATTTTGCATGCACTTCTTTATTCAAACCACACTTATCGACCAAGTAAGAGTTAACATAACTATAATTATATACAGGGTCAATCAAAATAGAAACAACCTGATCAAAAATATTTATGTCCATCTCAATGGTAGATGTCGATGATTTGTTTGCCTATTATCCAGCACTACATAGATATGAGGAATGCTTTTCCAAACATCCCCAACATTCTACGCCTCTTGTGCATGATAGATGTGAGGCCTGTTACCCTGATACTATAGACAATCTCTCTTGAGATGCTCCTTACCACATATCAAACATTCCAACCGTTCAGTACCATCACCTCTGTTATATTTCCCTTTTAGTTGTAACCCATGTTCCCATCTATCTACATTGAACTTCCCTTAAGGTGAAACATTTTCTTTCTCTTATGCATTCTAAGGCCTTTTTCGTTTTAACTGTCATTTACCTTTACCTTTATCTTTCCCTTTCCATCCTTGTTGTGATTCATTATTACACTTTGATTTCTCATAACAATGCTTTAATTTCCAAATAAATTCCTCAATTGGCCGAGGCTCATCATACTCAATGTGATCTCTAAATGTTAATGAATTCCATTGAAAAACCTATGAACTTTAGTATTTTATTCCTTAAGATATGGTATACACCTCAATAGCTCCAGGAACTTAATCGTATACTCCTCATCTATCATCGATCCCATTTTAAGCTCATAGAATTCCTTGGATTTTTAATCATAGTACCTTTCTAACAAGTACTTCTTTCTAAAAAGTCACTTAAATTCATGCCAACTCAACTCTTCTTTGACGTATCTGAACCACTTCAAATCTTCCCACTAGATGCACACTTTACCTTTCAGATTGAAGATCGGTACTCTAGCCTTCATATTATCTGTGTAATTATGCAACTCAAATAATATCATCATCCCAAGTATCCAAGCCTCTGCATCTATAGGCATCTTCAAATATCCATCAAAGGAACGTGGCTTAGCTTTCTTAAACTCATTTGGAAAGTATCCCATGTCACTCCTCCTATAAGGGTGATAACAATGATGATCATAGTGCCTGTCAAAACCAAAACTATAATAGTACCTGTGTCCATGACATCTCCTATCTGAAGTATCCAAAAATTTACCACCTCTTATCATGTCATATATATCTGACATGTGCCCACCATGAGACCTACTTCCATATGATGCCACAGGCCATAGGCGTACAACTTAAAAATAAACAAACAGAACATAATTATGAAAACCATACAATAGGCATGCACACAAAAAATCAGAAAAAATTAATTAATAAATAAAATATTTACATGAGGATTATTGGCCTCATTCTTGGCCTCTAATTCCTCACTCTCTCTCACACACTTCACTCTTCTACATACATGCATGCCTCATGGGCTCACCTCAATTTATATAAGTGGATTAGAACCCAAGGTAGGTTCCAGATACCTCAATGTACTCCCAAAATATCTCTTATACCTATAAAATATCTCATCTAATCCCTTATCCCTAGATAAGAGCTAACTATAACTTAAATCTCTCAAAACTTCCAAAATACTCTCGAAGCTTCTTCTATTTACAATCATCCTCATTCTCTCTTAAAACTATAGAAAAATTTATTAAATATAAAAATCCTAACTTTGAACTAACTCCTATAGTAAACATTTCACCTAGGTTAGATGCACCCGCATCACCATATGTCCCATTAGTCCCACCCTCCTATCCATAGTTTATCTAGAGTGGTCCTTGTCTCTGCAATTCTGACAAACTATGAAGAATAACTGCATTGAATTCTACTTGTTTCTCCCGTGCCTACATGATTTTTTCATTATCCGCTTTGAAACTATTTATTTCTTCCTTCAAACTCCTCAATGTGTATGCTAAGTTAGAAGAGTCCCCAACCCCACACTACTCATTTGATTAATAGGGAGATGTTTTTAGTTTACCATCTTGCTAGTTATCTTGATCTCTTCTTGCAAGGCATACTATGTCAGCTTTAAAAAAAATCATAAACAAGCCAATGTACCTCAGTATAATTCGGGGAGGATATCTCGTCTGCAAGACTAGCCAAATTAGAAAAATACATAAATACACACACACACACACACACACACACACACACACACACACACACACACACACACACACACACACATATATATATAAACATAATCATAACAACATATAGATATTATCCTAACCATAATCCAGTCATCAATGCATGACCATACCAACCACACATCATGACCTGAGGCTTGACAACTACAACCATATCAATGTATGCACAAAACATATAAATATTGACATGCATAACCAATCATACACTCATGATGACACATTCCACAACTAACCCCATAAACTTTCACATGGAGACACCACTGCAACCATGACCACCACCATGCACATGAAACAAGCACATGGACCATAAGTGTAACGCACAAATATGTAACTGACATGAATGCATGACCAATGCACTACCCATCCAATCCAAGGGGTGAACCATGCTCTGATACCACCATGTAAGACCCTCCTACCACATTTACCCAATTTAACTAGTATGTTGGGGTAAACATGTGACAAGACGCTACTATGATATGATTCAACCCCATGGGTCACCTTAAGGAAGTGGAACCGACAAAACACAACCAAATTTTTCATCCACACAACCAACAAAACCTCCAGGAGCTACCCCACCTTTCTAGGTGACCAATCCATGAGGAAACTAATTAATTCAAGCTCCTAGAGCACCAGTCACTCCCATGAGGCTGCCTTAGTGTAAGTGTGACCTTTTTCTTCTAGTGTTATGCTAGTGACTACAAGATTTAAGTCTGAATTCTAGGGCTATGATCTAGTCACTACCCAGAACTTCATGAAATTTTATGAAACGAAATGATACATAGAGACAATGATGTCAATTCCAATTATTGAATAGATACTTGAATGGACCCTTGATAGCCATGACAGGAATTTCATCATACATGTCACAAATGTGCATTCTATAGGTTTAAACAACAAATATGAGCATGTGGGTCTCATACTTATTTGAGAATAACTAAGAATCATTGGTGCCATATCACATTAGTTGTATTATCTTTTATTAGGTCATACATTAATTTTTCATTCATTTACAAATCAAACATTATGAGAGCCATACATCATCATTTTCATAAAACATGCTCATAACCAGCATATAACCAACATAAATAATAAGGACATGAAAGCCATAGAATCCACATATAAACCAGTACTATTACACAATATTTTCTCACATTCCTAAATCCTTATCCTAAGTGTGCTATTTTTTGTCACTCATGTCACAAGCATGGAAAAGTGACAAAAGATATATAAACGTGTTCATCTAGGATAACATGCTTGAGATATCCCTAAAGACCTAAAAGAGAAATGCCTTGAAGCTTTTCCGTAAAAGTTACTAAAAAACCTTATTTTACAAGCCCATCACAGTTCTTCCCTTAATAACCTCGCACTTGTCACCCTTCCCTTAAATTGTGAATAGTGTTGCCAGTGCGAGAGTTCAGCAGTAAATTCATATTGGTCCTCTTCAGTCATGTTCTCCAAAAATGGATTAGAAGCTTTGACCTCTAGAATTCTTGAGAACAAAATTCTGGTACTTGTTAGCTAAAGATATGGTCGAATACTCCCGTTTTTTACCTTTGATCTTATCTCCAAAGATTTTACCCTTTGAGATGAGGCATTTTCCCCTCATTAGAAAATCCATAACATCTCCATCTCTACTATAAAAGAGTGCCATGCTAGTGAGTCTTGGTTTCTCATTGTTGGTTTCCATTCTTCTGCTTGATTTCGCCTAAATGCAATTGATTTGATGAAGAAGGAGAAAATATTGAAAGGCTAGAATTGGACTTGGATTTCCACTTCGAAGGAAGCCTCCAACATCAATGCACCGATTATAAGCTTCCATTTTTTAATTTAATAATAAAAATTATGCTTTGCTTCAAATAAATCTGTTAATATTAATTGGTTTAGCATGATACTCCTTGATCTGTCCTTTGAAATATATATATGCTATGTATCTTTCATCTTTTGTCGTGTGATCTTCTTTACAGGTATTTGGACATAGAATGAATAACAAGGAACAAGCTTGAAAGCGAAAGGATCAATATCGACATCGAGAAAATAATTGCATAAGGAGTGAGGTAGGCCATATCCCTCTCTCATATTACTTCAATGTTAAACTAGGAAATATTGTATTCTTTGTCACGGTTGTTACTAGACCCACTCATTGAGCTAGAGGGATCACTTCTTTCCGAAGAATGGATTTTCCTGCGTAACAAATTGGTGAATCCACTTGGGAGTTTACACCCTTTTCACCATCTTCTTGTGTTGTGTATTCATGTTTAGTTTAGCCAACTATTGAATGACCTCTTGTTTGGCTTGTTTTTTAGTTTGTATTCTAGCTTGAAAGTGTTTTAAAGTATCAAGTCTAAATTTTTTCCTCGGATATTGCACGTTTTATCCTCTTTTCCTTTCTCAATGCTATTTTTAATAGATATAGTCGCACAACAAGTGCTGGATTTTTCTAGAACAGTTGCGCTGCAAACCACTGGTGTGAAATGGTGGACCAGACTGGTCTTAGAAAATAGAGATTTTTTTGGTCTCTTCTAGAAAGCCCTTAGTGTGTTTCGATCCTTGAAATGTTTCCTTTTCTTTGATTACATTATTTATTGGTTTGAGTGTTTGCAGTCTCTTTGAAAAGCATAAATTAGTCTATGATTTAATTGGTAAATATTTCTTTGGGTTGAGTATTGTTGTTGCAATTAAATTAAAATATGTGTTTACTTCTTGTATTGATGAAGAAATATTGATTCTCTGCTATAGGACAGTAGTGAACTTTTTGCTTGTTTAAATAAATTGGGTTTTGCATCTGTTTAGTTTTCATTTCAATAATTTCTTTTCATTAAATGTGTAAGATCACTTGCATTGAAAGGCCAATTTTTTAAATTTATTATTGGAAATAGATTACAATTTTTCAATAAGTGAAAGCTTTTTAAATGCATAAATTGCATCAGTTGATTTTCGTCATTCAAAGCGAAAAACAAAAAATTGATTTAAGTGAATCTTAGTGAAAGTATAAATTATTTTACTTTGAATAAGTTTCAATTGGGATAGTAAAAATGAAATTATTTTACTTTCTAGAATTTTGAAAAGTGGAAGGTGAAAGATAGTTAGTGGGAATTTTGCTTGTTGCATTTTTTTTTCGCATCACTCTTTGCGATCTCTTCCCTTATTAGTTTAGCTTTCATTAAAAACAAAAGAATCCTTTTTTAATTTAGCTACATCCTAGGAATTCAGATGACATCATTTTGAGCCAAAAATCGAAAATTAATTCCAAATCAACATTAAAATGAACATCAATTAACCTAAGGAGAATTTAATATTAATGCAAATATATAGAGGTCTAGGCTAGAGACATGTTCCAGTGGAGTTAAGCGTAGAATTTATCGCTAACAGCCTTTGTTGCATTCTGTGGGTGACATCCCATCCCACATACAGAAGTATATAGGAATATGCTCCATGTATGGTAAGTGTTATCACTCCACTGGATCTCTGAGGATGAGAAGAGACTAGCATAGGTAACTACAAACCAATCTTTCACCAAGTAGCTAGCCCTACTAGGTAGGAGAGGGCTCTCTCCAATTTATTTCAGCCAATATGACCGGATCAATGAAATATTAGGCTAGGTATAATAGCAGAAGGGTTTGGTTTATTGAATTTTGAGGTGCTGGATGGTGAATAGGTCAAGGAAGAAATTAAGTCAGTGAAAACAAGGATCATAATTGCAAGGATCTGATGGAGCAAGGTAGGTAAGAATTTCAACACAAGAGGATATCTGATGAAATGGTTTAGACTGATAAGGTTTGAGAAAAGAGCATAAGAGATATGAATTATTTTTTACTAAGACGAAAATGAAAAAAACTGTAATTATCCATCCAAAACAGAGCATAAACTTAATGAATTTTGTCTTTCAGACTTAGGAAACAATTACATTTAGAAATGGAATTAATATGAATCACAATACATTCATACATTTGCATAACAAAATAAGAAAAAATGTCAAATTAATTTACAGCAAGAATTCCATCAAAATAGCTACAATTCAGATTATTATTATTAGCCAAAAGTCTGATTACAAAAAGTGTTCCAAGATCAATCCAACAACATCCAACCCTTGCTATAGGACAATAAGTGAATAGTATAGACCAAAAATAATTATCCCCGGCTTAGGGGTCGAATCCCTGACTTGTGGATCTGATCCAAAAAGTACTCAAATGGAAACCCAAAGACTATGAGATCAAAAAAATCATCCCTAACTTTGGTGAAACTGATTTATTTATCCAAAAATACACTTTTACCCAATGTATCTACCCTCTGGTAGCTATTTAGGACATAATTACATTTACATGGATGAATTACATCAGTAAAAAATCATAAATTCTATCACCAACTGAGAAAAACTCAAAATTGGAAAATATTAGGGAATTGGCAAAAGCGCAATGCCTGAAGCAAAAGCGCATCACCTGAATCAGAAGCACAGTGCCAACTTCAAGGTGAGTTTTGGAGGCCTTCCTAAAGTCAAAATTAGGCTTATGATAGCTCATTGGAAATCTTCTCATGTCTAGTTTCCAAAAATTCCATTAAGCTCTAAAAATTATGAAGTTAAGTCCCTCAAAAGTCAAATCTCCCAATACTGATAAAAAACACAGCGCCAACTTGAAAAATGAGGCAGAAAGGTGAATTTTTGGATTTTTTTGGATTTTTTTGGATTTGATGTATAATACCTTATGAATCCAATGGTTGTGGTCGTTTTTCATTTTGAGGGTCCTATAAAAAGCACAGCGCCCTTGGAAAAAGTGCAGCGCCCTTGACAAAAGCGCAACACCATATTCAAGCTCACTTTTGGATGACTTCCCGAACTCCAAATTGAGTTCATGATAGCTTGCCGGAAATATATCTCTGTATGACACAATGTAACTATCAAGAACTAGAAATCATTAAGTATAGCCCATAAAACATCAATTATCCTAAGACTGGTCAAAAAGTGCAGAATGGGGGTGCAAAAGGCACAACATGCTCTTGCATGCCACTTTTGGAGGCCTTCATAAACTCAAAATTGATCTCATGATAGCTCATTTGAAATATCTAGATGTCTAGTTATCATATGATGCATCACAAAAATCATTTGGACATTTAATCAGGGAGAAAAATCGATTTTCCCAAGACTACTCCAGAAGTGCAGCAACTCTCCTATAGCAACTATATTTTTAGCATTCCTCCAAAACCATAACACCTGTGTAAAAAATGAATGAGGTTTTTCTTCCTTGGTCTATAATTAACAAAAACCTCTTTCATGTTTGTGAAATTCATATCCATTTGGTCAGAAACATACTTTGAAGAAAACCTGACCCTATGTGTAGCAAATGATTTTTCGCTTGGAATGACTTCTTGAAAAATGATGGAGACATTATTTTTCTAAGCTAGAATGGCCTAATAATTGCTAATATGACCTCCCTTATTCCTCCTCTTCTCATATGTCTCTGATTCCATAGAAAACCCTAGTTCAATGGGAGAGGAAATTAGGGTTTAGTGTAGGCAAAACAAGGGATTTGGGTAATTTATAGGAAGGAAGGGAAATAAGGGGGATAGGGGGCTTATAAATTATTAGAAAAAAATTTCGAGGTAGGGAGGGATGTTAGGAAGTAGGGGAAATTATAATTTCAAGGATTTATTGAGGGGAAGGGGTCCAAAATGGAAAAACACAGGCCTAGTCTAGAAAATGTTAAATTGTAGCGATAAGCTAGGGTTTGTGGAAAAATGATGACTTTGAGGGATAGGAGTGATGGGAAGTGTTTAGGAATGTATATTAAAAATAGGGAAAGGTGTAATAGCATCAGGATATAAATTTTTTTATTATTATTTAACCATGGAAATCAGGAAACCAAGAAAATTCCCTCAAAACCCTAGTGTTACGCAACATGTCACCGTCCCTGCCATTCCCCGTCCCGCACAATGGAGGACCCATAACGTGACCTGTGAACACTGTCATGCACTGAAAACATCATCATTGCATCCCTCTGAGTATGAGCTTCATTTCCCCTTGAGACATCTCCTTGCAAAATCCATGAAAAACAGCTCTTTTTGCATTGGCGCGGGTAGACAGTTCAGTACTCGCGCCACTCAGGGAAATCCTGTAAATAGGTCGCGCCACTTGGCGCTCTGTCATAGAGCAGCAATCGCGCCACCCATTTTAGGGACTGTTTTTTAAATATGGATGGCGGAAGTTGAGTTCAAACAAACTCACAACCATTGCCTATCTTGAGTTGGGAGGTTTGGCTGCGGGAGTTCTATGGAAGGGAAGTGGTTTTGCCACCTTCTATGGAACCTTCCTTGTTGATAGGGCTAATCCCATAATAATAGGGATCCCAACTCCCTCCTTCCCCATCTATAAAAGCTTGCTCAGATCCATGGCAAGCTAGTCTTGAAGTGCTGAAGCTTTGCATCTCCTTTTCCCAAGTGCCTTTGTGCTGAAAAGAATCCTTCCTTTCCCTTAAGGCCCATTCGAGCAAGGAGACCATTGTCACGAGACTCTGGAGAGGTTTCCCTTTCCCCCGGCGAGCTTTGCGAAACGTGGACGACCGGAGACCCGCGCGAAGGAGGCTGCAGCGTCAGAACTTGGTTGTAACTTCTATTCGTTTACCACTTTAATAGATGACTATGATTATGGTTCCACTCCTTTTTCCATTATGTTAATGCGAGTAATGTCTTTTCTGACCGATGTTTAGTTACGTATGCTAGTTCCTATGCTTGTATCTGTTTGTTCTTTCTGTGTGCAGGTGTTCATCCACGGAGATCGTGGAAGGATTGTGATCTGCCAGGACTGAAGGACGAGGACATCTCTTTTTCAGATCGAGCGTTGGAATCCAGGTAGGTTCTTATCCCAAATCTTTCATTCGTAACTAGGAGCCTGCGTCATAGCATTGTTTGTTTGTTGCTAGACCCCTGCTGGGCTAGTAGGGATCGCCTCTGTCCGCAGAGGGGATTTACCTTCTCAACAAATTGGCGACTCCGCTGGGGATCGTCCGGTTTTCCTTGTCTCGTTTATGATTGGTTTGCTTTGATTGTTTCTCCTTGCTTGATGAACCTTCTGGGTTGGGTTCTTTCATTATTTTAGCCTTGTGGTTTGCTTAGCTTGTGTTGGTCTTTTTCTCAGATTAGCTTGTTTTTTGGTTTTCATTGAAGAATTCGACTGGCGCGGGTTTTTACCTGACAGTCGCGCCACTTGGCGCGTGTTGCATTTGTCTGTCTCGCGCCACTCGGCCTCTGGCGCTAGTTTCAAGGCCACAGTCGCGCCACCCCTGTGACTTTTTGAATTTCTTCAATTTTTGGCTTTCTGAGCTTGACCAATACTTTTCTTCTTGATTTCCTGATTGTTTGAGTGCATTGGAGCCTGGTTTGACTGGAATTCACCGCTATCCCTTGGTTGTTTGCCTCTATCTATCGGTTTCACGATTTGAGCCCTAGGGCATCTAGTGGCATAGTGAATCGAGCCCTCCTTGGGAGCTTTGGTGTCTTGATTGTCCTGTCGACTTGTTGCTTAACCCTCCATGCCCTCTTAGTAGTCTTTGATTGTTTTGTTGCGTCTTTTGAGTGATTGTTCGTTCTTTCATTCAGGATTCGTTTGCCCTTGCTTTGGACCCAGATCACACGGTCCATTGGGGTGTTTTTGAGTCTTTCTTCGATTTGAGAGACTTTGGGTCGATTTAGAGATTTGGTTGCTTGCTTGGTGAGTGAATGTTGTTTGCTTTGCTCTCTTAGTTATCATTTCTCTAATTGTTCCTTTTGTTTTCAGTGCACATTAGCCATTAGACATTGAAAATTTAAAAAAAAAATATAATCTCTTTTGTTTTTTAATTGGTGCAAATTGTCATCTTTTCCGTATCACTAGTGATTAGTGTTTGAATGAAAAATGTGCAATTGCATTAGTTGCATTAGAGACATTCTTGTTTGTATTCCGTTCATTTCGTTTGTATTAAAGCTCTCAACTCTCATTTAACTAGTTTTCATCGAACGAAATGTTGCATCGTGGCATATAGCTTGCATTTAGGAGACGCTACATACGATAAGGCCTGGAAATTGAAACTTAATTGAAGATCAACTGTAAAATTCATTCAATTAACATAAGGCAACATTGGAACTTAACGCAACATATTTAGAAGGTCTAGGCTAGAGACGTGTTCCGGCGTCATTAAACCTAGCAGCTGTCGTTCGCCTGTTGGCTTTAGACAGCGCTAGTACGGACTTGCGCTCCCCGTACCGTCGCGTATATAAAGGGAGACCCCTATAGGTTTTCAATCCTTTATCCATAGGAAGCCGAGTATGCCGCCCTATACCCGTGATACACCGAACACAGCATTCGGGGAGACTACCTGCACGTACGGAAAGTCCTTGGTCGATTTCTGTTTCATTCTTGAAACCAAGGTGTATATTGCAGTTCACGGATATCTGGTACACCCTTTGTGCCTAGTTTTTCCTGAGCAGTCATTTGGTCTTTTCTGACTCCCTAAACTTGAAAAAACCGTCAAGCGCTTGTCCTTTCACGCTTGTGTCAACTCTGAAAGAGATAGAGTCATCTTTTTATCGTTTCTCGACTCTTAAAATATGAAACGGTAGAACTTCTTATTTTCCAATGTGGTAAAATTAATCGCCCACGATTTCACACCTATTTAGACATTGCTTGTTGACCGTTTGATCGTGTGTCTTAGCTCGTTTTCAGCCGGTGTGTGGTTTGAGTTTTGATGGCAACTTTTGAGTTCACCAGCCAAGGAATCCTCGAAGGGAATCTGTCATTTCCTCCTTTAGGGAATGTTGATTACTCCCTTACATGGCGCGTTGTCCCTCAACAGGTTAATGGTTGGGTTACTGTTGGTTGTTCTCAACTTCTGTTGTCCCGAATGTCTCCACTACTGTTCAATCAGTTCCTCCACCTGAACAACCTCATGTTGATTCCAAGGTGGACCTCTCCCCTTCTTCGCCTGTTTCTGCGTCCTCATCTTCTACTTTGCCTGGTGAAAGCTTGGATTCGAGTAACCAGGTGGCTAAAAAGAAGAAGAAGAAGACAAAGAAGAAGAAGTCTGATAAGCGAGAGATTAAAAGTGCTGCTATTGCTCCTGAAACGTCTCCTCTTGATAACCCTTCCAACCCTCCTTGGAAAGTCAAGTTCCCCTGCATGTTGTGCACGGGAGACCATCTTCTTCGAGACTGCCCTGGCATTCCCAAGGTGCTTGAAGCATGGTCCAATAATTGATCCACGTTGCAGCAGCTGGCTTAAGGTCGAGTTTGGGGCAGCACATTGAGCTCTTCAACGGTGCAGATCTTTGATCCTTTGTAAGTTGTGTGAAGGGCACCTGCTGTTCACCTTTGTCATATATGGATGAAGCCAGCGAGTCTTGGACAACTTTGGCTTGTTTCTACACACGTCTCTGAGTGGTTATAAACAACTTTCTTTGAGTCTTCCATGGCGATCTCTGCGTGATTGGTCAAGGAGTCATCCTTGATTTGATCCCACTCCTCCGAGAATTCGATTCGGGAATCCGTTCCCAGGCCAACCATTGGTCGTGGGATCGCGCAGGCCAGCCCCATCACGGTGCCGATGCCGAAGGCCAGCACCGTCTCGAGCAGCGTGGTTTCTTGGTTTCTTGATTCTTCGGACCTTGGAGAGATTCCTCCGTCACATTAGCTGAAAATTTGCTCCTCCGCCTCCCATGATGGAGGCTCCGGAGGATTTCCCTCCCACCTTTGAGATGGAGGTCATGGAGGATGCTTCTTCTACCGTAACATCAGGGGAAGACCTTCGCTTGTCGATGGTAGCCCCCCCGAGTAGTTTGGTCGCTTCCTTTGACTGGAATCGATTTGCAGGATTTCGCCTTCCGTCTTATGTGCCTTTCGAGATCACAGTACAGGCTCTTGGTCTGGTTGTACCCAGTACCATTATAGACGAAGGTGCCTCTGTTAGTATTCTGTCTTCAACTACCTGGCAAGCTTTCGGTTCGCCGCCGCGTGCGCCTGTTACGCAGAATCTGCTCACTTTTAACAGAAGGACGAGTCAACCGTTGGGGATCCTTCCAAGGTTACCGATTACTTTGGGAGGGAAAACCGTCCATATGGATGTGATGGTCGTTCCAGGCCCCTTGGATTTCAATCTGCTACTGGGGCGCGATTACACCTATGCCATGGGAGCGCTTGTCTCCTCCCTTTTTCGTGTGGCCTGTTTTCCACATGAAGGACGGATTGTGACCATTGATCAGTTGTCGTTCTTTGGTCCCAATGTGGCATCTGGTCCGCCATCACCCCCTCCTGGTTTCTATCCACCCGTTGTATCTGCTCCACCGCAGGTCAACTATGTGGCTACTTACCCCGTGCCTGTGCTCAGTGATGATGCCGTTGTGCATAATGTGCTGGGGGCATTGGGTCCTGACTTCCAGGATGTTTTTCTTCCATCGGGAGTGGAACTCTTGGAAGCGATGACTTCTTGTTCATTATGATGAAGTCATCGGAGCACAGTTCATTTTCTTGTGTCAAGCTCCTTAAAAAATGAAACAAGCCGGTTAGAGCATGGTTTCCTCCCTGGGTCAAGCTCTTTAAAAAATGAAACTAGGATCTTGGAGCACAGTTCCTTGTCTTGTGTCAAGCTCCTTAAAAAATGAAACAAGGATTGTCGGAGCATAGTTCCTTGTCTTGTGTCAAGCTCCTTAAAAAATGAAACAAGGATTGTCGGAGCACAGTTCCTTGTCTTGTGTCAAGCTCCTTAAAAAATGAAACAAGGTCGTCGGAGCATAGTTCCTTGTCTTGTGTCAAGCTCCTTAAAAAATGAAACAAGGTTTGTCGGAGCACAATTCCTGGTCTTGTGTCAAGCTCCCTAAACCATGAAACAAGGAGTTTGAGGATAGTTCTTTTAATGTGTCAACCTCGTTAAAATAATGAAACACGTCCCCGTTCAATTCGAGTCTTTGTTTAGATCTCGTAAAATCCCAGTCGAGTCTTTCTCTTGATCTCGTCATTTGAACCTTCACTCCATCTTCCTTTCATATGGACTGAAGCTTGGGGGGCATGTACCTCGAATTGAGTCACCATGCTGGGGGCATGCTTATCTTTTCAAGCATAGTTTATGTCCGTTTCAAGCTTGTGTAAAAATGAAACCGGTTTCAAGCATAGTTTATCTTTGTTTCAATCTTGTGTAAAAATGAAACCTTGCCCATTTTACCTCTTGTGATGGTCATTTTATCAGCCTGTTTTTACCAGATGAGCCTTGGTTTTCTCACTCCATTGTCACTATCTGCTTGGCCGATCATATGCCTTCACTTGGTTGTTTTACCCGTTCCTGAGAAACCGCTGCTATGAGTGGTCTTGTTAGCCAGCCTCTCGACCTTTATTTGTTCAGAGTAGTTCCACCATTACCGGAACCAGTTGCTACCCTTTATACCATTCGTTCCTCCAGGAGGAGTCATCTTTCAGCTCTTTTCTGACTCTCTAAACATGAAAAGATTGCCGAGGCCCTTGTCGTTTCGATCTCGTTAAAATGGACACGAATCGACATTCACCCAGTATAAGTTTAACCCTTTTTCGAGCTGGGTTGGATCGATTACGAAAAAGGAATACCCTAGCCTATCGCGACTAGGAGGTTTTCCCGGATATTGTTTTCTACCTTTTCGGATTTGGGGAACTATTTACGAAAAGGGACCTGTGGAGTTTTCTTTTCCGCTGTCTTTTCAGACTCTCTAAACATGAAAAGGCGCCGAGTTCTTCCTTTGTCAGACTCGTTAAACCCTGATGACATTGGATTTCTTCGAAATGACGTTCTCCGAGTTTCTCCTTCCTAGGACTCGTTAAATGCACTAGGATGGATTCGCCCGAAGGGCGGACTTATGTGACAAGCATATGGTATCCTCTTCAAGCTTGTGTAAAAATAAAGAGGTACTCACCAAGATGGTGGGGAAAAAAATGGAACCATCGTCGTTATCGTCGGCAGTATGTCGCTCTTGAACATGGCACTTGTCTGCATTCGTGTCGGGTTGGGGACATCTCATCTCGTTGTTTCACTTTGCTTCCATGGGTTTGGGTAATCTCTTTTGACCTCTCATCTGTTCTCTGCCTCGTCGCCATGACCTTTGATCTGTTGATGTCAAATACTGCCAAGTCCATTGCCGTGCCGTTTATATGTTCAAGAGAAGTTGGCCTCTGCGAATATCAACCTTCCTATGTTTCTCATATGATCCTAATTCACAACAAAACATTATGTTCCTCTGTCTCGTGTCGATGATGTGGGAATCATTATGGCCCACCTTCGATCAAGATCACTTCCTGTCGACTTCAACTCATTATCCGGGAAGTTGGTCTAGAGACTCCTGATGGTACGTTGGGGCCTGCATGCCTTAATGGCAGGTTCGTCGCATTCGACGAGAGGTTTTCATTATTGACCTCCGATCGGATGATTCTGCGGGTGTTCGACGTCAGCTCATTTATTCACACGCCGTGGATTGTACCTTTAGTACCTTGAGGACCATTGTCATTATTGGTGGTTCCTCTCGCGTCTGTTAACGGCTTTCATCATTGGCTGGTAATCAGGCGATGTTCTTGCATGTTCGGCATCAGCTCACATATTCGCGTGCTAGAACTTGTACTTATTTGGGTCGAGATGGAGCGCAAGACCCTGGATTGTGTCTGTTGTAATCCAGGCTGCGAGTGTGGATTATTGTCATTATGTACATGACTCAATGATTGGATGGCTGCGACCATACCTGAGTCTATTTGTTTGATCTTAGTTGGATGGCTGTGCCCATACCCTGGATCCGGATTATAGCATACTCTGTTCGGATGGCTGCGTCCATACCATATATACATCGTGTACTTGAGATATCAGTTGTATCTGTCTGTGCAGGTTTTCCGACGGCGGGCCTTCAGTCAGACATGTTCTCGTAAAGCATTTCACCCCTCTCTCTCTCGGGCCTCATGCTTTAGGGGGCATCTGTTACACAGTAATTTGTCACCGTCCCTACCATTCCCCGTCCCGCACAATGGAGGACCCATTATGTGACCTGTGAACACTGTCATGCCTTGAAAACATCATCAATGCATCCCTCTGAGTGTGAGCTTCATTTCCCCTTGAGACATCTCCTTGCAAAATCCATGAAAAACAGCTCTTTTTGCATTGGCGCGGGTAGACAGTTCAGTGCTCGCGCCAATCAGGGAAATCCTGTAAAGAGGTCGCGCCACTTGGCGCTCTGTCATAGAGCAGCAATCGCGCCACCCATTTTAGGAATTGTTTTTTAAATATGGATGGCGGAAGTTGAGTTCAAACAAACTCACAACCATTGCCTATCTTGAGTTGGGAGGTTTGGCTGCGGGAGTTCTATGGAAGGGAAGTAGTTTTGCCACCTTCTATGGAACCTTCCTTGTTGATAGGGCCAACCCCATAATAATAGGGATCCCAACTCCCTCCTTCCCCATCTATAAAAGCTTGCTCAGATCCATGGCAAGCTAGTCTTGAAGTGCTGAAGCTTTGCATCTCCTATTCCCAAGTGCCTTTGTGCTGAAAAGAATCCTTCCTTTCCCTTAAGGCCCATTCGAGCAAGGAGACCATTGTCACGAGACTCCGGAGAGGTTTCCCTTTCCCCCGGCGAGCTTTGCGAGGCGTGGACAACCGGAGACCCGCGCGAAGGAGGCTGCAGCGTCAGAACTTGGTTGTAACTTCTATTAGTTTACCACTTTAATAGATGACTATGATTATGGTTCCACTCCTTTTTCCATTATGTTAATGCGAGTAATGTCTTTTCTGACCGATGTTTAGTTACGTATGGTGGTTCCTATGCTTGTATCTGTTTGTTCTTTCTGTGTGCAGGTGTTCATCCACGGAGATCGTGGAAGGATTGTGATCTGCCAGGACTGAAGGACGGGGACATCTCTTTTTCGGATCGAGCGCTGGAATCCACAGGTAGATTATCCCAAAATCTTTCATTCGTAACTAGGAGCCTGCGTCATAGCATTGTTTGTTTGTTGCTAGACCCCTGCTGGGCTAGTAGGGATCGCCTCTGTCCGCAGAGGGGATTTACCTTCTCAACAAGTCCACTTGACTCCGAGTAAACAAAGATTGAGTGCTTCGCTACCTCTGGAATTCGAATTGCTTGAGAGAATCCTTGGGGATCCTTTGGCTGCCTTTGGAATTCGAATTTATGGAGAGAACCTTTGGGATTTTTTGGCTACCTTTTAGAGTTAAGGAGGGTGGACAATCCTCCAATAATTTTTCCTTGTTGCCTCCTCCAAGTCTTTATGATAAAATTTTTATAAAAATGCTTAATAAATCATGATTTTCTGCACTCAACCTCATATTAGGTAGTCGGAGTATTTTAGCTTTAATCACCACCTATACTAGCATCATAAAACCAAATAATAATAAAAATGCAAGAAAAAGAGATCTAAGAAGGCAAAAAGGTGACCATTAACCCCTCCAAATATGTCTAATGATGGAGGTCATCACATTGAAGGCTACAACCTGATGAAGGTGCCAACCTCGATGTTGAGCGAGCTTCAACCTGGTCTACCCTTCAACTTGATTGAGGCTACAACCTTAGTGATGAGCATCACTACCCCAGGGGAATTGACATTATGCCATATAAGTGGTACTTAAAACACTGAAAGTGAAAAATAATGTAATATAATGGTATTTAAGACATTGTATCTCAAATCCTAACCAAAATAAAAATTATATAAATACACCGTCATTTTTGGCTTCTTCGGTATATGTGCATATTTTTCGTATATATGCATATTTTTCATATTTTTAGTATATGTGCATATTTTTCATCTTTTCTATCTAAGGAAGTTTCAATATATAGAAGTTGTACATATATACTTATATGTGTTTATGTGTTTCTTTCATATATGCACATACCTTCCATATATGCATAGCTTCCGTATATGCATATATTTCATATATGCACATATATTTCGTATATGCGCAACTTCCGTATATTCACATATCTTCCATATATGTGCAACTTTCGTATATGCACATCTATTGTACATGCACAACTTCTTTATATGCACATATACATAAATTTTGCATGTATAAAAAACATGTGCATATACAAGATGATTACATATTTTTTATTCCATATATATATATATATATATATATATATATATATATATATATATATATATATATATATATATATTGCATGCTTTTACTGAAAGATAAATGTATATATAAACATATATACATTTAAATATTTAGAATTAATATTTTTAAAATTAAATTTATGTGCATATATTCACATATAAAGAAGAAGTGCATATACAGATTTGTGCATGTACGGTGAAAATATGCACATATACAGAAGAAACGTATATACAAAGATTGCACATGTACAAAAAACATGTGCATATACAACATGATTGCATGTTTTTTACTCCATATCAAATTCATATATGTTTAAACTATATATTTCATGCTTTTTATCAAATATTAAATGCATATATAAACATATATACATTTAAACATTTAGAATTAATATTTTTAAAAATAAATTTATTTTTTATAATAATAATAAAGAGGTGATACCTTAGAATGGGGTGAAGAATATGATGAGGGGTGGGGGGCAGGTTTCCATGATGCCACTTGACCAATATGTCGGGGGACGTGGCATCACACCCCTAAAAATTCTAAGAAAATAAAGGAAGGTTATCATGTCCCGTGAGTATAATTCCATGCAAGGATGACGAGGACCTGTAGGAAAAGGAGTTGCACATGTGAGGGAAAAGGATTATGTTGAGAGATTTCCATATGCTTGATTGGAAGCTCACATTCTCAAGAAATCTCTCAGCATATGAGCTTCCCTGACTCCTAGTTTATATTCCTTTATTCTTAGCTTAGTGTGACAACAAAGAGAGAGTTCCATGAAGCATATCCACCGTAATATTTCCTACATATTATATTTCTTCAAGGGATGATACTTTGGGATTGAATATTAATGAAAGGGATCTCAAAACCTTTCGAAAAATAGAGATAAATTTGACTTCTTCACTAATCCTTGCAAAGGAGTCAACAATATTTTCTACTTGAAGAAAATATGAAGCAATATCCTCATCTTTTTCCATCTTCAATTTTTTGAATTAGACTCTAAGAGCTTGCATCAAGACTTCTTTAGCATTATTTGGCCCCTTCATATTAATTTTTGAGCCCATATGCATATTTTCCATTTGTGTGCATATCAAGAAGTCGCGCATATATAGTATATGCGCATATACGGAAACTGCGCAAATACTCCCATGCAAGGATGATGAGAACCTGCATGAAATATGTGAGGGAAAAGGATTATGATGAGAGAGTTCCATATGCTTGATTGGAAGCTCATATGCTCAAGAAATATCTCAATATATGAGCTTCTTTGACCCCTGATTTATATTCCTTTATTCTTAGCTTAGTGTGACAACTAAGAGAGATTTCAATGAAGCATATCCACCATAATATTTCCTATATATGATATTTATTCAAGGGATGATTCATTGGGATTGAATCTTGATGAAAGGGGTATCAAAACCTTTTGAACAATAGAAATAACTTTGACTTCTTCACTAAGACTTGCATTGGAGTCAACCATATTTTCTACTTGAAGAAAATATGAAGCAATATCCTCATCTTTTTCCATCTTCAAATTTTTGAATTCGACTCTAAGAGATTGTAGCCAAAATTATTTAACATTATTTGGCCACCTCATAATAATTTTTGAGCTCATTCCATACGTTAAAGGCTAACAAGCATTGCGTTACTTTGATGAATTCTATTTTTTCCAAAATACTTAATATAAGATGTTTAATATAACAACGTACTCTATAGTTCAACTTGATTGAGGCTCAAACCTTAGTGACGAGCGTCAAGACCCTAGGGGAAATGTCATTATGACATATAAGTGGTACTTAACACACTGAAAGGGAAAAATAATGTAATATAATGGTATTTCCCACATTGTACCTCAGATCCTAGCTGAATTAAAATTTATATAAATACATCGTCATTTTTTCCTTCTTTTGTATATGTGTATATTTTCCATATATATGCATATTTTCCATTTATATGCATTTTTTGCATATGTGCATATTTTCCATATTTTTCGTATACGGAAGTCACACATATACAGAAGATACACATAAACAGAATATGTGTGCATATACAGAAGATGTGCGCATATAGAGAAGTTGTGCATATATGCGTATATGCGTTTATGCATATCTTCCATATATTAGAAGCTTTTGTATATGCACAAATTTTGTATATGCACATATCTTCCATATATGCACAAATTTCGTATATTCGCATCTACTATATATGTGCAACTTCCAAATATATGGAAGAAACAAATATATGAAAGTTGTGCATGTACAAAAAGCATGTGCATATACAACATGATTGCATGATATGCATGGTACTACATTAACATCATGGATGTAGATATTATTTCAGAAGGATGGTGCTGAGTTGCAATACTAGAAGTGATTGCTAAGTAGAGTCAATGGACATTGTGGAATGATTGGAAATATATTTTGATTACATGTTTAATTTGTTGTATAATCTTCAATATACTTTTAGAAGGGAAGGAAGCCTTGTTTACATCCCTCTTGTAGTCTCATTCTTGATTTGACATGCATGAGAACCTAAGTCTTGTTCACTTAACCAATAGACTCAACTCCTCATGCATTTCAAATCAAGAATGAGACAATAAGAGGGATGGAAGCAAGGCTTCCTTCCCTTCTAAAACTCTACTGGAGGTTATACAATAAATCAAACATGCAATCGAAACATATTACCAATCATTCCACAATGTCCATTGACACTACTGAGAAATCAATTCTATTATTGAAACCCAACACCATCCTACTAAAATAATCCTTGCATCTGTGATATTAATGCAATATCATGCATCTCATGCAATCATGTTGTATATACACATGTTTTTTGTACATGCACAACTTTCGTATATGTGCTTCTTCCATATATGTGCATATCAAGAAGTTGTGCATATACAGTAGATGCACATATACGGAAGCTGGAGATATACGAAAGATATGCGTATATATGAAAGATACGCATGTATATACTGAAGATATGCATAAACACATATACACACAACTTCTGTATATACACAAATCTTTTGTATAAGTGTGTCTTTCATATATGCACATATATTTCGTATATGTGCAACTATTGTATACGAAAAATATCAGCATATATGGAAAATACGAAAAAAAAATGAGCATATATGGAAAATACAAAAAATATGCACATAAATAAAATATTCTTAATGTCAGGAAAATTGGTCCAAAAGTATTATGCAACAAAAAATATCCATTACTTTACCAATCCATCATTCACATGGACCATTTTTTATTAAACAATCATCATTAACCAAAGCAAATAATACCATGGAGATCAATGCCTTTACTATTCCTCCGCAACATGTTGTTCCTGTGAGCACTATGAATTTATTATGATCACTGTGGAGTTCCTATGAAATCATTTTGGTTTACATCAAGGACAATGTAGAACCATAGTTCAAACAAAGAAATTTTCCTCACCAGAGGAAGGGAATCCACAAAAATTAACCTTTCAATGGGGCCTTCCCGTGAAATTAGTTTGGTTTCCATCAAGGAAAATGTAGAACCATAATGCCAACAAAGCATTTTTCCTCACCAGAGGAAGGGAATCCACAAGAATTAACCTTTCAATGGGGCCTTTCTAGATTCCAAAGTTCTAGCTAGTATAGATACATAATATTATTCCTGTAAAATTTGCAATGTCGACCCGAGCTGCCAAGATCCAAATGTAGATCCCACAACCTTAAAGTTATCAAGTGTTACATTATAAGAGATAATTTTCTCTAGAAAGGCCCTTTTGGTGTTTTTATTACTTTTTTTACCAAATATTAGACACAAGACATCATTTAAGATTTTCATTTAGGAATACATGCGGAGGTCATCAAGCGTGGAAGGCCAAGACATATAAGATTATGAGAGTGGGGTACAACTAGGCTTCATTGTTCAGGGACACCAATACTAATTTTAGGTCATGTGTAGAATGTCAATTTTTCATAGGAAAACAAAAGTTGGTGTCTCTACCATTGAATCCCATTGAATTCCAAGCTCCTTTGTAGGAACGAGGATTAGATTTCATTAAAGAAATACATCCATACTATAGCGGTGAGAAATAATATATCCTCACTACCACTGATTACTTTACAAAATGGGTGGAAGCAATTCTAACCTAAAAGGTTAAAGAGAATGTGATATTAACATTTCTACAAAACCATGTTCTCTCACTATTTGGATGTTCGAGGAAGCTCATGATAGACAATGATCAAGCCTTAAAATCATTCAAAATGATAAAATTTTGTCGAGATTATGGCATAGATCTAGTGCATTCCAAAACCTATTAACCACAAGTTAATGCATTAGTAGAATCCTTTAAAAATAATCCCATAAGAATAATCGAAATTATGGTAGACAGAAATAAGAAATCCTGGGATGAAAATATCAAATATTCATTCTAAATTAGAGAAATTTTGAGGTACAAAATGGGCCTCATAAAAAAAATATACGACCAAAATAAAATTTATAAGAACCAATAGGATTCAAGATGATGATGTCAACCATGGAGGATGATTCGCCATTTTTGTGGTAAAAAAGTAAAAGGATTAAAACATAATAAAATAATAACACTACTTTTTCAACTTATCTCCCTAAGGTTTTACTCAAATTTTGAGCGAGAGTACTCTTTGGATGCAAAATTTGATTCTTCATCCAAGGATTACCCATGTTGCATACTTTCAAAGGACTCTGCTTCATGAAAAATGAGAAATACATCAAAAAACATGATTGAAATCACATTTTTCATGCATTTCTCATTTTTTGTGTAGGAGGGTCCATCGAAAGTATGCAACATGGGTACTCCTTAGATTACGAATCAATTTTTTCATCCAACGACTATCCCCACTCAAAATTTGAGTAAATCCATAGGGACATAATTTGAAAATACGAGTTGAAAAAGTAGTCTTTCCTTTTTTTACTCTCAAATTTGATGTTACAATCTAATGTTATTTTATTATTTCCACCATTATTTTATAATTTTATTAGGAGGCCCATTTTAGACCTCAAAATTCCCCTAATTATGAGAACAAAATAAGCACTAAAAGATCCCTAAGAACCTTTCCTTATTAGCTCATGTATGATGCAAATGAGATATTTCCCATGAATATGATTGTGTTAGTAATGAAGTTGCTACAAGAAAGAGATGAAGGTACTAGCTCAATGCAGAAAATAATTTATCAGTTGATAGAAGCCCAAAAAACATGGAATAGATCCTTTGCATGATATAGGTCTACCAGTAAAAAATGAAGGCTTTATTTGATAAAAGAACAAAAGAGAGAGGTTTACAAGTGTGAGATCTAGTGTTGAAATGGGGTTGGATTCATGCTAACAAAGGGAAGCATAGAAAATTTGACGATAAGAAGACAAAGGTAATAAAACATATCAACTAAAGACTTTGGATGGAGATTCCCTAGGGAGCCTTGCCAATGGTAGGTTCCTGAATAAATTATTCAAATAACATGATTATTTCATGGCAAAAAAGAAATATACTTTTGCTAAAAAATGTGTCTCCTCAGTATATTACAGGGTAGAAGACCCCACAACCCAAAATTAAAGGCACTAGAGCCGTGTTGTTCTCAATAGGCCACAAGGAATTGTGTCCCCCATGGACTCGATGTTGGTGCCAAAATCCACCCAGAACGCTGCATACCCAAAGACACTTGAAGGCAAATAGTAAGAGATTGGAAAGCACCAATTAAAAATTTTATTTTCAGGAAAAAGTGTGCATTTGAGTTAGATGATGTTAGCATGACATCACTAACCAACTTGGGTCAGATGACATTACCATGATATGTTTTGTCAGATGTTGTTAGTAAAGCATCATCAAAAATCTCCCTTACACCACCCATCAGTTCCACCAAACCAACATGTACACATCAATGTGATGTATGATGATTTAAAATCAACAGTGCAAATCTCATTATATCACTAACTTATGTAATGTTTAACACAAAAAGGTTTTTCTACCAAAACAACCTAGGGATATGTGGCAGACCTCCAATGGCTATGAATCCCTGAGGGAAAGGTACAAAAATTCTCTCCCCACCATGAAAAAACCGCTTATGGGGGAGGGTGGGGGAGGACTCGTCAGCAGGAGTGGCCACCACATCATTGTCTAGTTATTCAACCAGTTATTTTGCATGCCACATCACTTAGAAAACCACACATGATGATGTCATCACCCCTTATAGGTATGTTATCATGATGCGAGGATGATGTCATTCCCACCAATAAAAAAATGACACAGGGCATCCCTAAAACACAATTTATTTTTATAAAACCCCAAAGAGGGTGCTATTATGGTTATTTTCACTGCATAAGATCATGGAGCAGGCATATAACCTGACCCTGCAAACTCCCAACATACCCCTAACGCACCCTCCTCCAATGAAACACCCCCATGTAATCATTCATTGTAATCCCCCAGACTCACGACAATGACAACTCCATGACCATACCATTCTTTCATGAGATATCGCCTTGAGAAATTATAGTTGCTTATGCAGGCGTAAACTGAGTAAAACCTCTCACCTGATCCATACCCCCAAAAACTGATAACAACCCATTTCATTATTGGACCCTAACTTCCTAGTGCACCATATATTCCATCCAATTCAACCTCAAATCATCAAATTCACTCACTGCATCAAAATGGGTCACAACCTTTACATAATTTGGTGAGAGCTCCTGGGCACCTCAAGCCTTGAGCACAATAATCCTATCTTTCCCAATATTCTCCATTTTCACTCCCGAAAGGACCCAATTGAATAAGCTAATTGTAATTGCAACAATTCCTACACATATCCTCTAGTCCCAAAGTCAAATAAACATGTCACATAGTCCATCCTCAGTGACTTCTCTAACAATGGGGAAGCCACATGAATAAGAACATTCTCAAGCTAATATTCATGGTACCAATTTTAGCACTTGAGAAATATACACTATCATTCTATAGGTTTATTCAAATGTAGAAGTGGACCTAGACTTGGAAAACCTATTTAGAATTAATCTGGTGAAGGAAGTGGTACCCCAAGTTTTATCAATTTCCAGTGATCATAACTTGGGTAGCACAAAATTAAAATTTTGAAAATAGGGCCATTGCATCCACTATAGGATCTAGACTAGTTTTGTTGATAACTCGAGAAGCAGTAGCAATAATGCTTTATTTCCTAGACTAGAACGACATGCAGAAGATGGATGAAGCCATACTTCTAGGATATTGGAAGGCCCTCATTGTTGAGAAAAGGAAAAATGTGCAGACAGATCACATAACAGAAGGAGTAGTGGCCCCCACAGGTCATCCACCCTACTCCATATTAAATTTCTCTGAATTGTCCAAAGTGACTCTTTCTATGATTGCTCAGATTTTAGGAATGGACCGAGACACAAAATTAAATGAAATGATGTTGGGTTTCCTAGTAGCTCTGTGCATCCTAACACCATAGTGTATTCCTTGTTTTATTACCCATAATATATATCTGCAGATGCCATCCACCACCAATTCATGAATTTATTTTCCACCAATGGATTATGATATCAATCATACATTGTTTACCTTTTCATACAATAAAACTACAATTCCCTAGAACACCTAGCCCCTAGTTTAGCTAATTCATCTCATGTCACGCTTCCCACTGTTGAATGGATATATTCGGTGAGAATAACTCCAAAAAAATGGGAAATATATACTATATTCAATCCTTTATATCAGTGTTTCATCAACTTTCCCATGAGAAGCCCCTACCTAGAGTTATCCCCAAAATGAAAGATATGAATGAGATATGGAAATTAGGAGACTGATATCTCCTATAGGACTACAAAATAATCAAAATCTAGGATTTTGAGGAGAAGTCATATTTATTGTTGAGGTTCCTCACACACAAAATATTTTCAATGGAGCTTATCAAAAATATTTTCATTAGTGAGTAGTTGCATTTTGAATCAAGAAAGGTAGAAATCACATTCCATCAATCACAAGAGATTGGGCCAGTTATATCCAAGACCAAGAAATCTTAGAATAAAGTGGAAAAGATGATAGAACTGTTTAACTTCGCACAAGGATTCGAATGGGAATATGATCCCCTAGGTGTGATTTATAATTAGAGACTAGATAAAGACAAATATGCATTGGAATTAGTCAAGGCACATCCTAGATCAAGAAACAAACAAGATGAATTTTAAATAAGTTAAAGAAGTAATCCTACTAGCATACTCATATACTTCATAATTTTCTGGCACTAAGTGGACCAATATTGATGACATGGAGATAGACTAATAGGGAGGGTCTATCTCCAAGAGGCCCTTGATAGAGGATACATAAGGAGATGATGAGGAAGAAGAAAATATTGATAAATCTTTGGTACTAATTGCAAGTATTACAATAGGCCCATCAAGATTGTGATACCTAAAGGTCCACTAATTATGGTGCAACATACATCAACATCCCTAACATCCTCTGAAACCATGGACACTTCTGACATCCTAATTAGCTTGGTTTCATCCTTGCTCATTACATAATTTCAAGATACAACCAAAAGGTATAGAAAAGAGAGAAAAATATAACTTTGACTTACAGAGACAGGGAAAATTGCATATACTCGATTTCTCAACATTATAGATTATAAAGAAGAAAAATTGAACCTAAAAATTTTGAAATCTAAAGGCAAGGAAGTCAAAATTTTTGAGGATTACGAAGCCACTCAAAACATGTTGGATCTATCACTTGTACCTTTTCCTAACATATACCATTTTTCCAAGGCCTTAAATTATGCCATCTACAGTGAGGCCCAAAAATTTCACTCATCGCTTAAGAGATTGAGGGAGGACTACAATAGATGAGAGAAGAATCTGAGAAAGGATAAAGTGGCCATTAGGGGAATTTTGAGGTCTAAAAGGGGCCTCCTAAGAAAAATGTACAACCAAAATAAACTTTATAAGAACCAATAGGATTCAAGATGATGATGTCAACCATGGGGGATGATTCAACATTTTTTAAGTAAAAAGGTAAAAAAATTAAAAAATAATAAAATAATAAAACTACTTTTTCAACTCATATTTTCAACTTATCTCCCAAAGTTTTTACTCAAATTTCGAGTAGGAGTACTCGTTGGATGAAAAATTTAATTCCTCATCTAAGGAGTACCCATGTTGCATACTTTCGATGGCCCATGCTACATGAAAAATAAGAAATACATGAAAAAACGTGATCGCAATCACGCTTTTCATGTATTTCTCAATTTTTGTATAGCAGGGTCCATCAAAAGTATGTAACATGGGTAATTATTGAATGAGGAATTAAGTTTTGCATCCAATGAGTACTCCCGCTCGAAATTTGAGTAAACAATTTGGGAGATATGTTGAAAATATGCGCTGAAAAAGTAGTTTGTTATTTTTTCCCTCTAAATTTTGATGATATAATCAAATATTATTTTATAATTTCCTTAGGAGGCCCATTTTAGACCTCAAAATTCCCCTAATGCAACCAAGGAAAGGATGCTGAAAATTGAAGCTTTGAAAAAAGTGATTATGAAATTGGTCATCGTTGAAAACCAATTCCAAAAATTTAAAATGGTAATGGATGAAAAAAATAAAGAGATCAAGCTCCTAAGAAAGAAGTACAAGTGGGAGGAATATCCAACAAAAATAATTAACCTGATAGAATTTGAGAAGCAAAAAGAAGAACTAATCAGGGAACTATACATGGCTACCCAAGAGTCCCAACAATACAAATACTAGGTTCTATTGTTGAAATATAAAGTAGAATATCTGAAAGTTAGAAGTGTAGCAGAGATTTTCATCATACATACTCCAACAGAGACTCTAGCGAGAGTTCTATAAATCATGCCAATGAATGATGAAGTGAACATGTTGAGGACCCTATTAGCTAATAGGGATGAGGAGTTGGATAAAAACCAAAGGAAATTAAAGAATTGAACAAAGGGGTTGAAGAATGGGAAAAGTCATATGACTAACTCAAACGAGAGTTTGACGCCATATGAAAGAAGCACGCCTCTCAGGCCATCCTCAAATTTATTTATCATATTATGTGGGATAAGATCATCGAGGATGTGTTGAATGAGGAAAACTGGAAACAAATCCAATTGTTACAAGAAAAATGGGCACTGGTTCTAGAAGCCAAAAGAGAAGCGGAAAGCCTAAAATGCAATTGGAGGCAAAGTTAGAACATTTCAGGTTGTTAATTCAATTTATAAAGATAAGAATAAGGAAATATCTATCACTTGGTGATAGGGTATTCTTGTCTCATAATGCAACATTGTCTTTCAAAATGTAAATCTTAAAGAAGTAATGTAGAAGAAGGAAAAATAAATATAAGATATGGTGATGGGGATTATGGGAGAGTTCAAGCTATTATTCAAGAGACACTACCCATGTTTATCGACAACAGTGGAATAGTCATGCAAATTCAAGACTAGCGGGTTGTTTTCAAATCAACTAGGAATGACCCCATATTATTAAAAAAGGAAGGAGATGGAAGGAGATGTAATAGTACCAAACGATATCATCAAGTACTTGCGACCCTATGTTTAAATAATTTTCAAATTAAAGGAGATATTCAAAGGCTTGCATCGTGTTGAACATAATTCTATCACTAATTTGGAAGCCACTATTAAAACAACCCATGATTGCAAGTGTCCCTTAACTAAGGGTTGGAGCTTGATATCACAATATATAACTACATCACAAAGGTGGTATAAAAAAGAACTAAAGAAGCCAATAGCACCAATAGTGCCTACTTCAACTGAACGAACATCATGATCATCAAAAATAGGAACACAAAACACACCTCAACAACCCACATGAACATATGTTGAGTCACCCTCACCTACACAGCTTGAGCAACTGTCCATACAACAAGAGGAGTGAACAGAAAGGTGGGGTGTATCTTGACAACTAGAATATTCTAAAAGTAATAAATTACATACTACAATTTTTCAGTTGTAAACAACCTAGTGGATTCTTAGTACCATTAGTGGTTTAGGGTTAGGGTCCTAGGGTGTTTTGCCCCATATATATAGAGCCCATTTTGATGGGAAAAGGGGGAATTTTGAGTCCAAAATCAGCCAAAATTTTGTGTATGAATTTATATACATGAGAATCAAGTGCTTTCGAAATCAATTAATAAATGAAATGCTTACATGCACAAGACGATAGCATTATTATTTAGGGACTTTTTCAAAGAGTGATCAAAAAATTTAGATTTGACTCAAATATAGATAAGGCATCCTTCACAACGATTTGAATATTTTGGTGTTATATTTTAAAAAAATTTAATATAAAAATCAAAGTCATGGATATTATACACATTTTCATGGCATTGAATTTAATTGATTAAAAAATATAAATTTAAAAATAAAATTATAATTTATTCAAATTTTACATAATTTGTCGATGATTGGGAAGTTTTATGCATCTAAAAAATAATAAAAATTAAAAAATAATCTAGACAGCACGTGCACGACATTATGCAGACCATTAGTATTTGGAGTTATCCCGTTTTTCACTGTTGACTTAACTCTTATCAACGTCTTGGGGGTTGGGAAAGGGTGAGAGGTGAATGTTGCCAGAGACATATTGGGTCGTCGGAGGTCATACAATTTCATGGATCAAGTTGTAAAGGAAAGGTTCGTCTGGGAAGGGTACAATCATCGAGGAGGCTCATTGCAAAAGTGAAAAGTACACCGTCCGGATTTCCAAAAGGTTGAAAACCTTGTGAATGTCATATATACATCCATCCCCCTGAATTGCACATGGTACTGTTAGGACTGACCTCTTAAGATGCATTAATAAACCAATAACATATGAAATATTGGTTGTCGTTAATGGACGGTTGCACTGGTACAATACATGGATGGAAAAGACGTGGATGACAGAGTTAATGGACGGTAGGGTTAATGGAAATCTATTGAGCCAAAAAATCTCAACAACGTCCTCACCAAAAACCCCACAATAAGACGCCTATCGGTGTAATTAATTTGAGACAGTGGACAACAAGGTTGTAATTTCGTGCCTACAATTTCATATAAAACGAATTAAAATTGATGGCTCGAACCTTGCCAATGCTTTTATATTTTGCATGGTTGTTTTGTTGGAAAATAATGGGGCAATATATGACTTATTGCATGATGGTTAATATTTACTGATTATATATGTATGACAAAATGTGACAATGCAAGTAGCATTATATGATTATATAATAAAGATAAATTATAGTGGAGTGGTACAGGAGATTGATGTGGTGCAATTATTTTTTTGTATGGTCAAGTTTGCAATGTACTAATGGTCTCAATCTTTTCATCATTGGTGGTGTATATATCGTATCTTTTGATATTTTTGTATTGCAACTTGGTGATATTTGTGTAGCTAAATTTATAGGTCCCATTTGGTGACTCCACAAAAACAAAAATTAATAAAGGGCTACTCTACAAGATTAAACCCCAAAGGTAAACTTATTCCAGTCCTCAACCTTAAACTTGTCTATTAGAGAATAAATTAAAAAACTAAATTCGAGGAAGAAAAAAATAGATGAAGATTTAATGTTTTGAGTGATATAAGAAGTCTATTTGAAATTTATTTACTTTCTCAAGATATAATCACTACTTCATGGTTGATAGATTCATTCAAACCTTTTGATTTCACTAATATTGTATGTCAACCTCATGTCATGTTGGTCTGTTTGAAATAAATTCCTACCTTTAGTGGGGACAGTGTCATTAGGGTTGAAGAGCATTGGGATGCATTCTTAGAACACATGAACACGTGGTGGTTTGTTATTTATATGATTTATTTGAATTCTTCGCTTTGTCATTAAAGAAAGATGCTAGGAAATGGTTCCTAAGTTTTCGTGATAGTAGGATTAACTCCTTTATTGCTTGTTGTGGTGCTTTCCTTAATATTTGTGTTTAGAAAAAATATTTTCATTTCCTTTTGAATGTGTGACTAATATTGAAATAAATAAGAATGAATGTATTCATGAATTTAATACAAGACTCGATAAGGTTGTGCTAGAGATCCTAGAAACACACCAACATACCTTAAAATCCATATTAACGTATTGCATGACTGCATTTCAGGGTTATTTTAGCTTCTTCCTAAATGAATCGAGGCTAAACATATTGGCCAAAGCTAAAGTAAAGACACAAAGCATGGATGAAGTATAGGTGTTATTAGGTAGGCCAAATTTTCTATCACCCTAAGGAGTGCGGGTTAAACAAAAACAAAAGGGTCCATCTTCAACAATTCCTCCATATGCTCCATATCATCTATCATTCTTAGTTGAAAAATTCAAAGAGATAGAGCTTACCATCACCAAGAACCAAAATTTTATGTAGGAAAGGATATTGTAGATAGGTAAGGGTCAACAACAAAATAGGTTTCCATTGGGGAACAAATCACCACCTAATATAAGGTTTTCCAATTAATTAGAACCAACCAATATGGTGGAGGATCCCCATCCATATTTTTTCATACCTTGTATCACTTTCTATGCCGAGGATACGTGCAATATATTGGGAACATACAAAGATCAAATGATACAGGTCCCCAAAGACATGCAACATAGTAGTGGGAAAAAATATTTCTACAATGGAAAAATTAAATAGTCTTAAATAAACACAATAAAATTTGACAAATAAAAAAAACTATTTGGTGAGACTCATACACAATAATATATCAACCAAATATATGCTAACAATTATGTAGGAATCACCTATAGTAGAAGGAATACCAAGAGTTCAAGCCAACTAGAACCATAAAATTTTCCAGAAAAGGAAAGTCAAACAGAAGTTCCTCAAAGCGAAAGCATTAAACGAATTCCAACACCCCCTCGGGAAAATATCAATATAATAGATTGGATAAGAAATGAAACTATTCCAATGCCCATAAATGAATTAGTTAAATACCAAAAATAAATAAACATATTGGGTAGGCAATGGGTTTCAAAATGAACAAAGGTCCTATTTTGAGTATGGAAGAAGCATAAGATGCCCCTATTATCTTGTAAACAATGACAACAAAAGTGACCAAGAATCTAATAAATCAACCATTTTTCATCTACTTGATAGTTATAGATTGGATATTACACAATTTCATGTTGGATCCTAGAGTCACCATGAATGAGATGACCCTCAAAGTCATGAAAAAAATGGGATCGATGACTTCAAGGCCATAAATATTTGTGCAATGGATTCTTAGGAAGTTCCAGTGTGTGGTATTATTGAGGATTTATGTGTTCATTTTCCTATTCACTATACATATGCTTAGTATGGACATTGTGGTAATTAATGTGCCAACTTCCTGGGGTATGCTCTATCAAGAAAATGGGTAGCTAATTTGGGTGTAAACATTTAGGTCTCTTTGTCTAATGCCACTATCCTCATTGATGATGGATATTTGGTGACTCTACATTATGGAAAATTGAGAAGGAACCATATAGAAGATCCAAGGAATACATAAAAGAAAATGGTATGTTTTAGCAATGATTTTTGTTCAAATTTAGTTCTAACTTCAGATGATCCCCCCTAGAAGGACATTGACCACATATGAAAGATTAATTTCAAGGCATCAAGCTCTAAGACAGACAATGGTGAAAGTATTATATTTACTTCACCTAAAGGTAAATTTTCTTATTATTCTTTTCATTTGGAGTTTGAAGCCATTAAAAAAATAGATAAGTATGTACCTCTATTAATTGGTTTGAAATTAACTCACGAATTTGGCCTTGCCGTTTTAAAAATTATAGGTAATTTTGACCTAATTGTTTACAAGTAAAGGTAATATATGCTTGTATGAATGAAAATGTAAAAAAGTACAGAAAATAGTATTGGACACATGGAATCATTTGAGGCTTTGTATTTAGAAGCCCAATACATATCCACAAATTAGAAAGCACATGCATTGGAAATCTCAGCTTCTAGTTTGCAGCCATGTTGGAATTGATTAAGGCAAGAAATAAAAAACCATATACATGCCATCCATTCTATATAACACTATATGTGGGTATGTCTTTGAGGATGATGAATAAATTATCATTCTTATGAACCAATCATAGGAATTTTCAGAAAATGAAATTTATTGGATAGAAGAAGACGCAGTTGTGCAACTTCAATACAACAATATTCCTGCAGGCATTGTCGCATTTTTGGATCATTTTAATAGGGATTTCATGTATGAGGGAAGGATAGAAACCATCAAGCCAAGTGATTACATAAAAATTAATGTTGGCTCACAAGAAGATCCAAATATAGTCAGAATTGGAACAAATACGACAAGTGAGGAGAGAAAGGCCATTGGAAGCCTTATGAGAAATTTCAAGGATATATTTGTATGATATTATTAGGATTTTAATGATTATATGGAATATTTCATCCAAAATTCCATTATATTAAAGGATTATGCCAAACCTTTTCACTAGAAGTTGAGGAAAACAAATACAAAACTAAACCCTCTTGTGCAAAAAAGAATTAGAAAGTTACTAGATGTAGCGATCATTGTGCAAGAAAAGTATTCCTTGTGGCTCTCAAACCTTGTGGTAGTAAGAATGAAATAAAGAGATATCAGGATATGCATGGACTTATGGAATTATAATGTTTCACCCATAAAGCATAATGATCCACTCATCAACAGGGATATTCTTTTGCAAAGGATTACAGGTTCAAATATGTTATTCTTTTTGGATGGATTTTTATGCTACAAGCAAGTGTTGGTAAAGAAATATGATAGAAATAAGACAAAATTCACCACACCTTAAGGTATTTATGAATATCAAAGGAGGACTTTTGTGTTTGTTAGATTCGGTCTGGTTATACCTCCGTCATAGATCAAAAACTCTTTATTGCATTTCATTTTAGGTGTCTCATTCATCCAATCAGTTGCATTCCACTAGAAGCATAGATTATCTGATGGAAGGGTCTTGTCTTTCATTTTCCCTCATGTCATGTATCTGCTGGTTTGTGTTTGATCATTAAAGTTCATCAAAATTCATCAAAGTCAATTTTACAGTCATTCATAGTCATGGATAGTCTTTTGGTCAGCAAAGATTATTTTCAGTCATTAGGTCTAGGGTTTCGCAAATTTCGTCTTCAAAGTGTCCAATAATGCCAGTAGGCACATGAGGATGTTTCTAATAAGTTTTCATTCCAAAGTTTTCATCATCAATAGTGCTGAGAATGATTCTTCTTCAAAACTCTGTTTTGAAGAAGAAATCGTCAAATTTATCTTTTTTGTAATAAATGTAATTTCATCCTTCGTAATTTTTAAATTTTTCAGTCATGAAGTATTTCAGGCGTAGCCCTGGTCATCCTTTGCCGAAATCTAATGCCAATCATCCCTGAAAAAAATTGCCAAGAGTTTCATCATTTCAGCCAAAAAATCAGTGGAAACAAGAAAATCAGAGTTTGTATTAAAAGTGAAAAAGTGCCAATTTTAAAACATTACAAAAATGGGTTTGTAATAAGAAAAAATCAAAATTTTCACTATATGAGATATTTTACACATTTACCAATCCATTTGCATTCAAGAAGCATCAAAGAAGTCGAGCTCAGTTGTGAAAAAAACGAAATTGTGAGTTTGAAGGTCGACTGTGTGTTAGAGTGCTGCGCGACGCATCGGGAGGAAGGCGCGGTGCAGATAGACCACAAGGCGCATTGGGCCAATTTTCATTGTGTAAAATTGCACTGTCGCGGCGCATGCAGGAGGCGCGGCGCACTGGGTTTGTGCGTGGCGCACAGAGCCTCCAAAGTAGATTCTCGCCATTTCTTCATCAAATTTCCGAAACGACTCAAATTTTTTTCTCCAAGTAAGTTCACGAGATTGTGACATTTCCATTATCATTGATTAGTGTTGTTTGAAATGTTGGAATATGAGAATTTGAATGTTGAAGTGTAAACCCTCTCATTTGGTCAAAACTGTTCTTAGGGTTTGAAGTTAGTGTTTTGCAATTGTAATTTTGGTGCCAAGTCTCCATTTCCCACCTGTGATCCCTTTCCCTTTCATAATCCTATCATTATAGTCAAATCCCTTATGCCCTAACCTCCCAAACCACTTATATCCCTTGTTCCCATTTTCCCTGTCCCTAAACCCTACTTTTTCCTACCATTTTCCCTCCCTCATATCCCTTATAATTTCCCAAAATCTCAAATTCCCCAAATACAGCCAAGTGACTGATGTTATACCTTAAATTCACTTGATTGAATCACATTTATACCTACTGTCCCATATTCCTCACAAGTCCCTCATTTTCCTTTGGCATATTTGGCATTGAAAACAGAACACCAATTTTACATTTTCAAACCAATCAAACATACACTTTTTATACACATTGCAAGCATCATGACAGAGACAGATTCATCATATGAGCAAGACAGTGACTCTACCGCAGAGCTTAATGTACCAAGAAGGCCTCGTAAATGGGGCAGACACGTCAGAGAAGAGCCCACTTCATTGACTCAGTTGCAGGCTTGCCCACTTGCAATGGCTTGCTTTCAACAACATTCATGCTTTCAGTATTGTGAGATGATTAATCAAACTCAGCATCATCAGGAGTTGGTTCTCTTGTTTGTTTTACATTTGCATGACGGTCAGGTTACCCTCGCTGGAGTAAATTTCACCTTGACACCATAAACCATTTCGCAGGCAACAGGAATACCGAATGTAGGTGAACAGTGGAACAAGAGACAACAGCTAGACAAAGTGTATTATGAGCCATACATTAGGCCTGGCTATATGAGGCAGCTCAGCAGGGTATTCCCATTCCGGTTTCTAAAGTAGTCCTATGCGCCATTGATGAAACTCATCATCAGGTACTTCAGCTGTGAGGGCCGGTTCTCGCGCCTTTATGCTTACCATATCCGATTATTGATGCATTTCACGGGAGTTAGGATGATGAGCATTCCATATTTCATGTGTCGAAACATAGAGCGGATGACTACTATTGTGCAGAAGAAGACTCCCAAGCATCAGCATAACAACATTTATCATTATGCGCTCATCAAGATCATTGTTGTACATCAGATTGGATTGCAGGGCATTGCATGGGAGGAGTTCATTTCCCGTGACTTCTTTACAGCCCCTCAACCTCCTCCAGAGATTTCTCATGATGTGGGTGAGCCTTCACATCAGTTTGAGGGTCCTGAGACAGAGCTTATCAATGTTCCAGTATGTGTTACCTATCAGAGAGGCATGAGAGCATTATTTGCAGCAGGCCGACGAGTACTATCTCCACCCAGGGTGGAAGGGGTCTCGTTACCTTCATCAGCAGCGCGAGTACTATCTCCACTTGGGGTGGAAGGGGTCTCACCTTCGACATCAGCATAGGTACAAGACAGAGGCAAGAAGCCTATGCAGGATGAGGGCCCTCCAGGAGGCCAAGATACCGATTTTTTTTTGATCGATGTTGATTTGAGCTCTCCCAGCTCAAAGCTTAAAGAAATAATCCAGGAGCAGAAAGCTGAGATCGACACATTGACCAAGAAATTGCAGAGATCTCAGTGGGTTATAAATTACTTGGAGCAGTGGAATAAACAACTGGAGGATTAGCAGACACTCATGGAGTTGCAGAAAATCCGTGAAGACCGGGAATTGGCTCGAAAAAGACAAGGTGACATGACACCCTTTGAGCGGGAGATTTGGCTTATGAGAGTCAAAATTCATCTCTAGAAATTATTGGCAAAGGAAAACAAGGACAATGACATGCTCAGACATATGAAGAACCACTATTGGGCCCGCACCCATGTTTGCAAAGCGAGGATCAAGATCCTGAAGGCGAGGCTAAGGAGGGCACTGAAACGTCGGAAAAGGCCTGATCCACTTCAAATCTTGGCCGAAGCTTCTTTGGCTGATTATGATACTTGATGGGGGACCTTCACTCCAAATTTCATCAAATTTGGAGAAAATTTTGTCATTTTTGAATTTTTGGTCACAAAACAGGGTTTCCTGCCCAACGCGTAGCGCCACCTTGCGCGCGCTTATGGTTGGGAGATCTTCTGGAGGAAAAATTGATATTTTTGGATTTTTTATGAAAAAGTATGCATGCTCAGGAATGGCCTAAGGATTTCATCAAGTTCTGGGTGGCCTAAATGGTCAAAAACACCTTGAAAATGGCCTTTCTGCCACTTTTTGCACACACAGGAACCAGTCTTGGGCGATTGACGTTTTGGAGAAGAAAATGACATCCAAATCTAGAAATTATACTTGGGTTGGAAAGTAGACAGGCAGGGCTTTCCAACGAGCTATTATGAGCTCAATTTGAACTTCGGTAAGTGCCTCAAAATCAGCTCCAAAAATGTGCTACGCATAGAGATTTTGGGCGTGGCGCATAGAGAATTTTGGCCTATTTTTCACTCTTCAGCTCAGAATTTCGGCCAGTTTTGACTAGTTTCACTTTTTGATGTAACTCTTGATCTAATTTGATGTAATTTTGGCACATTTTTACTTGTTCTAGAAGATTCATTCACTAAAAGGTGAAATGTGAGTGAATGGGTCAGTTTCCTAGCATATAGAGGCAAGTTGTTTGATTGCCTAGATTTCAATTCCTAGTTTAGAATTGGTTGAAACAACTCCTAGAAGGATGAGCTCGACCCCTAGAGGCATGGGAAGGGGTTAGACTTGTCTATATATTGTATTTTCTGAGACATTTTCAGGGTTGGACTCTTGGGAATAGTTTGGCACCTCATTGTATATTCATTTCAGCATTTTTGGCAAAGGAAAGACCAGGGTTTTGCAGCACTTGTTGGGATCCTTGTGGCTCTGAGTTTTGATGGTGTTTTTCTCCATGTAATTGTAAGTTTCATTAATTTTTTATGTATGCCATTTCCCTTCTCTTTGCTTCTGAAATTAAACAAATGAGTAACTAAGGTAGAATTCATTAGTTTGCTGGTGCTCTGCCTTAAACTTTTGTTTAGTTTTATATGTTTTCATCTTTTTGAAGAGGACCCTTGCAGCCTATTTCCGTCTTCAGCTCCTCAGCAATATTTTCTATCCATTCATTGAATCGAAGACATCAAAGCCATTTCCTTCCTTTCCCCAACTTGAACTCTGCAAGAATTTGGCCTCATCCCCAAGCCCAAAACTGCCTTTCCCTTTTTCCAACAAAAAACCCCTAAAAATCAAATCAAACCCTCCTACTTGTATAACTAGCCTAAAATCAGCATTAATTTCAAGTCATCTCAGACCCTATTGATTATTTTTACTGAGTTTGACCCGGAGAGATCCCTCTCCTGTTCTGGTAGGGCTAGCTACCAGACTGAGTGTGGTTTGGTGTTATCCTGAACTCTGCCTTCCTTCAGCCTGAGGTGGATTTAGGAATAACATAGTGGCGACCATACTGGGGAGAAAATGGTTTGCTTGTTGGTGTTATTCATTTCATAAGATATAGACGGAGCCTGAAGTTATGCCACGTAGCCTTCGAAATGCTTTTGCTTTGCATTAGCGGAAGTAGATAAACACTGCTTCAGTCAATCTCCGGTCTAGCTTGTGAACGTGAAATTTGACTTGTGAATTACCCCAGTATATCAGATCGTTCTGGACTTTTGGGTGATTGAGTCTAGAATTTGATAGGCTGAAACAAGCTGGTTTTGTCCTTTGATTTTTGAATAGATCAACACACTGGCTTCCAGAAGACATACTAGAGCAAACCCCGATCCTGATCTGCCTCCAGTGTATGAGAATCCCAATCTGATTTCAAGAATCCTCCATCGAGAAAGTCCCGTGATCCCTTTGTTTAAATCTCATTCATGCCCTACTGTATTTGAATTCCTTGAAGATATTGAGTTTGATGATCAATTCGAGTTGTTGTTGTTTGAAACTAAGTCTGAAAGTGCTACTAGTTCTACTGTCATAAATCCCGAGTTTATCAAGTATCTTGAGATCGAACAAGCTAATAAATCCATTGATAGTTACATCTTGAACATTCAAAACTCTATTGTGGCAATGAATATTCCTGAGTTTATCGAATCTGCATCTGAAACTCTTGGTCCATCAGCAGTTACTTCTGATTCAAAAGTTCACGCTGAGCCTTCTTTCTTCCTACCATTCCCGTGCAACCATCTATATCTGATCAACAATCTACAGTAGTTCCTCATCCATCCCCACCACAGACACCTCGTACATCTACTACTCCTACTCCACCTGTTTCTCCAAGACAGATTATAAATCCACCAAGAGCAATGGCTGCTAGATTTGCACCTCTTGTCTTGCCCCAGAACTTGGATGCCATGCCCGCTGATTATCAGAGTAAGATCCCATTTTTTGATGGAACTCCTCAGAGTGTTCCCGCTCAGCAACATATTTATAGAATGACAGAGTTCTTTGATCTCCATGAAATTGATGAAGAAAATGTCACCATGATATTGTTTGTGCAAACTTTTGGAGGTGAAGTGCGTAAGTGGTTCAGAGCCTTGCAGCCCAGAAGTATTAATACATTAGCTGAGCTTCAGAGAAAATTTTTAGATCGATGGGAGATAAAGAAATATCCACTTCAAATCACTTCTGAATATACCAAGATCAAGCGCAATGCTGGTGAGTCCGTCCAAGACTATTGTATCAGATTTAATGCGGTTTATAATGCAATTCCTGATGATTTGAGGCCATCTAAGAAGTCAGCTTTGCGTAAGTTTCCGGATGGTTTTGATCCGAACATGGCCTATTCATTACGAGAAAGAGATCCGCCCACTTTGGAGGATATGCAGAAGATTGCGGTGAGTGTGGAGGCGAATTTGAATGACAAGAGAGCTAGATTGAAAGCAGAGAAGAAAGTTGTGATAAAGGAAGAAGCTTCTACATCAGATCAGCTACTTCGCAAGGTGGAAAAGATGATTGAAAGAATGACACTTGATAAGCCCGAACCACAGATCAGAAATCCCAACTTTCGTGGACAGCAGCAACCACAATTCAGGATCAAACAACGAGAGCAGCGAGCACAAGAACCAGCAGCAAGTAAAGACACCTCTTCAGCAGAATTTTGTTGGTCAGGATTCAGATGATGAAGATGATGTAGTAGGGGAGGAAAATCACTTCTTTACTCCTTATTCTTTTCCCATTTATATCACTGAAGATGAGGAGTATGCAGAAAGTTCAGCTGTACAAAGAGATGAGGATTTTATCTTGGCCAATGATGCATCCCTTGAGGAAGAGTTGGATGAATATCAGAGAGCTTATATGAATGCCTTGTCAGCTTAGCAGAAGTAATATTCTCTTACAAACAGAGATGTGCCTGTCAACCCAATCCAAAAGAGAAAAGAAGTTTCAGCACCTAAAAATGATTCACCTGTTGCACAAAAGAAAGAAAAAGAGATAGTTGATCCCGCTACCACCAAATTATCATCATCAAATCAACCAATTACATCGAAGGAAAAGGCTGAAAAGAAAGATGTTCCAGCCAAAGAGTTCGAAAAGACTTCAGCCTTTAGTTTGGAGAATGAGATTTCTAAATTGAAAGTTTCCATTCCTTTGACTCAACTAATGAGGAACAACAGTTATAAGGGTCAAGTTTCTAAAATTTGGAATTTCGATCTTATGTCTGATATGGTGAATATTGAAGATGATCAACCTGAACTGATATTTGGAGCAGCTTTAGATGGTGAGTCTCCAGATAGCGAAGTACCTCCTTTTTATATCAGTCTTCGATTGCATGATTTTGTATTGCATAATGTCATGTTTGATTTCGGTGCTTCCCATAATCTTATGCCGAAGGCAATCATGGAGAAGTTGGGTTTGGACATCACTAGGAAGTACCATGATCTTTATTCATTTGATTCTAGTAGAGTGAGATGTATTGGGCTCATTAAAGACTTGGTTGTTAGTTTGGATCATATTCCAACAAAGAATGTTTTGATGGACGTAGTTGTGGCAGACATTCCTCCCAGATTCGATATGCTACTTTCCAGATCTTGGGGAGCAAAATTGAAAGGGACATTACAATTATATTTCTCCTATGCAACGATTCCCGTGTTTGGCCAAATGAGAAAATTGTACCGGGAACAAAAAATGAAGTACATGATTACAAGCAAGGAGAAACCGGTTAATCATCCGATTAACTATGTACATACAGATTTAGAGTCTTTTGTTTTGTATGCCGATAGTTTCAATGATGTATATAGTCAGTTATTTCAAGAAGAAGATATTCCAGAGATTACCGAGAATTTCAAAGAGGTTTTTAAGAAAGAAAGGCAAAAACCGGAAAGCACAGTCGAGCAATCAGGTAAAGATAGTGGACAAGAAGCAGAAAAAACAGAGCTAGCACAATTTCAACACTTAGAAGATGATGAAGAGGGTCTATGGACCAGGGATTTCGATGGTGCAGTGGGAAATGATGGTGCTGGGATTGGTATTTGGGTACGAAGTCCTTTTTCCGCTCCAAATAAGGTGCCTAGTAATGTACGGGTATGTTCTTACAAGTTAGCATTCGATTGTTCGAACAATGAGGCTGAGTACGAAGCTCTGATTGCTGGCCTAAAAATTCTTAGAAAGCTGAATGCTAAGAAAATTGTAGTCTATGGCGACTCTGAATTGGTGATTAAGCAAGTGAAGGGTGAATACCAAACGAAGCATCCCGGAATGCGAGCTTACCAAAATTTTGTTCTTGATATTTTGAAGCTGTTTTCAGATTATACCTTGACTTGTATTCCTCGCATTCAAAATGGAATTACAGATGCACTTGCTAAGGCAGCAAGTAATTTGAAGATCCCAATGAATTCAAGTAATAAGTTTGAAATCCATGTGAAGCACCGTCCTACCGTCCCGGATAATCAAAGATGTTGGCAAGTTTTCCAAGATGATGATGAGATTAATGAATTTTTGCAAAACAAAGGTAAGTTCAAAGATACCTCAATTGATGTAGAATATGATGATGGTGAAGCTGATGTGCAAGTCAATCAAATTGAAGTGTTGCAGCTGAAAGATAATGTTATTCCTAAAGGTTTGATCCCTTTAGAAGAGCTCTTCGATCAGGATGATGTAGCTAAAAAACCAACCTTGCGACCAACTGAAAAGGGAGTTGAAGATGTAAACATTGGATCAGCTGAGAATCCAAAGATGGTGAAATTTTCAAAATCATTGCCACCGGAGGTAAAAGCAAAATATGTGAGTTTGTTGTCTTCTTTTGCTGATGCTTTTGCTTGGGAATATTCAGATTTAAAGACGTATGATACCAATATAATCCAGCACACTATTCTAATCAAGACTAATCAGAAGCCTTTCAGACAGAAGCTAAGAAGAATCAACCCGAAGTTGCTGCCATCAATTGAGAAGGAGGTAAACAGGTTGTACAAAGCAGGAATCATTGTTCCCATCATATTTTCTGATTGGATTTCCAATTTGGTGCCAGTTCGAAAAAAGACAAGTGAGATTCGGTTGTGCATTGATTTCCGAAATCTGAACAAGGTGTCATTGAAGGAAAATTATCCATTGCCCAAAATGGATCATATACTTCAGCGAGTAGTTGGAGCATCCCGTATGTCACTACTCGATGGTTACTCCGGGTATAACCAAATTCTGGTCCATGAGGACGATAGAGACAAAACAGCGTTCACCACTCCGTGGGGAACTTTCCACTATGCCAAGATGCCATTCGGTTTAAAGAATGCTGGTGTGACATTTCAGCGGGTGATGGACATGGCTTTTGCGAATGAGAAGGATGTTTTTCTTGTTATATACCTTGATGATTTGATGGTCTTTTCCAATTCAGATGAAGAGCATATGTGTCACTTGAAATTTGTCTTTCAAAAGTGCAGAAAATATGGTGTGTCACTTAATCCGAAGAAGAGCTTGTTTTCCATGGATGAGGGCAAACTACTTGGTCACATTATTTCAAAAGATGGCATTCGTATTTATCTAGCACGTGTAGAAGCAATTCAGCAAATTGACCCTCCCCAGAACAAGAAGGAGATTCATTCTTTTAATGGTAAGATGAACTTTTTACGCCGCTTTGTCCCTAATCTTGCTGAACATCTAAGAGAGATTACAAACTTGCTTAAAAAATACAGCCAAGTGAAGTGGACTGAAGAGGCTGTAAAGTCCTTTAATTTGGTGAAGTTGGCACTATCTTCAGCTCCGGTGTTAATCGGCCCGGATCACACCCAAGATTTTATTGTGTTTTCATTTGCTTCGGAGCATACCATGGCAGTTGTGTTAATGCAGAAAAGAGATGAGCATGAGAAGCCAATAGCTTTTTTCAGTCGGACTATAAGAGATGCATCCTTGAAGTATAACATCATTGAGAAGCAAGCCCTGGCACTGGTAAAAGCATTAAAGGATTTCCGGGTATACATTCTGCATTCTCATATTTTGGCTTATGTTCCTAACGCTGCCATGAAAGATGTTTTAGTACAAACTGATCCGGAAGGAAGACGAGGCAAGTGGATTGCAGCTTTGCTGGAGTATGATGCGGAAATAAAGCCCACGAATCTTATCAAAGGACAAGGGTTGGAAAAGCTTATGGCTGAATCGAATTTGCATGCACTAGACATAAATCTGATTGCTACTATGTCTGATGAGGATGAGGATAATTCGCCACTTCAGGTATCGGAAATTTTTGTTGCTTCTCCGTGGTATTCAGATATTGTGTATGTTCTTCAAAATTTGTCACCACCGCCAAGCATGACTAAAAACAAAGGTAGAACTCTGAAATTGAAGGCTGCAAAATTTTGTATTTTGAATTCTGCACTTTATTGGAAAGATCCCAGTGGCGTTTTGTTGAATTGTTTGGTGGAAGAAGAAGCGAAGAAGGTAATGGAGGATTTCCATAAAGGAGACTGCGGGGGTCACCTTTTTTGGAAAACAACAACCAATAAGATTTTGAGAGTGGGATACTATTGGCCGACATTGTTTGCTGATGTGTATAAGACTGTCAAAAGCTGCCATGAGTGCCAGATTTTTGAAGGAAGACAGAAATTACAGCCTTTGCCACTTAAGCCTATTGAGGTAAGCACCCCTTTTCAGCAGTGGGGTTTGGATTCCATTGGGGAGATCCATCCTCCTTCTTCAAGACAACATAGATGGATCCTCACAGCGACAGATTATTTCACGAAATGGATTGAAGCAGTTCCCACCAGGCAAGCTACGTATTCGGTAATCATTTCTTTCCTTGAGAACAACATTTTGTCTCGTTTTGGTTGCCCAAATAAATTGATCACTGATAATGCAGCAGCTTTCAAATCAAGAAAGATGATTGAGTTTTGTGACAAGTATAAAATCATTTTGGGGCATTCAACCGCCTATCATCCGCAAGGCAACGGATTGGCGGAATCTTCCAACAAATCTTTAGTCAACATCATTAAAAAGTTGCTGGAATTAAACAAGAAGAGTTGGCATAAGAAGCTGGTCAATGCATTATGGGCAGATCGGGTGAGTCAGAAGAATTCCATTGGTATGTCCCCCTTTCAATTAGTTTATGGAGTTGATACAGTGCTCCCTACCTCTCTCGCGGTTCCGATGGTAAAACTTCTACAGGAAGCTGGCAGTGAAGAAAACCATATGCAGAGAAGAATAAATCAGATGATTCATTTGCAGCAAACGAGAGAAGAAGTTTTCCAAAACACATTTAAGTTGCAGGAGAGAATCAAGAAAATCTATGACAAGAAAGCAAAGGCGGACAAGTTCCAACTGGAGGAAGTAGTGCTGAAATGGGATGCCAGAAATGAGGATAAAGGTAAGCACGATAAGTTTGAAAATATCTGGAAAGGACCCTTTAAGATTGCTGCATATCGAGGTCAGAACGCCTTTCTTCTGAAGGATATGAACGGGGAAGACTGTCCAGGAGGGCCAGTCAATGGTCGGCTGCTAAAGCGGTACCACTTCTAAGGTGTTTTCTGCTGATCACATTGTCATTGTACATACCATTTTTTTTAGTTTCATCGCAAGTGTGCACTGTGATATTTTCTTCAGTTTGGGGCTCGAAGTGAAGGCTATAATTCTGAAGAACGATCTCAGTTTTTGTTTGAGTCTGTCGAGTCAGTTTGGTTCAGTCGTTTCAGTGTCAAAGTTTGAGTCGATTTAAGTCAGGTTTTCAGTCAATAAATCAGTCAACAGTCTTGTGTTGCTTTGTCAAAATAATGGACTCCATAGCCCAATGGATGAAGGCACTGTCTATCTTTCCCAGAGATCTATAGTTCTTGGCACCTCCAAGGAGCTACCATCCCCATTGGAGCCAATGTTAGAGCCGGTCTGGTTATACCTCCGTCAGAGATCAAAAACTCTTTGTTTCATTTCATTTTAGGTGCCTCATTCATCCAATCAGTTGCATTCCACTAGAAGCATAGATTATCTGACGGAAGGGTCTTATCTTTCATTTTCCCTCATGTCATGTATCTGCTGGTTTGTGTCTCATCATTAAAGTTGATCAAAATTCATCAAAGTCAATTTTACAGTCATTCATAGTCATGGATAGTCTTTTGGTCAACAAAGAGTCTTTTCAGTCATTAGGTCTAGGGTTTCGCAAATTTCGTCTTCAAAGTGTCCAATAATGCCAGCAGGCACATGAGGATGTTTCTAATAAGTTTTCATTCCAAATTTTTCATCATCAATAGTGCTGAGAATGATTCTTCTTCAAAACTCTGTTTTGAAGAAGAAATCGTCAAATTTATCTTTTTTGTAATAAATGTAATTTCATCCTTTGTAATTTTTAAAGTTTTCAGTCATGAATTATTTTAGGCGCAGCCCTGGTCATCCTTTGCCAAAATCCAATGCCAATCATCCCTGCAAAAAATTGCCAAGAGTTTCATCATTTCAGCCAAAAAATCAGTGGAAAAAAGAAAATCAGAGTTTGTATTAAAAGTGAAAAAGTGCCAATTTTAAAACATTACAAAAATGGGTTTGTAAGAAGAAAAAATCAAAATTTTCACTATATGAGATATTTTACACATTTATCAATCCATTTGCATTCAAGAAGCATCAGAGAAGTCAAGCTCAGTTGTGAAAAAAACGAAATTGTGAGTTTGAAGGCCGACTGTGTGTTGGAGTGCTGCGCGACGCATCGGGAGGAAGGCGCGGCGCACATAGACCGCGCGGCGCATTGGGCCAATTTTCACTGTGTAAAATTGCACTGTCGCGGCTCATCCAGGAGGCGCGGCACACTGGGTTTGTGCGCGGTGCACAGAGCCTCCAAAGAAAATTCTCGCCATTTCTTCATCAAATTTCCAAAACGACTCAAATTTTTTGCTCCAAGTAAGTTCACGAGATTGTGAAATTTCCATTATCAGTGATTAGTGTTGTTTGAAAGGTTGGAATATGAGAATTTGAATGTTGAAGTGTAAACCCTCTCATTTGGTCAAAACTGTTCTTAGGGTTTGAAATTGGTGTTTTGCAATTGTAATTTTGGTGCCAAGTCTCCATTTCCCACCTGTGATCCCTTTCCCTTTCATAATCCTATAATTATAGTCAAATCCCTTATGCCCTAACCTCCCAAACCACTTATATCCCTTGTTCCAATTTTCCCTATCCCTAAACCCTACTTTTTCCTACCATTTTCCCTCCCTCATATCCCTTATAATTTCCCAAAATCTCAAATTCCCCAAATACATCCAAGTGACTGATGTTATACCTTAAATTCACTTTATTGAATCACATTTATACCTACTGTCCCATATTCCTCACAAGTCCCTCATTTCCCTTTGGCATATTTGGCATTGAAAACAGGACACCAATTTTACATTTCCAAACCAATCAAACATACACTTGTTATACACATTGCAAGCATCATGACAGAGACAGATTCATCATATGAGCAAGACAATGACTCTACCGCAGAGCTTAATGTACCAAGAAAGCCTCGTAAAGGGGGCAGACACGTCAGAGAAGAGCCCACTTCATTGACTCAGTTGCAGGCCTGCCCACTTGCAATGGCTTGCTTTCAGTATTGTGAGATGATTACTCAAACTTAGCATCATCAGGAGTTGGTTCGCTTGTTTGTTTTTCATTTGCATGACGGTCAGTTTACCCTCGCTGGAGTAAATTTCACCTTGACACCAGAAACCATATCGCAGACAACAGGAGTACTGAATGTAGGTGAACAGTGGAACAAGAGACAGCAACTAGACTGATCCAGGTGGATATTGGTGGTCACCCGCCTATTCCACTTGGGGCTCCACCATTGTGTCTTTCAGTTTTTTAGTTTCGGCACAGTTTACTATTTTTAGCAGTTTTTCGGGTCCTGAACTTCCGGAGCCGTTTTGAGGCCCTAAACGACATTTTTTGGGAAAATGGAGAGCAACATGGGTCCATGGACCGATGTTGCTCATTCCAAATTTGTAGTCCTCGGATAGATCTTTCTAACGGGGTATGGTACGCGTCAAATAGAGATCGTATGCCAAAGTTACGCCCCTGGGAAGTTGAAACACCAATTTACCCAAACAGGGCCCATAGTTTTGGCGCTTCATCTCCTAGGGTTAGGGTTTTGGCTGTTTAGGATTTCCCATTTTTTCTAAATAATAAATAGGCCCTTGAGCCTCATTGTAACTTAGTTCAGAGGCTTGTAGCCGCCACATCTCTTCTCAGAGATAGCTACCAGCGCCCTAGCTAGTTTTATTTCCATTCTGTCTGTAAGCAAATTTCAGTTCTTTGATATTAATGAAATGAAGTGCTATTTCCGCTGCATCTCTGTATTTATGGTTATATATTTATTCTGTTGCGTTCCTGCATAAATCCGGATCATAGACAAAGTGTATTATGAGCCATACATCAGGCTTGGCTATATGAGGCAGCTCAGCAAGGTATTCCCATTCTGGTTTCTGAAGGAGTCCTATGCGCCATTGATGAAACTCATCATCAGGTACTTCAGCTGTGAGGGCCGGTTCTCGCGCCTTTATGCTTACCATATCCAATTATTGATGCATTTCACGGGAGTGAGGATGATGAGCATTCCATATTTCATGTGTCGAAACATAGAGTGGATGACTACTCTTGTGCAGAGGAAGACTCCCGAGCATCAGCATAACATCATTTATCATTATGCGCTCATCAAGATCATTGTTGTACATCAGCTTGGATTGCAGGGAATTGCATGGGAGGAGTTCATTTCCCGTGACTTCTTTACAGCCCCTCAGCCTCCTCCAGAGATTGCTCATGATGCGGGTGAGCCTTCACATCAGTTTGAGGGTCCTGAGATAGAGCTTATCAGTGTTCCAGTATGTGTTACCTATCAGAGAGGCACGAGAGCATTGTTTGCAGCAGCCCGACGAGTACTATCTCCACCCGTGGTGGAAGGGGTCTCGTTACCTTCATCAGCAGCGTGAGTACTATCTCCACTTGGGGTGGAAGGGGTCTCACCTTCGACATCAGCACAGGTACAGGACAAAGGCAAGAAGCCTATGCAGGATGAGGGCCCTCCAGGAGGCCAAGATACCGATTTTGTTTTGATCGAGCTCTCCCAGCTCAAAGCTTAAAGAAATCATCCAGGAGCAGAAAGCTGAGATTGACACATTGACCGAGAAATTTCAGAGAGCTCAGTGGGTTATAAATTACTTGGAGCAGTGGAATAAACAACTGGAGGATCAGCAGACACTCATGGAGTTGCAGAAAATCCATGAAGACAGGGAGTTGGCTCGAAAAAGACAAGGTGACATGACACCCTTTGAGCGGGAGATTTGGCTTACGAGAGTCAAAATTAATCTCGAGAAACTATTGGCGAAGGCAAACAAGGACAAGGACATGCTCAGACATATGAAGAACCACTATTGGGCCCGCACCCATGTTTGCAAAGCGAGGATCAAGATCCTGAAGGCGAGGCTAAGGAGGGCACTGAAATGTCGGAAAAGGCCTGATCCACTTCAAATATTGGCCGAAGCGTCTTTGGCTGATCATGATACTTGATGGGGGACCTTCACTCCAAATTTCAGCAAATTTGGAGAAAATTTTGTCATTTTTGAATTTTTGATCACAAAACAGGTTTTCCTGCCCAACGCGTAGCGCCACCTTGCGCGCGCTTATGGTTGGGATATCTTCTGGAGGAAAACTTGATATTTTTGGATTTTTTATGAAAAATTATGCATGCTCAGGAATGGCCTAATTATTTCATCAAGTTCTGGGTGGCCTAAAGGGTCAAAAACACCTTGAAAATGGCCTTTCTGCCACTTTTTGCACACACAGGAACCAGTCTTGGGAGATTGAAGTTTTGGAGGGGCAAATGATATCAAAATCCAGAAATTCCACTTGGGTTGGAAAGTAGACAGGCAAGGCTTTCCAACGAGCTATCATGAGCTCAATTTTGACTTCGGGAAGTTCCTCAAAATCAACTCCACAAATGTGCTACGCATAGAGATTTTGGGCGCAGCGCATAGAGAATTTTGGCCTATTTTTCACTCTTCAGCTCAGAATTTCGGCCAGTTTTGACTAGTTTCACTTTTTGATGTAACTCTTGATCTACTTTGATGTAATTTTGGCACATTTTTACTTTTTCTAGAAGATTCATTCACTAAAAGGTGAAATGTGAGTGAATGGGTCAGTTTCCTAGCATATAGAGGCAAGTTGTTTGACTGCCTAGATTTCAAATCCTAGTTTAGAATTGGTTGAAACAACTCATAGAATAATAGGCTCGACCCCTAGAGGCATGGGAAGGGGTTAGACTTGTCTATATATTGTATTTTCTGAGACATTTTCAGGGTTGGACTCTTGGGAATAGTTTGGCACCTCATTGTATATTCATTTCGTATTTTTTAGCGAAGGAAAGACCGAGGGTTTTCAGCACTTTTTTGGATCCTTGTGGCTTGGGATCCTTGTGGCTACGAGTTTTGATGGTGTTTTTCTCCATGTAATTGTAAGTTTCATTAATTTTTTATGTATGCCATTTCCCTTCTCTTTGCTTCTGAAATTAAACAAATGAGTAACTAAGGTAGAATTCATTAGTTTGTTGGTGCTCTGCCTTAAACTTTTGTTTAGTTTTATATGTTTTCATCTGTTTGAAGAGGACCCTTGTAGCCTCTTTCCCTCTTCATCTCCTCCGCAGTATTTTCTATCCATTCATTGAATCTAAGACATCAAATCCATTGCCTTCCTTGCCCCAACTTGAACTCTGCAAGAATTTGGCCTCATCCCTAAGCCCAAAACTGCCTTTCCCTTTTTCCAACAAAAAACCCCTAAAAATCATATCAAACCCTCCTACCTGTATAACTAGCCCAAAATCAGTATTCATTTCAAGTCATATCAGACCCTATTGATTATTTTTACTGAGTTTGACCCGAAGAGAGCCCTCTCCTGTTCTGGTAGGGCTAGCTACCAGACTGAGCGTGGTTTGGTGTTATCCTGAACTTTGCCTTCCTTCAGCCTGAGGTGGATTTAGGCAATAATAGTGTTGATCAACACAAGTTCCACATTCCATAGAGTAATGGACTATGTTTTCATAGACTACATGGGAAATATCATTGAGGTTTATTAATATGGTCTCCCAATATACTCAAAGAAGAGAGCTTCTCACATTGCACATCTTGAGTAGATTTTTTAAACGTGTATGAAATATGGAATCTCACTCAACCCAAAGAAGAATATTCTTGGTGTCACAAAGGAAAATATTTTAGGGCACATTGTTTCCAAATAAGGTGTAAAGGTCAATTTAAAAAGAATAATAATGATTAAGGATATTACTCCAAGTATATGTCAAAAATCATTTCAATCCTTCTTCGACAAGATAATATTCATAAGGAGATTCATCCCCAATTTTTCGGAGATCAATGAGCCCTTTAATAAGTTTATAAAGAAGGATGTTGATTATAAATAGATTAAAGTAGTAGGGAAACATTCAAATATATCAATGAAGCTATTTTAAATTCTCTGGTATAGGTAAGCCTAGATTGTTATAACATTTTATAATTTTTTCTTTTTCTTATAATAGTACCATTCCATGTATACTTTTCCAAAAGAATGAATAGGTGAGGATAAGCCTATAACATTCATGAGAAAAATTCTTAGGGATGTAGAATTGATATATGCCATCATGGAAAACTAGGCTTATGGTCTGGTCAAATCACTTAAGCGCTTTAGGACTTGCATTGGTTATGACAAGGTTATCGCTTATGTTCCACATGTTGTGGTTAAGGACATATTATATCAATATGATTGATTGTGAACTAGAGGTAAGTGGATATAAAAAATACAACAATATTATTTAGAGATAAAGCTCACCAAACTTATCAAAGGAAAAGGATTAGCTCAATTTATGACCGAAGGAAATGAAGCATCCCTAGATTCGAAGGAAGAATCATGTGTTATGGTGTGCCAAATAAATGAGGAAATGGAAAGGCATGATTGGTACAAAGACATTATCTACTATTTGAAGAACCTCACAAGTCCTAGAGACATTCCAAATCATAAGAAGAGGGATTTAAGGCTAAAATCATCTAGTTACTACTTCATTGAGAAAGGGATCTATTGGAAAAATCCAAGTGGATGCATTCTCAAATGTTTCATTCACGAGGAATAAAAGGTGTTAACGAAGGAATTCCATAAAGGATTAAGTGGTGGAAATCGTTCAGACAAAAACATAAATCATAAAATCCTAAGAAGATGCTATCATTTTCATATTATCTTTGTAGATGTCCACAAGATCGTAAGATAGTGTCAACCTTGTCAATTATTTGCATGAAAGAATAAGTTAGTCTCACTCCCCCTCCAACGAGTTATAATAGAAGTTCCCTTATAATAATGGGGCTTGGATTTCATTAGAGAACTGAAGGAAAATTCAAGCAATGGTATTCAATGGATTCTCACTGCTATATATCACTTCGTCTAGTACCTTGAAGCAATTCCAACAAAGAAGGCCATAGATAAAGCTGTCATGGAATTTTTGGAAGAAACAATTATCACAAGATTTATTGTGCTATTACATATTGCAACTAATAGGTCCAAAGCATTCAACTTAGCATATTTTTCAACATTTTTATTGTTATATCATTATCTTCTCTATTACCCAAAGGGAAATGGTTTGGACAAGCTTCACAACAAGAATCTAATGAACTTCATCAAGAAGATAGTAGGAGAAAATAAGAGTAGGAATAGTAAAATCAAGTATTCTCTATGGTCTAGCAGAATAACAAGAAGGATTATACGAGGTAAATCCCATGGGATAGAAGTGACATTTCTAATTCACTTGCAAATCCCGATTTACAAATTCATGTAACAATTTTATTAAAATTCAAGTACCTTGCAAAAGACAATCAATTATTTATTGGAATTTGAAAAAGGTAGAATGCTCAATGATCCAAGTTAGGAAATAAAAATGATGAAGTTTTTCAATAAATATCACAAAAAAAACTTCTAGAAAGGTGACCTTGTTCTACTTTGGAGTGAAAGGGATGAAATATAACGTAATTATGGTAAGTTTGAATGTATATGGTTAGTTCCTTATTTTATGGATGAAGTTGCTAATAACAACTCTTTCTATCTTATTCATCTAAATGGAGAAAGATTTCCCATACCAATAAATGGGCAAGCTTTAAAGGTATAATTCCAAGGTAATATTTGATGCCTATGGGGCATCCTTATCATATAGTGATATTTTTATAGCTTTGTTTTTGTGATTTTATTTCATTTCATGTTGTATTTTAATTTATTTTCTAGATTAGAGGTCATTTTCGTTTATGCATGATTTATTATTCAAATCAATAAGGGATAAGAAAATTGTGTCTATATTGTTCCATGGTTTTTGATAATTGTTTTGTGATATTGATGAAAGTAACATGTCTCATAGTTGGATTCAGATGTTATCCCTCTTTCAATAGGGTTACCCCCAAATTTTTTAAAAATACCACACAATTTGTTAGCCGAAATGTGTGCAATCTACGGCCTTGTAGGCCATGTGGGATGAAGTGTAAAAGTGTATTTGGGTTCTCGTTGTTGACTCAACATATTTATTTCCTAGGTTGGTACTCAAGCATCATGGAAGTGAATCTAGTAGGACACATGGATTAAAGGAACACTTGTTGTATTAGCCTTGTAAAGGTGATCATAGTATGTCAAGGTGGAAACAACCACTATGTAAGTTGTAGAATGTGTTTTTGTTTATGCTCTTATTGTAGTTTGGTTTTGCTTATTTATTCTTATGTTTTCACAAATAGATTATTCTTATTTATTCTTATTCTTATGTTTGTAGAAATGGTTAAATGAACACTTGTTGTATTAGCCCTATAAAGGTGATCACACTATATAAATGTAGAAACACACACTGTAAGTTGTAGAATAGGCTTTTATTTATGTTCTTATTGGAGTTTGGTTTTTCTCATTTATTCTTATGTTTTCACAAATATATTATTTTTAGTTATTTTTTTCCTTTTAGCTTTAAAGCTATTTTATTTATTTTATTTTGTCTTTTTTTAGCAAGATAATTCATTTTTCTTGTCATTCTTTTAGGTTTCCTGAAATTTTCTTCCCTATAAGATTTCTTAATCATTCAATAATGATGCTTTGACTTTCATTTAGTGTAGCTATCCACACAAGAAATTTGTATCCCTCTCATGCATTTTCAAGTGCTAAAATAAAGGTTAGGCATGGAGAACTTTGTTTCATTTATGCACAATTATGGGTTTATAGAAAAGGATGAATCCAACATAAGATATGAATGATATGTTAGTGGTTTTCCAAGGTCATTCTAAGCGGAGAAACATTGATTATACGTGCATCCTAGTTTAGCTAGCAAGTCTAGTGTGTTGAAGGATCCATCCACACATTAAGGAGCTAATGAAGTGAAAGGTGGAAATAAAAATTATATGGCATAGGAAAATAATAAGGGAATACTCATAATAATTAGGTGCAAAAAACTAATAAATAAATCCAAAAAACATGCAATCAATTCCATTAAGCTTATTGCCTCATTTTCTAATTATAATAAGCAACAAATTTTAATTTTTTTTATTAGGAAACTAAGTACAACTAATCAAGTTAGATTGTAGATATCTCTATTGGGGCTATGGATACTTTCTGGAGGTGGAGCGAAGTATGCAATATTTTGGTGACTCCATTGGGGCTATTAGTTCTCATGAGTAATGGAGAAACACTTGAAGGATATTATTATCTTTCCTCGAGAAAATATTCTCGCCTCAAATATATAAAGTCCTGACACATATACCTAAACTTAGATCAATGATCCAAGATACAAGGAAACAAATCTCATATATAATTCTTCTAATGTAGTAGATAAGTTTCCCAAGTTATCACATTAGAAGGAAATTGAAATCCCTCATGAAGGAAGATCCTCAAGGACCCACATCATGTTAAATATTAATTATCCTTGAGAAACAAATAGTGACACCTTTAGTTGATGCTCATGGTCCATAAGTATGTAACAAAAGTTCATGGCTTCACCCAATGCGTTACCATTTGTTTAGGCCTCAACTAAAACCAATTTTTTAAACTTGGGGACCCACCTAAAATTTTAAATGGGTCTTCTTAAGTAGACTTTGTTCTCCCTTCACCTTGCTCCACTTTTCTTATTTTATGATTACAAGTATCTAGTTGAGATTTTTTAATGGATAGTTTCATGCTTTCATGTGGTCATGTTGCTTTCATGTTAAAATGTATTTTTTTCTAGGCCTACTTTTAATGTTTTATTTTTATCACCTTCCTCACATAATACACATTCATCAATTTTATTGAAGAGATATAACTTATAGGCACTTTTATATTGTCTTCATGACATTGAGAATAAGGAGTCATTGTGTTATCACAAGATCAATGTCAATACATGCATATGGTAGCGATAATTGTAAAATAAATCGTGTCAACACATAATCATGAACTGAAACATATGCATTAGTCGAGTCATGAAGCAAACATGCATAAATTATGTGTATGTATCTCAATTATGTTGAGTTTCATTTGGCATGTCATAACACATTTAAGAAATTTGTACATTTGTGCACTGAGTTTAATGGATGCCAAGTCCTAATGATAACACATAGGTTCCTTTGCATGCACAAGATGTAGGGAAGAAAAATGAGGTAAAATGAGATAACAATAGAGTCTCAATCCAGCCTTATCTAAGTCTAGCTGTGTCCAACATCACAATACTATTTCAGCACTACACTCTAAGTTGCATTGAATGGTTTGGTTATTTAGTGCTCATATACTAAGGGGGATAAAGTGGTGATGTGGGGAAGAAACAATATAATTATGGTTCCATGGTATAAGCATGTTTTTTGTTTCATCTAGGGGAAATAAAGTCATTTATTACCATTGAAAAACCTTCAAATGAGTTTTAAGCCAATTTGACATTTTTTTCCTTGTTTCCATTTAGGTGCATTAATGGATGCCACAAGACTATTTTCATTGATTGAAATTAATCACATGCCTAAATATATTTCTAAATTTAATGATTATATAACAAGGATGAAAGACATCAAAACTAATTTAGCTATGGAAATGTATATTCTTGAAATAACTTGGTATTTTAATTGAAAAGGTATTTTGTGCATAAAATAGGTGTTTAATGAAATGAGGTTTATATATTCAAAAGAGGATACTTGTATATTTTTTGAGCTTGAAAATCCAATATAAAAGTTGGAATTGATTTTTGAGGCTTGTAGGTATGAAAATATGTGTTATTATTTCCACACCAATGAGGAACATTGTACTTAATGATTATGGGCTATCTAACCACTCATTGGAAAGTTCTTGATGTCTATTATTGTCAATAATAAACTATTCACCAATATGAGCCTATAAAAAAAGGGTTAAATCTTCATAATGGAAAAAATGGAGGGATATTATCGACACTCAACTTAATTAAAGTTTTAAATGTTTCCAAGTATTTTATAAAGCGTTGTTTTACCCTATTTTCAATGGTTTAGCTTGATAGTGGTGTTGATATATTCGATATATTGTACTTGTCTTAAAATAGGAATGGATATGAAGCCTCCTTAGCCCATATCACTCCTGGTGCAACTGAAGAGCCAAAAGAACAATGGGAAACCATTGGTTTTTTGTGGTTCAAATGCATTGTTTATAATCATAAAGTGGATGTTTTGGTTTATATATCAGTTTAAGATTTGTTTCTTAAGCTCAAAAGGGATTTTTTTTAACTTTGTGCTAAATTTCTCACTTGGGAGTCTTATTAGTGGCATAAGATAATAATGTGTCTCACAAGAGTGGATCTTTAGGGCACCAACAAACCCTCCAAGTTATCCATTTGATCCCTCACCCTTGAGTTTGGGAAGAATTGGCATAGATGGGTAAATAAATTATTATTATTATTAAATTTTTATGTATGCTAAGCCAAGAAAGCTACTATAAATCACCTCAAAGGGAAGATAGCCCCTCATATTCAATAAATTCCCTCATAAGCTTCTATACTCATGGATGTGAGGTTGGATGAAGAGAACATCACTTTATTTAGAAAAATACACACTTTTCTAATCATCGATTTCCTGTGAAGCATTCATATTCAATTATTTGAATGCCTATTTATTTCCTCGCAGTTTGGGAAGTGAAGTATTAGGATTTAAAAGGGAAAATTGTTTGCAATTTTCTCCAATTTATCCATATTTTGTTTGCTGCTTTCATTTTCTTCTCTTTTATTCGGTTTTTGTGTTCTCTTTTTGTTTTGAAAATTTGTGCAATGTTGAAGCCACAATAGCTATTAAACTCAATGAGAAATTTTTTCCCAAACCACACATAGAACCAAAATAAGAAGAATAGCATATGGCTCAATGGAAGTTGATTTGTAGATGATTCAATGGTGAAGGTAGTATATTGGTAAGTAGATTGATTTAGATGGATATTGGTGGCCACATGCCTATCCTAGTTGGAACCCCACCAGTGTTTCTTTCAGTTTCCTTGATTGTAGCATAGTTTACTATATTTGGCAGTTTTTTGGGTCCTAAATTTCTAAAGTCATTTTGAGGCCCTAAAAGACGTTTTTTTTTGGAAAACGAGAAAATCTATAGGAATAGGAAATGGTTTATAGTTAAAAGTTTTTTTTCTCAGGAAAATATTTCTAATGAGGTATTTTTCATGTCAAATGAAGATTGTATGCCAAAGTTATGACCCCGTGATTTTGATGTAGCAACTAACCCCAACGGGGCCCACTAACTTTTTGTGCTTCATATCCTAGGGTTAAATTTTTGGATGTTTAGGGTTTTTCATTATTTATAAATAATAAAAAGGAATGTGAGCCTCATTGTAACATGGCTCATAAGGTGTGTAGCTATTGTTATCACTCCCTCTATTTCCCAAGGCTGAGAAAGGAGACTGAAGGAGGTAACCTTAAACCAATCTTTAGATTTGATAGTTATCCATACCAAACCAGAGAGGGCACTCTTGATGTAAATTTCATAGTCAATGAGGTGACTGGTGTTGTACATATTTACCTCTGCCTTTGAATTCTTGCCCTGCTGCCTCATTTAAATCCATCTTTAGCCTCTGCCATGGCCTAAAATCTCATGACCCCGCTTGCTATTATTATCTCCGCCCGAAAATCCGCTTTACAATAGTTTAAAACCCAAATTTAAATAATCGGGCCGATTCCTTAAAGAGTTTGACTCCCTCCCGCTTCGGCTTCCATACGACCCAGGTCTGAAAACCGTAATTCAAAGCAAGAAGGGGGCTATTGTCTTAACGATCGGGCGCCATGCTAGCTGTCTGATCTGGCTCAAATCAACGACGCGGCAAGTAACTTATGCCGAGGGTCCGCGCACAATCGATCGGCAGTATTTCATGACTCGCCGATTTATTACCCTCCGATGCAAGTGTAGCCGTTGATCTTGCTCTGAGATCGAACGGTCCTGGGTCAGTCGCGGTCCTGCCCTCAATCGCGATCAGAACTTCCAAAATGTGCCACCCCTATCTCCCCGCTCCACTTTCCGATTCCGATTTCCGATTTGGGTCCCACCACCTGTGGTCGTGTCATCATTGTTCACAAGTGTGCGTTGTATCCTTCCTCCACCATTCATATGTTCCGGTGACGTGTCATAGTTTATGAACCTTTGTCCCATTCATTCGTGGTCGCTCCATTGTTTTCTGCCTTGTCACCCTCCATCTCTCCATTATGTTCATGCGTTTCGCCTAGTCCGTATCACCGATTCCATGGCCGCTGTCGCGTCCACACCCGAGTCAATTTTCTCTAATGGTTTGCGGGTTTTGCAGGTTTTAAAACGATTTAGTAGGCGTTCTAACTTGCCGCCTCCATTGCAAAGATCTGAAGCATACCAAAGGACATATTCTAACTGGAAAAATTAAAGGAAGAAGCCGAGGGTAGGTGGGAGAGGTGACCGCCATTAAAGAAAACATAGATATGGATTCTCAGAGCTCTCCAGATGCGTCCTCCCCATATTAAAGATCCAGGATTCAAATCCATAACCAAGGGCCGAGAGTACAGTACAGCAACACAGATTATTTCAGATCTCTTACGACAGCAGATTTTCCTTCAGCCACGGGCAGCATTTTGCATATATTTTATTATTTCTGTCTTGTATATAAAGAGATTTTTATCTCCCAACATTTATTTCTTTAGAAGGACTGTTAGTTGTATTCATTTATAGTCGGTCATTCATAAGAGAAGGCGCGAATGTTTTCCGCCATTTTGGTTCAAATTGAGTCATTAATTATGCCTCGTCTCCCTCCTCCTCTGGAAGTTTCTGTCTTCTCTATAAATAGGAAAAAATAAGATCTTTGAAGGGTTCCAGATTTCTATCAGCAAACTGGGCAGTAAGAAGACTTCTGTATCCATTTTGTAATACTCCTGTATGAAGTTTCAGAGCCCGTAGGGTCTCAGTGAGGAGGGGTTATAACTGTAATGAGGATTCTGGTCTTTGATATCTCACAGTATGTAACTTTTCTTATGTGTTAATAGATGATCTCTTTTCATGCAAGTTATCTTCTTGTATCATGTTATAGAATGCGAGTGGCTCACTAGTTTGCAGTAAGGATTCAGCTTAAGTGATGCCCTTCTGGAATTAGTCCAGCACTTTAAATAGGCCTAGTCATGATATATTGTTCCATGTTCACTCTTTTCATATTTTCTGCTATATTAGTGGCTTAAGGATTCGTAAATTGGTGCGCCCTTGCATGCCAGCTAATATCCTCTTATGTTTCCTCACAGCACTCACTTCCTGATATTTTATTTCTGTGATATATTATTTGAATCGGCCCTCTTTACAGTAAGCGGTCTCTTAACTGTCTGATTCTTTCATGCTGAAGTTCTACATAATGTTCCTACATTATTCTTATCTTTGTGTCAGCTTCTGAGAGAGGTTGGTCCCATTCAAATCTAATTTCCTTGTTTAAAGCAAGAGATAGTAAGTGAGTTCTTGGACTGACAACCCAATTATAAAGGACTCCTTGCTATATTAAGATGTCCTAGGCACTGGTCTATGGCAACTCTAGGCTGTCTCTAGGAGGGTGACAAAATCATCCACAACATCTTTCTGGCGCCGTTGCCGGGGAATGAATTCAAGAATATCTGTTTCCCTGGGTTCGACATCTCATATTCACTCTCTAATCAGGTGAGCACAGAGAGGTGAAGAGTTGCAGATTTCTCACCTTGGCGACTCCACTGGTCTCAATTTGATAAATTTTATTGGAAGTCCTGGCTTCCCGGAAACCCCATTTGAGGTCGGATACCTCGCAGCCGAAAACACCCGTGTCTGACCCGGAGAAGATCATTCATAAAAGAGGTTGGAAAGAGAAGAAGTCAGTCCGTTCTGAAAATCCTGAATATTCCGTTGGGGATTTTTCGCCCTCTTCTTCTCAAGAAGTTAGAACAGAAATACCCGAGTTTCACTCAGAAACTCCACATAGAGGAAATACCTGGATTGAAGGAGAATCTCATCCTGCTTTCAAGGCTGAAGAAATTAAGGAGGTCATAGAAGTAGCTACTGTTAACCGTGAGTTATTTCCCTCTACACCTCAGGCTTCTGTGCAATATATCCCCATCGTTATTCATACTCCACTCCCTCCTGCTCCTCTCCCTTCATCTGTATCTCAAATTGTTGTGCAACCCCCGCCTCCTCCAATGGCCAATGTTCCTGCTTTTCTATTAAATAAATATGCTCCTCTGGCCTTGCCCCAAGTGCTAAATGACATGCCACAAGATTACTTGAAGATTTTTCCAAGATTTAATGGTGAGAACGAAATTGATGCTCAGAAGCACCTCGAGACCTTCTGCTCTTTTGCAGAGAACCTAAATGTTGAACATATAGATGTGGTCCTGAGGTTGTTCGTGCAATCCTTGGAAGGTGAAGCCCGAAAATGGTTCAAGACATTGGCAAACCATTCAATCACCACCTGGGACCAGATGGAGAATGATTTTCTCAGGAAGTGGGGAGAAAAGAAAGATCAAGGGCAGTTCCTCGTTGAATTTAATACGCTAAAGAAGAAACACAATGAGGGAGTGGCAGAGTTTATTAAAAGGTTTAATAAATTATACCTGAACCTTCCTGCCGATATGAAACCTCAACAAGCCGCTGCCAAAATTGTTTTTATAGCAGCTTTTGATTCTGATTTCGGTTTCTCTCTCCGGGAAAGAATGCCTGTTACCCTGGATGATGCTCAGACAGATGCTTTAGAGTTGGAGGAAAAATTCGCTGCCACTGGGAAGTTAAAAGGAAAAATCGAACAGGAAACTAGAAGAAAAGGCAAAGAAGAGGTTTCTACCTCTAATCAAGAAAGGGATTCAGATAAAATGGATGAAATAAGCAAGATGATAAAGAAGATGGTCAAGCTAGAGCTGGAAGCTAAGAATGCAGCTCCCAAGAACTATTATAATGCTCCAAACAGAGGATATAATCCTCAGTACAGAAAGCCTCCATTGCAGATATTGCCAAGGGAAGCGAAAGAACAGCAAGATCAGGTGCCTCATCCCTTATACCTGGAAGGACCAGCAGACGACTCCCCTGGAGATACAGCTTATGGATTAGAAGATTCTAATCTGGCTTTCTCAAATAATGATGATATGGAGTGCCCCCTGCAAGAGGAAAATGAAGAAGCAGAGATCGACCACTACTGCAAGCAGTTTGCCGATTTCATGGAAGCACAATTCAACGTCAAATATGATCTCAGATCCTCAAGGAAGAGGACCAGAACTCAGGAGCAAGAAGAAGAATCACCTCGAGAGGAAACATCTGCTCAGAAGGAACCAGCAACCAAGAAGAATGTGGAAAAAGGTAAGAACCTCCTGAATACCCCCTTGCAGTCTAATGATCAAATTCCCTCTTCTTCTAAACTAGTCGGTCCTCCTGATGCTGAGCCAGTGTCAAAAGAAATCAAATCTTCAGTCGAAAATAAGGAGTCCAAATAAATTGTGACAGAAAAGCTCCCATCTGCTTTGAATTTGCAGAAAGAACTTGAGAAGATTAAGATTCCTGTCCCTCTGACTGAGTTATTAAAACAGCCTGCGTACCAATCTCAAGTTACCTCTTTTATACTTCCTCCCGAAATACCCGTTGTGCCTGATAGCTTAAATATTCAAGAAGAAAGACCCATGGTAGTCTTTGGCCCACATGTCGAGGAGATAGACCCTTCTACTCCTCCCTTTTATGTGTCCCTAGTCATCCATGACCTGCTATTACATAACTGTATGCTAGATTCTAGGGCTTCCCATAATCTTATGCCTTTGTCTGTCATGGAGCAACTAGGACTGCAGATTACCAGACCATACAAAGATTTATATTCATTTGATTCTAAAAGAGTAAAATGTCTGGGAATGATTAAAGATTTAGTGGTCAATTTGGCTCAAATCCCAGCAAAAATTGTGGTCATGGACATTGTGGTTGCTGATATCCCAGCTCGCTTTGGCATGCTGTTGTCGAGGTCCTGGGGTACAAAGATTGGGGGGTCAATTAAATTGGATCTAACATATGCTACTGTCCCAGTCTTCGGAGGACAAGAAAGGAGATTGTACAGAGAAACTCGATTTGTAAAAATGGTAACCAAAGTTGACTGCTCAGATAATTCCCCAGTTTATAACAAAGAGGGAGACTTTTCCTGTTTTATGTTAGAAGAAAATCAAAATTATGCTCATGAGCCCCTTTCTGGTCAAATCCAAGTTGAGCAGCCTAAAGGAAGTCAGGAATCAGAAATTTGGACTTTACATTTTGATGGAGCTAATTCAAGAGAAGGAAATGGAGCTGGAGTATTGTTGATTTCTCCTACAGGGAAATGGGTGCCACTGTCTTTTAAACTGGAGTATGAAGCTACGAACAATGTAGCCGAATATGAAGCACTATTATTGGGACTGCAGACAGCCAAGAATATGGGCATCCAGTGTCTAAAAGTGTTTGGAGACTCTGAATTGGTGGTAAGGCAGATAAAAAACGAATGCCAAACTAAGCATCCACGGCTCAGAGCATATAGAAATGAAGTGTGGGACATGATAGAGAACTTCTTCTCAGCATTTAACATACAGTTCATGCCCCGGGAGCAAAACAGAATAGCAGACTCTCTTGCGGTAGCTGCCAGTACTTTCCGTCCTCCTCAGAATCCGCTTCTTAGATATGAAGTGGAGGTATGGTACAGACCATCCATTCCAGATAATATAAAGCATTGGCAGGTATTCGAAGATGATGAACAGATGAAAAGATTTATGGAGACTGTGGGAGAGTTCTCCAATATGGAGATTGATGATAATGAAGAGGAAGAAGTTGAAAATATTGTTGAAAACAAATGGGAAGAAAGAATAGCAGGAAATAAAGTGCTGCAGCTGAAAGGTAATGTGATACCTAGAGGATTGGTACCTCTAGAAAGGTTATTTAATAAAGATGATGTTCCAAGGAAGCCAAACAAAGTAGTAGAAGAAGATCAAGTGGAAGACTTGAATCTGGGTACTTATGCAGATCCTAAAATGATCAAATTATCTAAGAAAGTCCCAGAAGAATATAAAGAAAAATATTTGAAGCTATTTCAATCTTACAAAGATGTTTTTGCCTGGTCCTATGAGGACCTAAAGACTTTTGATGTAAATATAATACAGCATAAGATTCCGCTGAGGGAAGATGCAAAGCCATACAAGCAGAAGCTCAGACAGATAAACCCCTTGCTGCTTCCCTCAATCGAAATATAAGTCAAGAAATTACTGAAGGCCAAGATAATTGTGCCATTAAGGTACTCAGAATGGATAGCAAATCTTGTTCCGGTTCGAAAGAAGAATGGAGAAATAAGGCTGTGTGTGGATTTCAGGAATTTGAATAGAGCATCTCTCAAAGATAACTATCCACTGCCTAAAATGGATCACATCCTGCAGAAAGTAGTAGGAGCATCCAGAGTGTCAATGATGGATGGATTTTCGGGCTACAATCAGGTCGCTGTGTGCCCAGAAGACCAAAAGAAGACTGCATTCACTACACCATGGGGAACCTTTATGTATGCTAGGATGCCATTCGGATTAATTAATGCGGGAGCTACCTTTCAGAGGGCAATGGATATAGCCTTTGTCGGAGAACAGGACAAGTTTTTAGTGGTGTACCTTGACAACATCACAGTATTTTCAAAGAATGATGATGAGCATATTGAGCATCTGAGGAGAACTTTTGAGAAGTGCAGAAGGTATGGCCTTTCCCTAAACCCTCAAAAATCTTTGTTTGCATTAGATGAGGGAAAACTCTTAGGGCATATTGTGACTAAAGATGGTGTGAAGATTGATCCTAAGAGAGTTGAAGTGATAAACAGCATCCCTTTGCCGAGAAATAAGAAAGAAGTACAGGTGTTTTTAGGCCGAATAAATTTTTTGAGAAGATTTATTCCTAACTATGCTGAGATAGTTAGGCACATAACCAATATGTTGAAAAAGGAAAATGAAGTAAAATGGTCCCAGGAGTCTAGAGATGCATTCACAAGGATAAAACGGGTGTTTGCTGAAGCTCCTGTGCTAGCAGGACCATATTATAAAAATACATTTATGATCTTCTCATTTGCTTCACCTCATACCATTGCTGGAGTGTTATTGCAGAAAAATGAAGAGGGATATGAACAACCCATAGCTTTCTTCAGTCAAGTGCTTTATGATGCTGAATTAAAATACAATATACTGGAGAAGCAGGCATATGCCCTGGTAAAGTCCCTTAAAGATTTTAGAATTTATGTTTTGCAGTCTCACATTACAGCTTATGTCCCTACCGCGGCAGTCAAAGACATTCTGGTTCAGGGGGACAGCGAAGGTAGAAGGGGACGATGGATTGCGAAAATCCAAGAGTATGATTTGGATATAAGGCCTACTAAGCTGGTGAAAGGACAGGGACTTGCCAAGATGTTATCTGAATCAAATCATCAAGCTTTGGGCATTAATCTATCTGTGATAGCAAATGAAGAACCAGAAAAAGAAGAAGAGCAGCATGGACTAGAGATGGCTACTCAAAAGATACATGTGAAATATCTAACTAGTCCTTGGTATAAAGAAATAGTTGAATATCTGTTAACACTTAGCTGTCCTCCAGGATGCGACAAGGTGAAATACAGAGCTGTAAGGATGAAATCTCAGAAATATGCAATTGCCAATGGACAGCTCTATTGGAGAGACCCTCTAGGCATATTGCTTTATTGCCTCACAGAAAATGAAGTGCAAAATGTAATGACCGAATTTCATGAAGGGATATGTGGAGGACATTACAGTTGGAGGGCTACAACTCATAAAATCTTGAAGGCTGGTTTTTACTGGCCAAAATTGTATTCAGATACTTTTTCTTGGGTCAGATCGTGTGACAAATGCCAAAGATTTGCAGAAAGGCAGAAATTAGCAGCATTGCCCTTGATCCCTATTCATGTAAACGAACCATTTCAGAAATGGGGATTGGATTTTATAGGTGAGATACATCCCCCATCAAGTGGCCAACATAAATGGATATTAACAGCCACAGACTATTTCACAAAATGGGTGGAAGCCATACCTACCAGAAAGGCTACAGATGCTATGATAATGAATTTTATAGAAGATAATATCATATCTAGGTTTGGCTGTCCTGCACGAATTGTAACTGACAATGCACAGGCTTTCAAGTCTGCCAGGTTCGTAAAATTCTGCCAAAGATATAACATCATCCTAACTCATTCTACATCATACTATCCACAGGGAAATGGTCTAGCAGAGTCATCCAATAAAACCCTGGTGAGAGCCCTGAAGAAGACAATAGATGAAAATCAAAAAAACTGGGACTCTCAATTAAAGTTTGCTCTATGGGAAAATAGGATAACTAGCAAAAGAGCAACAGGGAAGTCACCCTATGAGCTGGTATATGGGCGGGCTGCAGTGTTTCCTTTGCAATTGGCATTGCCAGTGGCACGTTTTATGCAGGAGAACCAGGAAGAACCAGATGACATGATCCGAAGAATTAATCAGCTGGTAGAGTTAGAAGAAACAAGGAACCAGGTAGATCAGAGATTGATAGAATACCAGGAAAAAATGAAGAATGTCTTTGATCAACATGCGAAGGATAGGAATTTTCAAGTTGGAGACCTGGTTCTTATATGGGATGTCCGCAGAGCAGAAAAAGGCAAACATGCTAAATTTGACCCATTGTGGTTCGGGCCATTCAAAATAGTGAAGTTGGGAAGAAACAACACCTTTACTTTAGAAAATCCACAGGGTGATTTGTTGGATGCACCCGTGAATGGCTAGTTCCTCAAGCCATATTTCCAATTCTGACCCAAGCGGAGAATACCTGATTGTATATATTGTATATAGTTTGTTTTGACTTTAATTTTTATAAAGGAAAAGAATGTTGATAATTGCTTGAAGTATGAGTGCAGGGGAATTGAAAAATAATATGAAATATTTAATGGTCTGCGTGTTCTCGACATGCCCGAGGACGAACATGTCGTCCCCAGATGGAGCCGATGTTGTACATATTTACCTCTGCCTGTGAATTCTTGCCCTGCTGCCTCATTTAAATCCATCTTTAGCCTCTGCCATGGCCAAAAATCTCATGACCCCGCTTGCTATTATTATCTCCGCCCGAAAATCCGCTTTACAATAGTTTAAAACCCAAATTTAAATAATCGGGCCGATTCCTTAAAGAGTTTGACTCCCTCCCGCTTCGGCTTCCATACGACCCAGGTCTGAAAACCGTAATTCAAAGCAAGAAGGGGGCTATTGTCTTAACGATCGGGCGCCATGCTAGCCATCTGATCTGGCTCAAATCAACGTCGCGGCAAGTAACTTATGCCGAGGGTCCGCGCACAATCGATCGGCAGTATTTGATGACTCGCCGATTTATTACCCTCCGATGCAAGTGTAGCCGTTGATCTTGCTCTGAGATCGAACGGTCCTGGGTCAGTCGCGGTCCTGCCCTCAATCGCGATCGGAACTTCCAAAATGTGCCACCCCTGTCTCCCCGCTCCACTTTCCGATTCCGATTTCTGATTTGGGTCCCACCACCTGTGGCCGTGTCATCATTGTTCACAAGTGTGCGCTGTATCCTTCCTCTACCATTCATATGTTCCGGTGACGTGTCATAGTTTATGAACCTTTGCCCCATTCATTCGTGGTCGCTCAATTGTTTTCTGCCTTGTCACCCTCCATCTCTCCATTATGTTCATGCGTTTCGCCTAGTCCGTATCACCGATTCCATGGCCGTTGTCGCGTCCACACCCGAGTCAATTTTCTCTAATGGTTTGCGGGTTTTGCAGGTTTTAAAACGATTTAGTCGGCGTTCTAACTTGCCGCCTCCATTGCAAAGATCTGAAGCATACCAAAGGACATATTCTAACTGGCAAAATTAAAGGAAGAAGCCGAGGGTAGGTGGGAGAGGTGACCGCCATTAAAGAAAACATAGATATGGATTCTCAGAGCTCTCCAGATGCGTCCTCCCCGCATTAAAGATCCAGGATTCAAATCCATAACCAAGGGCCGAGAGTACAGTACAGCAACACAGATTATTTCAGATCTCTTACGGCAGCAGATTTTCCTTCAGCCACGGGCAGCATTTTGCATATATTTTATTATTTCTGTTTTGTATATAAAGAGATTTTTATCTCCCAGCATTTATTTCTTTAGAAGGACTGTTAGTTGTATTCATTTATAGTTGGTCATTCATAAGAGAAGGCGCGAATGTTTTCCGCCATTTTGGTTCAAATTGACTCATTAATTATGCCTCGTCTCCCTCCTCCTCTGGAAGTTTCTGTCTTCTCTATAAATAGGAAAAAATAAGATCTTTGAAGGGTTCCATATTTCTATCAGCAAACTGGGCAGTAAGAAGACTTCTGTATACATTTTGTAATACTCCTGTATGAATTTTTAGAGCCCGTAGGGTCTCAGTGAGGAGGGGTTATAACTGTAATGAGGATTCTGGTCTTTGATATCTCACAGTATGTAACTTTTCTTATGTGTTAATAGATTATCTCTTTTCATGCAAGTTATCTTCTTGTATCATGTTCTAGAATGCGAGTGGCTCACTAGTTTGCAGTAAGGATTCATCTTAAGTGATGCCCTTCTGGAATTAGTCCAGCACTTTAAATAGGCCTAGTCATGATATACTGTTCCATTTTCACTCTTTTCATATTTTCTGCTATATTAGTGGCTTAAGGATTCGTAAATTGGTGCGTCCTTGCATGCTAGCTAATATCCTCTTATGTTTCCTCACAGCACTCACTTCCTGATATTTGATTTCTGTGATATATTATTTGAATCGGCCCTCTTTACAGTAAGCGGTCTCTTAACCCATGCGATACTTTCATGTGCACAGGACTACCCACATAATGTTCCTACATTATTCTTATCTTTGTGTCAGCTTCTGAGAGAGGTTGGTCCCATTCAAATCTAATTTCCTTGTTTAAAGCAAGAGATAGTAAGTGAGTTCTTGGACTGACAACCCAATTATAAAGGACTCCTTGCTATATTAAGATGTCCTAGGCACTGGTCTATGGCAACTCTAGGCTGTCTCTAGGAGGGTGAAAAAATCATCCACAACAACTGGAAAGGAAAATATTCTAGGATAGATATAAGCTCAGTGAATTAGGATTTTATTTTGAATTTTACTGGATAGGAATGTCAGTCTAGGAACTAGGTCTAGGTTTTCAAATTCTAATTTCAAATTATTAGATGCAGAGATGGAGATGAGGCCAGGTAGGTATACTTAAAAACATACTTATATTTTCATTATGGCATAGGTTTTGAAAAGAGAGAGTGAGAATGAGAATATTACATGAGTTCGTTCATCAGAGGAAGTAGAACAAATTTATGAAAATCTTATAAAACATAGCACAAAAATCAAGATTTATGTTTATAGACTCATAAGATTTATCATATAGAAGCATACATGTGATTTCATGGAAGCATAAAAATTCAATTTGATGGTGTTACAGAGAAAAAAAATGCTAATAAGCATACCACTGGAGTCCCAAAATTATAGCTGCAACATGTCTTTGATTTCACTATAAAAGATTGTACATAAGCTCCACACTACAATATCAACTATCCAACATCTAAAAGTACTTGAGTTGGAGTACATATAGAAAATAGAGAATATGCAACCTCATTGTGTCTAAACCTTATCCAAAATACATCATAAATGCACCTAATGAGTCATTTCCTAGAATTTAGGGAAGTTAGAAACAATCCCCCCAAATTTAGCTAATAACTAGGAGTCTTTGTCTTCTTGAGTAATTACATGATTTCTCAACAATGAGGGGCATAATCATAGTTTATTATCCATAAAACAACTCATCATAAAGTTTTAACCTCGATATTTTGACTATTTTGCAATGACAATTGTCTAGAAATCATCCAAGATAGAAGCATCGCGTGTCACACAAAAGTGTCATGTTTTTAGCAAAAGTGTTTTGTGCCTTGGAGGGTGATTTTAGGTGGAATTTAGGCATCCTATTTCTGATATGAAGATTTTGAAAGGTAGAATTGGATGTCCTCTATCCAACCCAATATTAAAATTGACAAAATTCCTCTCGCAAGGCCTTCAAAACTTCATTTTTCCAATCTTACTCCGCGTGTAGTGAAAATCAGTGGCAGAAACATGAAAAATAGGGTGTTTTGGGGGTTTTTCTTCAAAAATGGGAGGTGTAATTTAAAACCAATACCATATTTGGAAAACACACTTCAAAATGAATCCAGGCATATAAAGAAATCCCTCATTAGGCCCTCTAAGTAAAAGCGTCGCGTGCCTACGTGATGCTTCTGCAAAGGTGAAATTTCCATATTTTTCCAAAAATCATAAAAAATATAAAAAATGCTCAAAAATTACTGAATTTTGGTCCATGGCATCTTTGAGTGATGTTCTAGACAGCTAGAGATGCCTTAGCTAGTAAATCCAAGTTGTCTTTCTCCTTTAGCTTAATTAGGGTTTCTTTAAGATTTTTCTTCAAATTTTTAACCTTGATTTTGGCAATTTGGTTCCTGGTGAAGTAGTGTCTCTCCATGTGCCTCTAGAGGTTATTATTCCTTTTTACCTTCTTCAAAAGCTTCTCTAAATGCTCATTCATGATGTCAATCCAGAACTCTTTGTCTTTCTTAATCTCAACAATGATCAAATCATCAAAGCTTTGTTGACCTAATGGAGGAGATAACTTTGTTTCTTGTTCTTTTTTCCTGGATAATCCTCTTGTTCTTAGCCTTCTTAGCTTTATTTCAACATCCTTGTCTTTCAACTGATCAAAATCTACCACTAATTTTCCTTTACCTTTTTCTGCCTCAAGATCTGCCTTTGGTTTTCTTTGGAGCAACTATTTCACCTTAAATTACATGTTTTCTTGTTGTAGGAAGGTTATCATGAAATTTCCCTTGAGAGGTTGTCCTTGAGCTCTGTTGTCTCTACATATTTTCCTCTGATTATCTCCTCAGCTGACTTGTTTTCCACCTGCTCTACTATGTCAACCTCCATAGGTGCTTGCTCCTCATGTTCCTGTAAGGGTGATTCACTCTCATGCATAGGTGGCTGCTCCATGATTTCTATTTGCTCAACTGTAGTTTCAAGTGGAACTGTTAGCACTCCACCGGATCTCTAAGGCTGAGAAGAGACCAGCAAAGGTAAAAAAAAACCAATATTTCACCAAGTAGCTCACCCTACTAGGCAGGAGAGGGCTCTCTCTAATGGATCTCAGCTAAGATGACTGGATCAATGAGATATTAGGCTAGGTATAGTAGCACAAGGGTATGATTGATTGAATTTTAAGGTGCTGGATGGTGAATAGGTCAAGGAAGAAATTAGGTCAAGGAAAACAAGGATCATAATTGCAGGGATATGATGGAGAAAGGTAGGTAAACAAATCAACACAAGAGGGTATCTGATGAGATGGTTTAGACTGATATGGTTTTGATAAAAGAGCATAAGAGCTATGAATTATTTTCTACTAAGAAGAAAACGAGACAAAATGTAAGTATCCCTCCAAAATAGAGCATAAAATTAGTGAATTATGTCTTTCTGACATAAGAAACATTTACATTTAGAAATGGAATGAATATGAACTACAATACATTCACACATTTTCATAACAAGAGAAGAAACAATGCTAAATCATTTACCACATGAATTCCATCAATATAGCTGCAACTTAGTCTGTTATTATTAGCGAAAATTTTGATTACAAAAAGTCTTCCAAGATCAATCCAACAACATCCAACCCTTGCTATGAGAAAATAAGTGAATAATATAGACCAAAACTGATTCTCCCTTGCTTAGGGGTCGAATCCCTGACTTGTGGAGCTGATCCACAAAGTTCTCAACTGGAAACTCAAAGACTAGGGAAGTCAACAAACTCATCCCTAACTTTGGTGAAACTGATTCATTTATCAGTGGCTACCGAGTATTTACAGTGGCTACCGAGTTTTTACAGAATTTGCAGGAAGGATACTCCATGGTTAGAGGAAGACAGATAGCCGTAACAGATGAAATAATTGCAAAGGTGTCTAGTCTACCAGCGCAAGGAACCATATGGACTCAGAAAAAGGTTAGGCTTCAAGATGCCATGAATATTTTCCAGGATGACGGACAAACATTGGTTGTCAAAGGCAAAGGAGTTCAGTCGGCATCATTGGGAGAACCATGGATGGAATTGGCCAAGATAGTGCAGGCCTATATAACATGTGACAAAAGGAAAGACATGGTAATACCTCACCACCTTAAGTTATTGGCAGTATTAAAGCAGAAATGCACAGTAAATTTTCCTGTGTTTTAAAATTCCTTACTGCATGATATTTCCTGTAGTATAAGAAAAGCTCAGCACGCAGACATGGTGGTAAGCCACCATTGCCTAATCAGATTAATAGTGAGTCATAGTCTCGCCCAACAACAAACCAGTTGGGAAGAATTGATATTTTCGATTGATGGAGGATTAGCCTTACCTGCCCCAAAACAGAAGAGAATGGCTAGCTTAGCAGCTGAGCCATCAATTCGTAGAGAGTCCCTCCGTTCAAAAAGAAGTAGGGGAATGATAGAAGGCCTTATGGGTAGCAGTAGCCAGCCCTTGGAATTACCCAGCTCGGAGGATGAATAGCCTCCATAATTGGAAGGAGGAAGTCCTCGTACTGATGAAGAAGAGGAAATTGAGGGATAAATTCGCTACTCAGATGAAGAAGGAATGAGCCACCACACCAGTGCAGAAGAAGGAAATAATGAAGAAGAGGAAATTGAGGGAGAAATTCGTTACTCGAATGAGGAAGAAGGTAGCTACCATACCTGTGAGGAGGACAAAGATAAACACAACAGTGAATAAGAAAGAACATAGCCTCCCAAAAACACTACCGCAAGTTCACCTCAAAGTCCTTTGCAAGAAGACCAATTGGCCCAAATTCTGGCCAATATGAGTGACTATGTGCAGCCTCATAGCCCTCTGGACCTTAATATTGATATTAACCAATTGCAAGAGCACTCTGCTGTCAACAAAGAAATGGCTGAAGAAATGTTGGATGAAACAACAAACCCTAACGAAGTGATGGAATCAACAAGGGTTGCTTCCCCTAAGAAGCATGAACAAGAAAAGAAGAACATTGAAGTAGTATCCCAACCTGAAAATTCTCAGGGAATTGCAGAAGGTATAACACCCAAAGAATTTAGCCAAGGGCATATGAAAATTAAGGAAAAAGCCCAAGAAGAAAACAGAGAAGCGAGCCTAACTGAAGGCAGGACTGATGAGGACCAAAACCCTGTTGAGCAAGTAGGTCCAGAAAAAGGAACAGCCATTCCATTAAGAAAAAGGAAGAAATTAACTGAGATTGAAAAGCTTCGACGGGAACGAATGAAGCTTCAGAGACTTGTGGAACAAATCAGGTAAACAATTAGGGTTCTTAGAATGAAACAAATGGCCAAGCGAACCCCAAAGAGAAGAAGCATAGCCACCAAGCAAGCTTCGAAAAAGAGGAAAGTGGCCACTAAAATAAACCCCCAAGTTGCAGAAGCTATGGTTGAACCTAATCATGCAGATACGGAACAACAAGCAGTTGTTCCAGAAGAAGCTATTCTAGAGGAACCCACTTCAAGTGAAAATATGCAAGCTAGTAGTCAGAATACTTAGTGACCCTACATTAGCCAGAATCCAAGAGGAGTTGGCACAGGCTCGATTGGAAAGGGAAAAATTGGAAGAAGGCACTGTCCCTAGGAGAAGATATCAGGAGTTGCAGCAGCAGATGAAGGCCATCTGTGAAGCAGAGGCTGAAGCCCACGAGAACTGTCGAAAGGCAGAGGAGAAGGCTAAAAAGGTAATGAATCAATTACAATTAGCCCAGAATCGAATGGACACTCTCTGCTCATTGTACACCGATGTCTTAGCTTGTAGATGCCCTGCCAAGAATTATTCTTTATTTTTATTAGAAAGATATTTACAGCTAAAGATTAAGGTAGTTAGGGCAGGAAAATCTATAGAGCTAAAAACTATAGATGATTTTGTAGCATGCTGCAAACTCTATGGGGTAAAGGTACAGTGCCTCTTGTGTGAGTTTTATTTGCATAATCTCATATTGGAAAATGATAGTGAGACAAATCCTAGCGCTTTTGTGGGTGATATCCAATACCAGGCGTTTATCTCCTTTGCTGTTAATTAGTTAAAATGGCTTAAAGCCTATAATTTTTTTCAAAGGCAGGAAAATGAATTAGATTTGTGGGTTAGGAGTGAACCTAAGGACCCATTACAACTATGGGCTAGGCAGAAGAATTTGATGACAAAGGAAGGTGTTATCCAAGCATTGGGGCCTGTCCATAAATCAATTATCTTGAATGGGATAGATTATTTCCTATCTATTAGAAACCAGGCTTAAATAGTAGCTAAGGTCCGATGGGGAATTTCCAATCGGAATGTTCAAAATAGAGAACCATTTAACTATAAAAACTTTGGATCAACTGCAGACCGCTTGGTTTCTTATAGCAACCTCATTTTGAGGGAAGGACCATTTTGGCTAGGGTGTAGGTTTCGAAGCCCCATTGCATGGTATCCTACTACAGATTACAAATCCATTTATGAACTACCCGAAGGATAGACAGAACATGTCTTCGAAGCATTAGCTGCAATGCATGGTTTTAGGCGTTTTAATGAAAAAACTTATCCAATTTATTCTTTAACTGCTCTGCATGTGAACTATAGTTTTCATGAGGACATGAAAAAGGGTAAGCAGGGGGGTATGTTAAGCAATAGAAAAGGTATGAATTCACTATGTGTTTTCTCATTCTTTTACTTTAAACATAATTCTTTTTACCTAAAAATATGATTTATTATAAGAATTATGGTAGAATTGTAAAGATTTATGTTTATTGTAAAAAGATGACTAAATATTGCTTTTTGTTGCTAAAAACAGGAATTAGACGAGGTGAACAGCTATACCAGAGGCGAGGCTGAGATAAATGCAACTGCTGTTCCTCCAGCGTTAGACCAAATACTGCCATGGACAAGGAAATTCAAACACATTGCTAAGAAAAGGCAGGGGACAGCTCGACTTTGGTCAAAGTAAATCATGTGATAACTAAAAGAAGGGAAGTGAATCCCTCAAGATCCTTCGATCCTGAGGGATCGCTGTTCAATCCTCATCTTATTCCTTGTCTTGTCCGTCAGAGTCTGTTATATAAGGCAATGCCTTTAATGATTAGGGGAGATCCTCGGATTAAAAACATCTATTTTGCAATATTACGTTTTATTGACTCTCGGCTTTAGAGAGCGATCTTTGTAATACTCTATGCTCAACTAATATAAAGGCGCGTTCCATTTCATCTTTCAAGTTCTGAAGTAACCCAGCAGTGTTTCACTGGTGCTAAGGGCCCGGCCCTGGTGGAATTACTCTGTTGTTTGTATTTCTATCCTTTTCTTACTGTCGTGTGATAATTGTGTTTAGATTCATTACAATTACAGAGTTGATTGATTGCTGTTGGATTGAATTCGGATTTGTTGTGAGCGTTAATGAATTGCATTGCTATTATATCTTAGCAAGAATCGTATTTACTGTCTTATTCCCCTTGCTATATTTTAAAAATCTTTGTTGTTCTATATTTAATTCTGGTTGCTGTTCCATTGGTTTATGGTTCATTCCGATTGACTGTTTCATAGTGTTGGTTGTCGACAGGGTTAAAGTATTAAGAAGATTTATTGCTTGATTGTGTTAAGTTTATATTTTCTGTTTAATTAATGTTTGTTGTTCCATTCCTATTTATTGTTCATTTCTGATTCGTAGATCCAGATTAGCAGAGAGAGTGTTTATAGTTACTGTGTACACATAGGAATTACGAGTTGTTGTTCCTTTCCAACTCTTGTTATTAGAAGAATTTCTTTTCAGTTATTTTCATCAACAAGTAGTTCAAGTTTTATTTCATTTTGATTTCTTAAAGAACAGGACCATCAACTGTAGAGGACATTGGTTACTGCTTCCAAGTTCCCAGATTGATTGCCTTGTCTCACTCTGATTTTAGTTGCATCGATTTCTAAGGGAATGAGTTATGTTTACTGTATCCCTGATTGATGTTTTGCAGAATGAGTAGTTAAGATTTCAGAGTATTTTCATTCATGTTCCTGTAATTAGATTTCTTTACAAGTATCTGTTTACTCTTGTATCTAGCATACTGTACTACATCTTTCATAGCATTACTCTTAGTTAATTGTAGTCTCATACAGAGTACACTCTTGAAATAAAAAGTCGCTCCCGGATTGATAATTAATGTAGGATAATTAGGTGTTTAAAAGATACCTTTTATGCCTCAACATTTTGGCATCGTTTTCGGGGAGAGTGTATGCCATTTCAAAGGAGTGATGCACAATTGATTTTCTTCTGCTTGCGAAGAATTGGGTATTAAATACGGAAGGTAAGAACCTGCGCACCGGGCAAGGAACACACTTGCTCACAGCCCGCTTCACAGCAGAATTAGGTAAGCTTCTTTATTTAGGTAGGAATGAAGGCTTGTTTTCTTGAATGAATAAGCTAGCTAAGCAAAACAAAATTCCTCCTAAACCTGAAAAACCTAGGGGACCGGTGACCCTTGGGCGAACAACTTTTATTGACGAAATCCTTAAAAATACTGAATCTCAGCCATCAGTAAGACCTAGGAAAGTTATCTCTAGACAGCCTACTAGTTCCCTTCAGGCCACGGAGTCACCATCCAAAGCCTTTGCTGAGATACATAGTCAAACAGTGGGAATTGAGCAAGATTCCCAAGAAATTGAGAATCCCTGCCTAATTTCCCCTCAAGAAGGGAACTCTAGTAATCTCCGTGAAGGAGAAGGGGAAACAGGAGAAGCAAAAGAACCAAAATATCCTCTTGAAATAGTCCAAACAGTAAGCAGTCCAGATAAGGGAAGTGCTGTTAAACTCGTTCAAAACCAAGGTCCTGAATCACCTCAAACAGTAGGTCAACAAGGAATACTTATTGTTCCAGACCAGGGAAGTGTTGTCAAGGCCATTCCTACTCCTTCCAGTCAGCCTAGGAATTCCCTTGAGATCCCAGAAGGATATTGGCACATTTTTTATCAAATGGCCCAGAACCAAAACCAGAACCAGCAAACCCCCAAGTAAACCTCTACACTACAATATCCTATAGTAGATACTGTAGTTAATGTACCTATGAAAGCCATTCCTCTTCAACATATTCCCACATTTCATGGCTTAACATCAGAAGATCCAGATGCATTCCTGTTTGAATTCGATGTGTTGTGCAGGGGGTATGACTATACCACGGATCCCCAAAAATTAAAAATATTTCCTTCCACATTAAAAGGAGCAGCCTTACGATGGTTTATGGGGTTAGGTGGGGGTGTCATAACTGATTGGGATCATATGAAAGATGCATTTTTAAAGAAATATCAAGATTATTTCAGGTCTCGGGAGCTAAAAGATGAAATATTCCAAATGACAGCAAAACCAAATGAAACCCTGGAAGAATATGTGGAACGGTTTCAATACAATCTTCAGAGATCTCCTTATGCATCCTTACCCTTACCTGATAATGTGTTGAAAACTACATTAATTAGGGGAATGGAAGATAAATGGGTTGAAACAGTGAATATTATGGGAAAAGGTGATATATATTAGGAAATCTATGCTAACATCATTGATTTGTGTATCAGGAGTTCGATGGGCAACACAAGGCTAAAATCAGCAGAACGTGACATGATTACAAGAGACAACAAGACCTCCAATGAAGGTGTAACTCGTGCAGAGATTGGAAACCTGCTGGAAGATTTTAAAACAGATATACTAGGGACTCTAACAACGCAGTTCGACATTATGCAAGCTAAACTAAAGCAAGCAGAAGCAGACCAAAATTTGGCAGTATTCTGTCCTAGATGCAAGAAGAAACACGACCACAAAGAGTGCCCGCTGGATGTAATCAAAGTTTGTGCCATTTTCACGAAAGATCACCCCACAGAAGGATGTCCCTCGCTTCTTGGCCTAAAAGAAGTTTATAAGGAGGCAGAAGAAGAATCCGAAGTGGTATGTCTACTTAATCAGCGCCGAAAATGGCAGCCACGACAATCAGGTATGCCAACTTTTCCATTTTCTTCTTTTCAGCCTCCTCAATACAATGCTCAGCAATATAATGGAATGTGGAAAAATCAACCACCTTTCCCCAATTGGTCACAACAGCCATTCCATACATCATCATGGTAAAATCAAACAAATCAAACTAATTGGCCAAATTTTCTTTTCTGCCCACCGTTTTGGCAAAACAATGCTTATCAAACACAATGGTCCCCCTCTACTTCGCAGATTGAGGCCTGGCAGTCAAACTGGCAAAGACCTACAAATCAGCCAGCTGGAACAATTCCCCTCTCTGAACCTACACTGCCAGCACCCTATACAAACCCCCAGACCAACTTAAGACCACAACTCCCAGCCCAACCCAACCCAAACCCAAACAATAGGCTAGTTCAGTCTGTCCAAATAATGGAACCCCCAGAATTAGAAACTCAACTGAGGGAGTGTAATGACCTTAAATTAAGGTCTGAGCATATAATAGAAACAGAGAGAAACAAAAATGTTCATGTTGAATATCCGTTACCTGTAGAACAAACATTACAAAAAGAGAAGGAGGTTCAACAACAAAATCAACAACAAGTAACAACCTCTTCTCCACCATTCCCAGAACGGTTAATCATACCGCGCCCATTAGAACATCCTGATTTTGATCTTCTGGGAGAATTAAAAAATTTGTGTATAAAAATTCCTCTCCTCCAAGCTATCTGTTGTACATATTTACCTCTGCCTGTGAATTCTTGCCCTGCTGCCTCATTTAAATCCATCTTTAGCCTCTGCCATGGCCTAAAATCTCATGACCCCGCTTGCTATTATTATCTCCGCCCGAAAATCCGATTTACAATAGTTTAAAACCCAAATTTAAATAATCGGGCCGATTCCTTAAAGAGTTTGACTCCCTCCCGCTTCGGCTTCCATACGACCCAGGTCTGAAAACCGTAATTCAAAGCAAGAAGGGGGCTATTGTCTTAACGATCGGGCGCCATGCTAGCCGTCTGATCTGGCTCAAATCAACGACGCGGCAAGTAACTTATGCCGAGGGTCCGTGCACAATCGATCGGCAGTATTTCATGACTCGCCGATTTATTACCCTCCGATGCAAGTGTAGCCGTTGATCTTGCTCTAGATCGAACGGTCCTGGGTCAGTCGCGGTCCTGCCCTCAATCGCGATAGGAACTTCCAAAATGTGCCACCCCTATCTCCCCGCTCCACTTTCCGATTCCGATTTCCGATTTGGGTCCCACCACCTGTGGCCGTGTCATCATTGTTCACAAGTGTGCGCTGTATCCTTCCTCCACCATTCATATGTTCCGGTGACGTGTCATAGTTTATGAACCTTTGCCCCATTCATTCGTGGTCGCTCCATTGTTTTCTGCCTTGTCACCCTCCATCTCTCCATTATGTTCATGCGTTTCGCCTAGTCCGTATCACCGATTCCATGGCCGCTGTCGCGTCCACACCCGAGTCAATTTTCTCTAATGGTTTGTGGGTTTTGCAGGTTTTAAAACGATTTAGTCAGCGTTCTAACTTGCCACCTCCATTGCAAAGATCTAAAGCATACCAAAGGACATATTCTAACTGGAAAAATTAAAGGAAGAAGCCGAGGGTAGGTGGGAGAGGTGACCACCATTAAAGAAAACATAGATATGGATTCTCAGAGCTCTCCAGATGCGTCCTCCCCGCATTAAATATCCAGGATTCAAATCCATAACCAAGGGCCGAGAGTACAGTACAGCAACGCAGATTATTTTAGATCTCTTACGGCAGCAGATTTTCCTTCAGCCACGGGCAGCATTTTGCATATATTTTATTATTTCTGTCTTGTATATAAAGAGATTTTTATCTCCCAGCATTTATTTCTTTAGAAGGACTGTTAGTTGTATTCATTTATAGTCGGTCATTCATAAGAGAAGGCGCGAATGTTTTCCACCATTTTGGTTCAAATTGAGTCATTAATTATGCCTCGTCTCCCTCGTCCTCTAGAAGTTTCTGTCTTCTCTATAAATAGGAAAAAATAAGATCTTTGAAGGGTTCCAGATTTCTATCAGCAAACTGGGCAGTGAGAAGACTTCTGTATACATTTTGTAATACTCCTGTATGAAGTTTCAGAGCCCGTAGGGTCTCAGTGAGGAGGGGTTATAACTGTAATGAGGATTCTGGTCTTTGATATCTCACAGTATGTAACTTTTCTTATGTGTTAATAGATTATCTCTTTTCATGCAAGTTATCTTCTTGTATCATGTTCTATAATGCGAGTGGCTCACTAGTTTGCAGTAAGGATTCATCTTAAGTGATGCCCTTCTGGAATTAGTCCAGCACTTTAAATAGGCCTAGTCATGATATACTGTTCCATGTTCACTCTTTTCATATTTTCTGCTATATTAGTGGCTTAAGGATTCGTAAATTGGTGCGCCCTTGCATGCCAGCTAATATCCTCTTATGTTTCCTCACAGCACTCACTTCCTGATATTTGATTTCTGTGATATATTATTTGAATCGGCCCTCTTTACAGTAAGCAGTCTCTTAACTGTCTGATGCTTTCATACTGAAGTTCTACATAATGTTCCTACATTATTCTTATCTTTGTGTCAGCTTCTGAGAGAGGTTAGTCCCATTCAAATCTAATTTCCTTGTTTAAAGCAAGAGATAGTAAGTGAGTTCTTGGACTGACAACCCAATTATAAAGGACTCCTTTCTATATTAAGATGTCCTAGGCACTGGTATATGGCAACTCTAGGCTGTCTCTAGGAGGGTGACAAAATCATCCACAACACTATCCTAGACATCCCTATATATGCAAAAACCATTAAGGAATTATGCATAAAGAAGCCAAAGAGGAGAACAACCACCAACCCAAATGTCCAAATAGTCGGTACTCTATCTGACTTATTATCAGGGATGGAAACACCTATAAAATATGAAGACCCAGGAAATCCTATAGTGACAGTGCAAATCAATGGGCAATTGTCTCCAAATTCCTTAGTTGATTTGGGAGCAGCAATTAATATCCTAACAACCACCACCTGTCAAAAGCTTGGTATTACATTACTAGAACCAACAACAACCTTATTGGAATTGGCCGACTGATCGGTAGTCAAACCAGAGGGTACACTACAAGATGTAATGGTATATGTAGATTCATGGGAATACCCTGCTGACTTCTTGGTTATCAACCCAAAGAACCGGCTAGATGGACACCCGTAAATCCTAGGTAGACCTTGGTTGGCAACTGCCGATGCCTATATTGGATGCCGACAAGGCAACATGAAAATAACAAGGGGAAACTATGTCAAGAATTTAGCTTTATATCCCCCAACCCAACCAAGCCTATCAATAATCAAAATAAGAAAAAAACCTGTATCATATCTTATGGAAAATATGAGATCAAGTCTAACTATAGAAGATGCCCTTGATTTTAAAGACCAAACAGAGGATGATATCATTAATAGTTTTATTAATAAACCACAAATCAGATCCCATCTACAATGTCACATGATCAAGGCAGCATTTGATAATAAAGAAGAAGAAGATCCTCTTAAATACATTCCTAATCAAGTAATACCTACTACTTATGTGTATAATGGCAAGATTGTAGAAATTGAGCGGGGAAAAACTCTAAACATTAACAAAAATATGACTACTGAACAAGAAGAGAACTTGGTCCAATTACCACGGAAATACAAATCAGCCTTTGCATGGGATTACCCAGACATGAAGGGAATTGACCCCCAATTATGCACACACCACATCTATACTGAAAAAGATGCGAGACCCATTCACCAACCCCAAATAAGACTAAACCCTCACCTTAAAGATATTTTGAAAGATGAATTACAGAAACTATTGGATGTCAATTTCATCTACCCAATATCTGATAGCGAGTGGGTCTCTCCATTAGTAGTGGTACCAAAAAAGAACGGGAAGTGGAGAATATGTGTAAATTATCGAGAACTTAACAAGGCAACCCAGAAAGACCACTTTCCCCTTCCTTTAATTGACCAAGTATTAGACACATTGGTAGGAAGGAAATTCTTTTCCTTCCTCGATGGCTTCAGTGGGTACAATCAAATCCAGATTTCCCCTGAAGACCAAGACAAAACTACTTTTACCTGTCCTTTGGGGACATTTGCCTACCGAGTCTTACCCTTTGGCCTATGCAATGCCCCTGCCACATTTCAAAGGGCCATTCTCAGCATCTTTTCAGATTTAATAAATGAAGGGCTCGAAGTATATATGGATGACTTCACACCTTACTGAGATTATTTTGAGCCAGCATTAGAAAATATAGAAAAGGTGTTGCAAAGATGTATTGAGATTAGGCTTTGTTTAAGCAATGAAAAGTGTCATATGATGATGATCGAAGGAGTTATCTTAGGGCACTATATTTCAGCAGCTGGAATTCAGGTGGATCCAGCTAAAATTTAGATAATTTTGTTAATACCCACACCCACCACACAAACAGAGGTACGTAGCTTTCTTGGATTTTCTGGTTATTATAGAAGATTTATAGAACATTATTCTCGAATAGCTGCACCTTTATATGCACTAACTAGGAATGTTGATTTTATTTGGACAGATAAATGTGACAATGCCTTCAACGATCTGAAAAATCTTGTCTCAACAGCCCCAGTGCTGAGGGGCCCAAATTGGAATTTGCCATTCCAAATTTCATCTGATGCCTCAGACACAACAATTGGAGTAGTGCTCGGGCAGGAGGAAGACAAAAAACCATATGCAATCTATTATATTAGAAAAAATCTATCTCCTGCTGAACTAAATTATACTGTGACTGAGAAGGAATTTTTAGCTATAGTACATGCTGTAAATAAGTTCAGACATTATATAACTGGATATCCTGTAGTACTATATACTGATCACTCTGCCATTAAATTTTTAGCAAATAAACCTATTACAAATGGAAGAGTGACAAGATGGTTGATTTTATTGCAGGAATTCGACATTACAATTAAAGATCGACCTAGAAAAGAGAACCCTGTAGTTGATTTTCTGTCAAGAATGCCAAATCCAACAGATACAGAAGCAGTTGAAGACCACTTCCCAGATGAACATTTGTACGTTGTTACTGTCAGAACCCCATGGTATGCTGATATAGAAAATTATTTGGCAATAGGTAAATTACCTAAAAATCTAACCCTTAATGAACGAAAGCAGATAATACAGCGTATTACTCGATTCTGTTGGATTGGGGGCTACCTGTTCCATACAGGGTCAGATATGCAAATTAGGAGATGCGTCCGAGAGGACGAGGTATTTGATATTTTGAAAGCATGCCATGACGGGCTGTGTGGCGGACATTTTGCAGATCATATAACTGCCCATAAGGTTTTACAGACAGGCTATTATTGGCCTACTATTTTTAAAGATGCCAAAAAATTTGTGCAGGCCTGTGATAGCTACCAAAAGGCAGGTCACCCTGGGCAGTCTCACGAAATTCCTTTGAACCCTCAACTAGCAATTGAACCATTTGAACGATGAGTGCTCGAATTTTTTGGCCCTATTACCCCCCATCAAACCAAAAAACATACATCCTAGTTGCAACCGAGTATGTCACTAAATGGGTTGAAGTAGAGGCACTTTCAAAAGCTACAGAGGACTCTGTAATACAATTTATTTTCCAAATATTTGTGCGATATGGCCTCCCAAGGGACATAATAACAGCTGGAGGACTGCAATTTATAAGTAATAAACTAGCTAAAACATTGCAGAATTACCACATCCAGCACAAGATTACAACCCCATACCACCCACAGGCAAACGGCCAAGTAGAGAGCACGAACAATGTGATTGAATCCATATTGACAAAAAATGTTGCCTCACATAGACGTGATTGGACCTATAGATTTCCAGAAGCATTGTGGGCATACCGGACTACATTGAGAGCCACTACAGGATATTCACCATATCAATTGGTATTTGGAAAAGAATCCATCTTTCCAATAGAGTTTGAAATTCAGACATTAAGGACAACTCAAAAGGTGGGTCTAGATTTAAATGAAGCCCAGGCCAAAATACTGCAGCAAATTAATGAGCTAGATGAAATTAGGCTCTCTGCATTTTAGCACACAGCGTTAATTCAACAATAGAGAGAAAAATGGCATGACTCCCTTATCAAAGAAAAGATCTTCCACGAAGGAGATTGGGCACTCCTATATGATTCTAGGTTTCAGGATTTTCTAGGGAAACTCCAAACACGATGGCTCGAACCTTATGAAATACAAAAAGTGCATGATAATGGCACTATTACATTAACCACCATTGATGGATCTAGACATTCCTTCAAAGTAAACGGTCATCGAGTACGATTATATCATAAACCGCTTACTCAAGAATCCTTGATTGTTTGTTTCATGGAATTATGTTTTTTCAAAACTCTGTTTATTTCGTTTACTTTGAGTTTTTGTTGTTCCTTTCTAAAGGAACAGAATTTTTGTTGTTCCTTTCGAAAGTAACAGCAGCTTTGCTGAGAGTGTTTTCGCTGTTACTTTTGAAAGGAACAACAGTTGTGCTATTTATTTTTGTTGTTTTACAGATTGTTTTGTTGTTCCTTTTGAAAGGAACAACAGTTTTGCAGATTCTTTTTGTTGTTCCTTTCGAAAGGAACATCAGTTCCGTAGATTGTTTCTGTTGTTCCTTTCTAAAGGAACAACACCTTTTGAGTGGATTATTTTTTGCTTTAGACTAGTATTTTGAGGATTTATGATGACTCTTCTAAAGGAAAAATCATACAAATTAAAGCTTACTGGAATCAGCAAATCAAAAGAAATCGTCATTTGTAAGAAAATTGTTTGGTAATGATAAGAAAAAGGAAAAAGGGACATCATCAATAACATGACTTTGTTGTCTTACTATCACTAGAATTAATATGATCGATTATCCTTATCATGTTGGTTCTTTCCCAAATTTTATAACTTTCTTTGATTTTTACTTATGGAGTAAGAATAAGGGCATATTATTTTCTAATGATATTTTTAGACTTCTTCCACCATCCCTACTCTTAAGGAGTGCTGAGCCATCCTTTACATATAAGTAGGAAAGTGCTATATGAAAAAGAAAAAAATATTTATATATTTCACTAATAATTTTATGATATGGTAGATGGAGGATAGGGGGTCTCATCAAGAGCCAGCCTACCATGACATTAAGAAAGCAAGTGAAGTGGCATTCCCATCATGGCCACCACACCAGGGATATGGTCCAACGGACAATTGAAAGAAAAAATTAAGAAGTCCTTGGAACAGGAGGTCTCATCACGAGCTAGCCTGCCCACTTTTCACTTCTTCCCGGTGAATGGCATTGTGATTTATCTGGTCACCAAGCCAGCACAATGGCCTCCGTTATGACATTTAAAAAGCACTTCCTCGGCATAAATAAAGGACAATGGTTCCAAGGGTGAGAAAGCAACTTTGTCAAGGTTATGGACACCTGTGGGAAATAAAGCTCTGCTGATGGTATTGGAGTCACATTTGTACACACCAATAGTAATATTAAACCCTCTATCTAAATATCAAATGAAAGTATGAATCCTCAACCTTTGATTTCAAACCTATTATACTTGAAAATCATCATAAATAGATCACATTAATTTGAGTGGGTAATAACGCATATGTACTTATGTTCATCTTAAGTTTTCCACTCTCCTTATCTTTAATCATTACAAAACGTTTCTATATCTATTTACAATTTATCACACGCATCGATTTCAGTAAATGCCATAATTTGATTGATTGTATCATAACTATGCCTGCTTTTTCCTGTTGTACAACTCTTGTGCAGTACTTTCCTCTCTTAATTGACGGTCGAGGACGACATATCATCCTTTAGGGGGGGCGCAGATGTCTCTTAATCACTGCATGCAAATAAAATCCCTATATTTTTTTACCTGTATGCGAATCAAATCCCTACATTCTAGGGAATAACAAAAACTTAACGATATTATTCCAATTCACCGTGTTGTGCTGTTCCATTACAATTATTGTGTGTTTGGAAAGAAGTAACAGTGTGCAGAGACGATGGGAGGATGACCAATTCGTAGTGAGCCACAAGTGCTAGTCGTTTCTGATGTTGCACAAGAGATTTTTCAAAAATTGGGATGGATTACATATTTCACGAGGCTGCAACAACCCCATTGAATAATGGCGACCGAGTTTTTACAGAATTTGCAGGAAGTATACTCCATGGTTAGAGGAAGACAGATAGCCGTAATAGATGAAATAATTGCAGAGGTGTCCGGTCTACCAACGCAAGGAACCATATAGACTCAGAAAAAGGTCAGGCTTCAAAAAGCCATGAATATTTTCCAGGATGACGAACAGACATTGGTCTTCAAAGGCAAAGGAGTTCAGCCAGCATCATTGGGAGAACCATGGACGGAATTGGCCAAGATAGTGCAGGCCTATATAACATGCGACGGAAGGAAAGATGTGGTAAGACCTCGCCACCTTAAGTTATTGGCAGTATTAAAGCAGAAATGAACAGTAAATTTTCCTACATTTTTAAATTCCTTACTGCATGATATTGCCCGTAGTATAATAAAAGCTCGGCACAAAAACATGGTGGTAAGCCACCATTGCCTAGTCAGATTAATAGTGAGTCATAGTCTCACCCAACAATAGACTAGTTGGGAAGAATTGATATTTTCGATTGATGGAGGATTAGCCTTACCTGCCCCAAAAAGGAAGAGAATGGCTAGCTTAGCAGCTGAGCCATCAATTCGTAGACAGTCCCTCCGTTCAAAAAGAAGTAGGGGAATGATAGAAGGCCTTTCGGGTAACAGTAGCCAGCCCTTGGAATTGCCCAGCTCGGAGGATGAACAACCTCCACAATTGGAAGGAGGAAGTCCTCGTACTGATGAAGAAGAGGAAACTGAGGGAGAAATTTGCTACTCGAATGAAGAAGAAATGAGCCACCACACTAGTGGTGAGAAACAAACCAATGCAGAAGAAGGAAATAATGAAGAAGAGGAAATTGAGGGAGAAATTCATTACTCGGATGAGGAAGAAGGTAGCTACCATACCTATGAGGAGGACGAAGATAATCACAGCAGTGAAAGAGAAGGAACAAAGCCTCCCAAAAACACTATGGTAAGTTCACCTCGAAGTCCTTTGCAAGAAGACCAATTGGCCCAAATTCTGGCCAATATGAGTGACTATGTGCAGCCTCATAGCCCTCTGGACCTTAATATTGATATTAACCAATTGCAGGAGCACTCTGCTGTCAACAAAGAAATGTCTGAAGAAATGATGGATGAAACAGAAAACCCTAACAAAGTGATGGAATCAGCTAGGGTTGCTTCCCCTGAGAAGCATGAACAAGAAAAGAAGAACATTGAAGCAGTATCCCAACCTGAAAATTCTCAGGGGATTGCAGAAGGTATAACACCTGAAGAATTTAGCCAAGGGCATATGAACATTGAGGAAGAACCCCAAGAAGAAAACAGAGAAGTGAGCCTAACTGAAGGCACGACTGATGATGACCAAAACCCTGTTGAGCAAGTAGGTCCAGAAAAAGGAATAGTCGTTCCATTAAGAAAAAGGAAGAAAGTAACTGAGATTGAAAAGCTTCGAAGGGAACGAATGAAGATTCAGAGACCTGTGGAACAACTTAAGCAAACCATTAGGGTTCTTAGAATGAAACAAATGCCCAAGCAAACCCCATAGAGAAGAAGCATAGCCACCAAGCGAGCTTCGAAAAAGAGGAAAGTGGCCACTAAAATGAACCCCCAAGTTGCAGAAGCTATGGTTGAGCCTAATCATGGAGATACGGAATAGCAAGCATTTGTTCCAGAAGAATTTTTTCCAGAGGGACCCACTTCAAGTGAAAATATGCAAGCTAGTAGTCAGAATACTTTTAGTGACCCTACATTAGCCAGACTCCAAGAGGAGTTGGCACAGGCTCGATTGGAAAGGGAAAAATTGGAAGAAGACACTGTCCCTAGGAGAAGATATCAGGAGTTGCAGCAGCAGATGAAGGCCATCCATGAAGCAAAGGCTGAAGCCCAAAAGAAGTTTCGAAAGGCAGAGGAGAAGGCTAAAAAGGTAATGAATCAATTAAAATTAGCCCAAAATCGAATGGACACTCTCTGCACATTGTACACTGATGTCTTAGCTTGTAGATGCCCTGCCAAGAATTATGCTTTATTTTTATTAGAAAGATATTTACAGCTAAAGATTAAGGCAGATAGGGTAGGAAAATCTATAGAGCTAAAAACTATAGATGATTTGTAGCATGTTGCAAACTCTATGGGGTAAAGGTACAACGCCTCTTATGTGAGTTTTATTTGCATAATATCATATTGGAAAATGATAGTGAGACAAATCCTAGCCCTTTTGTGGGTGATATCCAATACCAGGCATTTATCTCCTTTGTTTTTAATCAGTTAAAATGGCTTAAAGCCTATAATGTTTTTCAAAGGCAAGAAAATGAATTAGATTTGTGGGTTAGGAGTGAACCTAAGGACCCATTACAACTATGGGCTAGGAAAAATAATTTGATGACAAAGGAAAGTGTTATCCAAGCATTTGAGCCTGTCCATAAATCAATTATCTTGAATGGGATAGATTATTTCCTATCTATTAGAAACTAGGCTTACATAGAAGCTAAGGTCCGATGGGTAATTTCCAATCGGAATGTTCGAAATAGAGAACCGTTTAACTATAAAAACTTTGGATCAGCTACAGACCACTTGGTTTCCTATAGCAACCTCATTTTGAGGGAAGGACAATTCTGGCTAGGGTGTAGGTTTCGAAGCCCCATTGCATGGTATCCTGCTACAGATTACAAAGCCATTTATGAACTACCCGAAGGACAGACAGAGCATGTCTTCGAAGCATTAGCTGCAATGCATGGTTTTAGGCCTTTTAATGAAAAACCTTATCCAACTTATTCTTTAACTTCTCTGCATGTGAACTATAGTTTTCATGAGGACATGAAAAAGGGTAAGAAGGGGGGGTATTTTGAGAAGTGGAAAAGGTATGAATTCACTATGTGTTTTCTCATTCTTTTACTTTAAACATAATTCTTTTCACCTAGAAAGATGATTTATTACAAGAATTATGGTATAATTGTAAAGATTTATGTTTATTGTAAAAATATGACTAAAGATTGCCTTTTGTTTCTAAAAACAGGAATTAGATGAGGTGAACAACTATACCAGAGGCGAGGCTGAGATAAATGCAACTGATTTTACTCTAGCGTTAGACCAAATCCTTCCAAGGACAAGGAAATCTGAACACATTGCTAAGAAAAGGTAGGGGACAACTCAGCTTCGGTCAAAGTAAATCATGTGATAACTAAAAGAAGGGAAGTGAATCCCTTAGGATCCTTCGATCCTGAGGGATCACTGTTCAATCCTCATCTTATTCCTTGTCTTGTTTGTCAGAGTCTGTTATATAAGGAAACGTCTTTAATGATTAGGGGAGATCCTCGGATTAAAAACATCTCTTTTGTAATATTACGTTTTATTGACTCTCGGCTTTAGAGAGCGATCTCTGTAATACTCTATGCTCGAGTAATATAAAGGCATGTTCCATTTCATCTTTCAAGTTCTGAAGTAACCCAGCAGTGTTTCACTGGTGCTAAGGGCCCGGCCTGGTGGAATTACTCTGTTGTTTGTATTTCTATCCTTTGCTTACTGTCGTGTGATAATTGTGTTTAGATTCATTACGATTACAGAGTTGAATGATTGCTGTTGGATTGAATTCGGATTTGTTGTGAGCGTTAATGAATTGCGCTATTATTCTATCTTAGCAAGAATCGTATTCACTGTCTTATTCCCCTTGCTGTCTTTTATAAAGCTTTGTTGTTCTATATTTAATTCTGGTTGTTGTTCCATTAGTTTATGGTTCATTCGATTGACTGTTTCATAGTGTTGGCTGTCGACAGGGTTAAAGTATTCAGAATATTTATTGCTTAATTGCGTTAAGTTTATATTTGTTGTTTAATTAATGTTTGTTGTTCCATTCCTGTTTATTGTTCATTTCTTATTCATAGATCCAGATTAGCAGAGAGAGTGTTTATAGTTATTGTGTACACATAAGAATTACGAGTTGATGTTCCTTTCCAACTCTTGTTATTAGAAGAAGTTCTTTTTAGTTATTTTCATCGGCAAGTAGTTCAAGTTTGATTTCATTTTGATTTCTTAAAGAACATGACCATCAACTGTAGAGGACATTGGCTACTGCTTCCAAGTTCCCAGATTGATTGCCTTGTCTCAGTGTGATTTCAGTTGCATCGATTTCTAAGGGAATGAGTTATTGTTACTATATCCCTGATTGATGTTTTGCAGAATGAGTAGTTAAGATTTCAGAGTATTTTCATTCATGTTCCTATAATTAGATTTCTTTACAAGCATTCGTTTACTCTTGTATCTAGCATACTGTACTACATCTTTCATAGCATTACTCTTAGTTAATTGCAGTCTCAGACAGAGTACACTCTTGAAATAAAAATTTGCTCGCGGATTGATAATTAACGTAGGATAATTAGGTGTTTAAAATATACCTTTTATGCCTCAACACAAATCAACAGAAGAGGGTATCTGATGAGATGTTTTAGACTGATATGGTTTTTAGAAAATATCATAAGAGCTATGAATTCTTTTCTACTAACAAGAAAATGAGACAAACTGCAAATATCCCTCCAAAAACAGAGCATAAACTTAGTGAATTTTATCTTTCTGACTTAAGAGACATTTACATTTAGAAATGGAATGAATATGAACTACAATACATTCACACATTTTCATAACAAGAGAATAAACAATTCTAAATCATTTACCACATGAATTCCATCAATATAGCTATAACTCAGTCTGTTATTATTAGCCAAAAGTCTAATTACAAAAAAATTTCCAAGATCAATCAAACAGCAGCCAACCCTTTCTATGAGAAAATAAGTGCATAATATATACCAAAACTGATTCTCCCCAACTTAGGGGTCGAATCCTTGACTTGTGGAGCTGATCCACAAAGTGCTCAACTGGAAACCCAAAGACTAGGGAGGTCAACAAACTCATCCCTAACATTGGTGAAATTGATTCATTTATCCAAAAATGCACTTTTACCCAATGTATCTACCCTCTATAACTATTTAGGTCATAACTACATTTACAAGGATGAATTACATCAGTAAAAACTCATAAATTCTATCACCAATAGAGAAAAACTAAAAAATGGAAAATATCAGGCAACTCGCAAAAGCGCAGTGCCTGAAGCAGAAGCGCAATGCCAAAGTCAAGGTGATTTTTGGAGGCCTTCCTGAAGTCCAAATTGATCTCATGATAGCTCATTAAAAATCTTCTCCTATCTAGTTTCTAAAAATTCCCTTAAGTTCTGGAAAAAATGAAGTTAAGGCCCTCAAAATTTAAATATCCCAAGACTGGTCAGAAGCACAGCGCCAACCTGAAAAATGAGGCAAAAAGGCGATTTTTTGGTGTTTTTGGCCATTTCTCCCTATAATAATGTCAAAATTGGGTGTGCCAATAGTCAAAATCTGATGTAGAGGGCCTTTGAAATCCAATGGTGGTGGCCATTTGTCATTTTGAGGCTCTTATACAAAGCACAACGCCCAAGGCAAAAGTGCAACACCCTTGGAAAAAGCGTAGCACAAGAGGAAAACATGTATTTTTATGGCATAAAATGGCCTTTGTGAGAGTCAGAGTGAGTTTTCTTGGTATAGATATGTCTATTGAATTTGGAATGAGCAAATGAACTTGAGTTTTAGTTTCTTTGTAGCTTTGAAAATCAATTTTCTCCTTTGGTGGTGTAGTGGACCCACCATGTACTTTCACATTCTCATTTGAACTAGAGCCTTAGAACTTAGTTGCATATAATCCATCATAATTAAGATGAAAATATTCTCTTAAAACCTTTTTTGAAAACCTTTTACTGTTACTAATCCTTCAAAAGATGAATTTGATGGTTAAATGACCAATTTTCATGATTTTGACCCTATGACCTAATGATGACACAACATGGAAGAATGAGATGAATGATGACCATGATGACTATGGGAATCTTTCAACAATGAATGACCTAACCATGATGATTTCCATTGACCATGGAGGTGAAAGGAGTATTAATTATCTAAATACCCTAATAAGTGACCAAATTTTTGCATAATGACCTAATGGAATGACACAAAATTTAGAATGGAACCCTAATATGATATGAAAAGAGATTTTTCGATCACTAGTGTTAGGATGAAAATGATGAAATTAATATGAAGTACACCTTTAGTTATCATAGGAGAAAACACCATCCTTTTACCCTTCTCATAAGTTTGAGTGACTTCTTCTCTTCGCATCTTTGGAACCTCTGCTTGTCTACTTGAAGATCCAACCTCATGTGGCTTTGCTGATGATGATGGTATGCTCTGAATAATGGGTGGAATAGTAGTGGGGATAGAAGAAATTGTCTTCATGAATGTTTCGCAAGAAATATTGATTTTTGAGAGTTGGTGTAAGAATATAAACTTGACCAAACCATGGTGGAAAAAATTAGTTTGGTGATCCTTCCCTTTAGTCTGTACTTTTTCAGTCATTTTGACGAGACTCTTGAATAGATAGTGAGGCAAATCGAGTGGCTTGGTGGCAGTGAAATGCATAAATAACTTTATGTGGTACTGGTACAATCTTGAGAACCTCCCAATGTAAAATACTTCATGATCATCTTCATCGAAGGGACATACTTGTCAAGTAAATTCCTAAAAGGAGAGATGTGTTCAGGAGCATCTTTGCAATGTGGTTTTAGGAACATTTTATAGCTTTCAATGTCCAAGTCCATCCCTTTGAACCAGATTTCTCCATTGTTTGGGATACCTATTGCTGAGGCTATAGCATTTGTTTATATAATGAATTCAATGCCTATTATTTTAGCCTTATCTCTTCTAAATTTAGTGGCAAAAATGTTTTTCAATTGAGCATGACAACCTAGCTCTTGAACTCTTTCACAAATTATTAAACAACCAGTGTCTTCAAAATATTTCTTGGCATAGGGAGAAGCATTGATCTCCTGCAAATTAGATGGATCAAAACTAGAGTGATGACCTCCATTGTTAGGCTTTCTCTTCTCACCTTCCATGATGTTTTTCAGCTAAATAAAACCCTATCTTGATGAGAAGGAAAGGGAATATGAAAATTGGGAAAACCAGGGATGATGATACAGTGGTTCTAGGGATAGAAATGAGATGGAAAGGAGTTAGGGAAAAATACCTAAAAAATTAAGGAAATAGGGTGGTGATTTATCAACACAATGCAAGTGAATTTTTTGGAAATGGGTATGGGAAAGAGGGCAAAAAGGTTAAAACACGGAGTTTTCCTAGTTTCTCTGCAAAAGCATAGTGAAAACTAGGGTTTGAGTGAAAATGGTAGTTATGATATGTATGAATGATATGGATTAGTTTGGTAAGGTATATGAGTGATGTGTAAATGTTTTTATGTGATGAAACTATGGGTTTTCCAACTGAAACAAGCCAAACATGAAGGAAACCAAAAACGTAGTTGTAAACCCTAGAAGAGGGAATCCACCCTTTGCTGAAGAAATTGACTTGAATGAAATATGAAGAGTTTTCACTTACTGACTTGGGAGCACCTGAACCTTGAGAAATGTTGAACTAACCCTTCTGATGGATTTTGGAGCTTGAAAGGAAAAAGCGTAGCAAACTACCAGAAGCGTAGCGTAGAGCAGTTTGGATCAATTTTTGGTGGTTGTCTTCCATATTTGGATAGTTGTGGAGAGTTTTGAGCATGAGAGAGGACCTCCTTTGAAAACCAAAGGATGAAATTAACTCAAAAATATTCCTTTCCCTTTATAACTTGCAAAATTTTATTTTTGTCTTCAGTGAAATCATATTGTACTTTGAGAAAAAATTCTTTTTGAAAATTTTTGATCATGTAGCATACTTCTTGAGAAAAGACAAATTTCCTTTTAATTTATTTCCTATATTTCCTAACTACCAATGAAGGTGATTTGAATGGTTAAAATGACTATTATTTTCCTTTCTTTCATGCCATGATTGGACATTATGATGGTGAAACAAAAGAAACCTAGACCATGACCTATATGAGGGTATGTTGATTGATCTATGACCCTAGGTGATGATGAATGACATGAACTTGAATTTGATAATGACCACGAATGGGTGAAGGGAGTTGCATCAGACCTAGACAACATTTTAGTGAACAAAATTTTATTTGAGAATTTGTTTGAAAAAATGAAATTTTGACCAAGGACCACTACCAAATAAACCTGAAAGAGTGTATTTGATCACTGAACATTTAGACACTAACAGCTGCCACATCTCTTCTCAAAGATAAGCTACCATCTTCCGAACTAGTTTATTTCCATTTTTCATGTAAACACTTTTTAGTACTTTGTTATTAATGAATTGAAGTTTTTTCCGTTGTAGCTCTTTGTTTTTTCTTATATTTGTATTTCATTTCGTTCCTTCATAAATCTTTATTAGTGGTATCAGAGTGATCTTCTCTTTCTCTATTTTTCTGTGCATGTCCCCAACAAGGTTTGGGAATAAGGATTTGGGACTTGAACTAGTTGAGCCCTTGCAATACCATCCCCGCTGACACTGACGAAATCCTATGTTGAAATAAAATAATGATGAGGAAATATTTGATCCTATAAAAATGTTGCTCAAAGAAGCCCTCGAGCAGTAAAGGAACGAGATGATGGACAACTTTTCCCAGATCCTTTGGTAGATGCCCACCAACGACGCATCTTCATCCAACAATCACTTAAGAGGTGAATCCCTCTTCAAGGTACAAGTGAAAATAGATATCCCTATATTCGAAGGCCAAATAGATGCAAATAATATAGATAAATGGTTGAATCTGATGGAGGGTTATTTTTTAGTCCATAGTTTCTCCAATAGGGAGAAGATTAATTTTTCATTGTTTAAGGCCACCCCCCATGTCAAGGACTGGTGGGAAACTTACTGTGAGAAAAATGCCAAGGAACCCTCTCTGTTCATAGTGGCACCCTCTTGGAACTCTTTTAGAGATGTTATTAAGGAAAAATATTACCCCGTGGGGAGATATGAGGAAAAATACATCTAATTGAACACACTACAACAAAAAAGGTACCAAGATTTTCATGAGTTCACAATATTTGTAATACTCTACGCAAAAAAGTTGGGTATCAAAGAATCTGAGCGAATTCTAGTGCTCAATTACTGTGGTTGTCTACCAAAATACATTTAGGAATAAATGAAGTTCTTGGACATCTCCTTGCTTGGTGCAACATATCGATATGATGTCAAGATTGAACAAAAAATTAAACAAAAGAGGTGCGGTGTAGGATCTGCGAATCAGATGCAGGGAAAGAGCGCGTCAAAACCATAGAAAAAAGGAAAAAACCAAGGTGGAATGGAACATGAAAACCCATTGAATATGCAAGCAAATAATGGAACAATGAAGACAAAGAATGACACAAGAAAGTGGTGTGAGTTCCACAAGGACCCCACTCACAACAAAAATGAGTGTCGCACCAAACAATCATTGGTAGCCGAGCTAAAAAGCCTAAGAGTTTTATGCATGTTATAGAACCTGTTATCACTAATTAGTTTTAAGAATTTCATTGATAGGGTTTTACATGTCATTCACCTAGGTTCATATTGTCTCATAGTCAGTTTCATGAAAGTTTTGAAAAAAATTACATGTGATGATGTCTACCCTAAGTCAAAACCCACCTCAAGCCTTCTAATATCAGTCAAGTCCACCTCATGTCATTTAGTTTTCATTCCCATGCTTTTAAATAAAAAAGGTATTCCACTTGTAATTTTTACATAGTTTCATAGTGAATTATATGGAAAATCAGCAGATTTCGCTATGAATCTTCCTGGCAATTCCATAGCGAATATGTCAGCAGTTTAACTGTTTTCGCTATGAAACTGGGTTTTTTCCTGCAGAGCAGTGTAAGTTGTCAAATTTTGATGGATGAAGACAAAGTTGAGTTCATGCGAGTTAGTTATCATAATTCTCAAGCATGCAAGGTTGTACCTTTTTTAATCATTACCTCTTATGGTCACACGTGTCATATTTTCCCCTCGAGTTGTCAAATTAATTTTTAAAACCTTTCCCCCAAGCTACTCTTTGTCATTCATCGTATAATCATTTCATGTAAAGCATATCAATGTCATTTTTTGAGAGTTGGTTCACCACGCAATACAGGTTGTTGTTCAGTTTTGATTCTGTAGGTGTCATAAGTAAGGAAGCAACGAGAAGTATAAAGGATCAGTGGCATCGAAGAAGAAAGAAAACAAGGGTGGTTTTGTGTGAGGTACAAACCTATGGATTTGAAGTGATTAAATGAAGATCCCAGTGCTATGGAGGCCTTCATGAAGGTAGGTTTCCTACAATTTTGTCAAAAACTACAGGGTTTCCATGTCCAGGTATCCAAAGACTTTGCAGCAAATTTTACAGGTGCAACCTCAAAAGTTGGAGTTTTGAACCTCACAATGTCACCAGATGCTATCTCCCAAGCTACAAAAATACCCAGAGGTGGTGACGAATGGTTCAAAGGCACAAAGTTCAGAATCCAAATTTGTGAAGAATTTCTCAAATAGGAGCGCAGAGGAGTTGACATGACAAAAGGAATCCCCAGGGGTTATATGAAAGAAAATTATGCAAAACTGCCATTGGTGGTCTAGAAATACTTCACCTGTGAAGGGAGATTCCACATGGCTTATTATTATCATTTTAGACTCCTTCTGCATTTTTTTGGTAAGAAACCACTTGACCTACCTTTCTTTTTATATAGAAGTTTGGGGAAGATGTCAGATAAAGTTTAGGTCGAGGCAGAGGATAGTGAAACATCAGTCTTTCACCATGGTCTGATCAAATTGTTAGTACTGGAGGAATTTAAAAGGTTAAATAGAGATTGGGCCTCTTTTATTTTTATGAGTGGATATGAAGTAGATGCAGTGACTCCAAAGAAAGTTTCAAAACCAAAAACTACTCCATCTCCAGTTGTAATAGAAGATATTGATGAAGAAGGAGGACAAAATCCTATAGAACCAATGGACATTGAATTTGAACCTCTGCAAGAGACTAATATCCCTCAACCATCACTTGCAAGGAAAAAATAAAGAATTAGCAAACAAAGCATCAAGAGGGTAACAAGAAGCCAAACATTTTCCAAAGGAAACCTGGAAGACATCTCCAGGAAATAGATATTGAAGAATCCCCAATAGTACAGGTAGAAGAAGTTTTTGTACAAAGAAAAGGGAAAGAGCATGTTGAATAAAAAACTGAAGTACAAATTATGCAATAACAATTAAGAGAGGCCAGGGAAGAGGTAGTTGAAGTGAAGCTGGAATTAAAAGAAGCCAAGGTCGATAGACAACTAAGGGTTGATTTTGAGAAAGAGGTGAAGGAGCAGCTGAATATGTATGATAAGACTTTGTCAAAGGCCAAAAAGATGCTGAAGAGAAGCCTTCCCTTGAGGAGGGTGGTAAAAAAACAAGGAAAAGGAATTTTTGGTTACATTCTGAGAGAAAAAAACTCAAAGGGCAGGTCAAAGAGGTAGAAGACCAAATGGACATGATTCAAGAAGAACTAAAGAGAAGAGGACTGAAAATGAGATTGATAGATGAACCTGAGGTAGAACCTGTTGTTAATGAAGATGAAGCACCCAAGGAATGGGAAGTTGATCCAAAGAATTTTTTTAAAAGTTTACAGCTTGCAGTTGACACAAGTTTTGTCTTAGAAGCTGAATTTTTGAATAAAATTACCAAATTTGCAGTTTCAGCCATATCAAGCAATTTCATAGCGAGCTCCAGGCATGAGGGCCGAAATTCGCTACGAAATTTCTGAAGAATGTTTTTATGTTTAAAATTAGTTTTATGGAGTTCCAAGGAGGGATTTTGATGGTATTTAGCTATTTTGACCCGAAAAACACTTTTTGACTAGCAAAGGTGGCAGAAGAGAAGGATAAAAGGCAGAAATGGGCACACTACGAAACTGCCTAAAGACACTCTATTTTGCAGCGAGATATTTTTAAAGATTTTTTGAAGGTTTGAATGGCATATGGAAGACCAGCTAGCCACTTGTAGGCATCCAATAGACAGTGGGCCATCCCAGCAAACATCCATTACTTGGCATGTGTGTCACTCATACAAATCAGCATGAAGACAAAGTTCTAGATAATGTTAATATTTTCCTAAAAAATAGGACAATTGTTGCTAAATTCTTGGGGAGTACATTCATGTTTTGGTCATGGAGAATGCCACTCGATCATGTCATATTTATCTATGTAATTATCCCACTATTAGATAAGTGGATGAAATAAATGTAAGTAGAGTCCTATTAGGAGATTAAGTCTTAAATGACTAGGTGTATTTTTATGTTCCATAAATGTAGTTTTCAGTTATGATTAGGTGTCAAAGTCATGGTTCGATGATCTAGCCAGTTGGGAAGATCCTATGTAAGCATAAAGGGTCTATTTATAGACAGAAATCGAATGAGAAAGGATTGGAGACTACTTTTGACACTACTACTATTGTAAATCTTTCATATCAGTAATAGACAGACAGTGACTGTTTTCTGCTTCACCTGAGATTCTTGAGATGTTTTAATGAGTTTATGTGTTTCCTTTATATCTTGCTTCAAGTATCTTAATGTTAAATTACTCATAATTCATGGTATGCATGCTCTGACTTCCTTTTAGCATTGAGTTATTGATTATCTCCATGAGTTAATGTTGTCCTTTCATTGAAACAGAAAAAGCCTCAGTTTCCATAAGTAGATATACTTGTCATTGAATTCCTTTTACTGACTCCATGAGCCCAATGGTAGTGAAATATTTCCCATTTTTCACCTATAATAAAATACACTAAGACACTCACAGAGTTAACCATCTGTTTTAATACCTAATTGAGAAAATCATTGGCTAAATTGAGAGAGCCCTCTCAGGTTGAAGTGGCTAATCCTCAGTCAAAAGTTGGTTTGAAAGAGTTACTCTAAATTGTCTGGTGGAGCATCCGATCAGGACCAATTTAGAGATAACAGAACCCAGTGCCACTGTTTCCACCACCAAGATCTAGAAGACAAATCGTGAAGATTCAGAGGAGGGGGAGTGTCTCTTCCACTCACATATGTGGATGAAGGGTTCTCCGTTATAGTTCATTATCAACAACGAGAGACAAAGGAACCTCATTTCAGTAGAGTTTGTTAAGAATTTAGGCCTGTTGAACAGATTACACCTGTATCCATACACCATCGGGTGGCTCCACCAAGGACGATATCTCCGTGTCAGCTAGCAGTGTTGCCTTCCCTATAACATATAGCCCTTCATAGATGAGGTATTGTGTGATGTTGATCCTCTTGAAATTTTTGATGTTTTATTATTCCAAACATACTTGTGGAAGTTTCATGTTGTGTATGAGTCCAATCCTCGCACTGTTATTATAACTTTGGGAAATACGTTATACAAGATACCAAAGGAAGCCCTGCCTACCGCCATCTCTTTGGTATCTCCTAAGAAATGTAGTAATATCATCTCCCATATTGGGATTTTTATTTATGTTATTTTTTCTGATTCATTCTCAAAGTAAGGGGAAGATAATTTCTACATCCATGGCCCCCTGGAAGCATTCCCCACGCAGTAGAAGTAGGTGGATAAGGTCATGGAAGAATACATGTAAATCTTCTCCTTACCCACAGGGGTACCTTTGCATTGTAAGGTCAAGAATTCAATCTATTTTTCTCCCGGAGAACATATATCAAATGGGATGATATACCACCACTCCATTTTTTAAAACGAAGAAATCAAGTGACAGATCCAATAACTACTACAAAAAGGGAACATCCAGCCAAGTTCCTCGCCTTGTGGGAGCCTGATTGTACTTTTACAAAACAAGGATGAAACCAGGAGTCTTTGCATTGATTATCAAGCACTTAACAAAATAACTATCAGGAAAAGGAATCCAATCCCATAGATTGATGGCCTCCTTGACCAAATCAAGTGGGACAAGTATTTCAGCAAGATCGATTTGAAGTCTCACTATGACTGCCTTCCAATAGAACCCATAGATGTATGGAAGAATGCCTTCAAATCCAAGGAGGGCCTTTTTGAGTGGTTGGTCATGCATTTTGGGTTGACAAATGCACCTGCAACTTTATGAGGTTGATGGATGACATCTTGTGACCCTTCACCAACTCACTCTTGGTTGTATATCTGGACGACATCCTCATATTCAACAAGAGTTGGGAAGAGAACCTGCAACACATTTGATCTATCCTTCAAACTCCGTGACAACACAAACTATGTGCCAACTTGGAGAAATGGGCATGATCCAGGCCCAATATATGGGCTACATCATTAATGAGCAAGGCATGCATGTGGATCTGACTAAGATCCAAGTCATGTTAGAAAATTATATATTATGGAGCAATGCAACACATAAAATATGTGGAAAATACAAGCACACAAAACACATAAAACCAGAGAGACATAGATATACGTGGTTCACCCAGTTTGGGCTATGTCCACCCCGAACAACCAGTCCTTCCTTTCTATTAACCAGCAAAATGAAGAGACAAAACCTACAACAGATTTGCTATAATATCCTTTGTTCTTTCTTAGTTTCCCTATCTCTTTTCTACTCAGAGAATACACATGTAATACACAGCCACAATAAAATACCCTCATATGAAGAGAGAGGTTGCCTTATAGGGAAAAAAACCCTAAACTAAACATAACTTCTACCGTCAGATCATCCGCCTTATGAACGGCCCAGATTGACTAGAAATTACTATACTTTTACAAGGCAATTTTACATCTATTTTTAGCTTCGGGGGCGCTGCCCCCGAAACCCCCGCCGGGGGACCGTTGGCCCCTAGACCCTGCGGGGGGGACAAGGCCCCCCCGCACCCCCCCACTGCAAGGGTGTACAATTTTCCTGGGGTATACATCCAACTAAAGCAAGGATCTCTGAATCAGGATGAAAATCAGGCTCCACACCCAACAAGTCATTCAAGATTTTCTAGCCCTGACCACTCTAACAGATCTTCGGAAATTTTTATGCCTTGCCAATTTTTATCATAGGTTCATGTTTGGATTTTCTCATATCACTTGGCCTTTGAGTTAGGTTACCGAGGGTAGAGCGAAGGAAAAAATTCCCTGTTCTTAGTCCCAAAAAAAGGAATTAATTGAGCTAAAGCACCACCTCTGATCTGCACCTGTACTCACATTGCCAGACCCACAACAACCATTTGAAATTGAAACATATGCCTCTGACTATGTTATTGGGGAAACTCTCACCTAACAAGGGCATATAATGGAATACCACAATGAGACACTTTCCAATATGATTAAAAAATAACCCACTTATGATAAAGATATGTATTCTATTGTGCAGGCATGTCAGTAATGGAAACATTATATTCTAGGGAAGGAGACGATCATCCACATAGATCACTGACCTCTTCATTTTATACAGAAACACGGTATGTTGAAAAATGATTGACATCATAAGTGGTCTACATATATGCAATAATTCCACTTGAAAAATAAATGCAAGAAGGGAAGAACCAATTATGTTGTAGATTTCCTTAGTCGGCCCCCATTTGTATCATCGACTACTCTTCTCAACCCTTGTGGCCATGAGACCTACATATGGCTACAATTATACAAAAATTATCAAGAGCTTACCACCTCATACCAGATGCTAGTGGATGGAAAGGAAGTTCTATATTCCCACCTCCAAGATGCCTTACTATGCTACCGAGCCACATTTGTGTTCCTTTAAGCGAGCGCACCACTATAGTCGGGTCACAATACAATTTAGTGTGGATAAAACCATGGAAAAACTACACAAGTATTTTTGTTGGTCAAAGCTCCAGCAGGATGTTGGAAAATATATCAGATCTTGCACTTCCTATGTCATCGCCAAGCCAACCATCAAGAAGAAAGGCATATACACTCCTATGCCTACTCCCAACCAGCCCTGGGAATCCATCTCCATGGACTATCTATTCAGCTTACCTTCTACCAAGCATGGTAATGACTATGTATTTGTGGTCGTGTACAAATTTTCTAAGATGGCTATATTGGTGACTTGTAAGAAGAGTATCACAACAGAGGACACTACCAAAATATTATTTGAATGAGTATGGGTACATTTTGGGATCCCACAGACTATTATATCAAATCAGGATAACATGTTCTTGAGCACATTCTTGTCAATCCTTTGGAATTATTGGACACCAAGCTCACTAAGTCGATTGTATTCCATCCCTAGATAGCTAGCCAAACAAAGGTTGTCAATAGGATGATAGTGCATATAATATGCATGTACAACTACAACTATCCACTAACCTATGATGGGAGCCTTCCTTATATGTAGCACATTTATAATAGATCTCTCCATAGTTCAACCAACCACAATCCTTTTCAAGTGGGTCTAGAATTTTAGCCATTGTGTATGATTGATGTTGCCATGCCTCATGCGACTACACAGACGAAATATGTACATGTCCAGTCTGAGGTTGATAAAACAACCTGGTTTATTGAATGCATCCAACACATCCACCAATAGGTGCACAACATCTTGGATAAGTACAATTCCAAGTACAAGTAGCTTCATGATCAACATCAAGTGCCACACAAGTTTAAGGTAGGTGACAAATTTTGGTTTCATTTGCAGAGAGAGTAGCTTGTTGAAGCCCATAAAAAGCTCAGACCACTATGATACGGGATTTACACCATCACCAAGGCTATGGGATACAATTATTTGAGATCAACATTCCCCCATTCCTTGGTCTGCACCTAGTGTTTAATGTGGACTGTTTTCGTCCCTACGTCCCAGCATTGATGGACACATTAGACATTGCAGAACAACTAATATCAATAGAACTAATCCCAAACTACATGGAACATGGCAAAACTGATAAGATCATGGAAACACAAATCAAGAACACTCACCAATAGAAGATCAAATGTTATTAAAGCTGGACATCTCCTGCACCAATACAAGTGGCTCACCAAGGACCAAGTTCAAAAAAAGTTTCCCCATCTCATGGATACACTCAGCGAAATAGGGACCACTGCTTCCTAATGTGGGAGGACTGATCCAAGTGGATATTAGTTGGCACTCTCCATTCCCACTTGGACCCCCACTAGTGTTTCTTTCAGTTTATTTGATTATAGCACATTTTACTATTTTTGGTTGTTTTTCGAGTCCTAAAGTTTTGGAGCCGTTTTGAGGCCCTAAACAACATTTATTTGGAAAAAAATAGACCCATAAAAATTCACAATGGTTTGCAGTAAAAAAAAGCTATCCTAAAATATTTCCTTCTAATGAGGCATTTTACATGTCAAACAAAGATTATATGCTAAATTTACGACCCTGAGAATTTGATACCAACTAACTCCAACAGGGCCCACAGAATTTTGGCGCCTCATCTCCTATGGCTAGTTTTTTGTATGTTCAGGGTTTTCCATTGTTTCTCAATAACGAAAAGGCCTTTGAGCCTCATTGTAACACAATTCAGAAGGCATCTAGCTGCCACATCTCTTCTCAGAGATAAGCTACCATCACCCAAAATAGTTTATTTATGTTATGCATGTAAAAAAATTTCAGTACTTTTTTATTAATGAATTGAAGTTTTGTTTTCTTTATAGCTCTGTGTTTTCATTCCTTCATAAATATGGATCATATATGGTTAATTCAATGTTCATGAAACTATTTAAAAATTTATCCCTAGGTAGAATTTATTGCAAAAACCAAAAATGTTCTACAAAAGAGATTGAAAATGATTTATTAGATATGTTGTGAAGAAAATACAAGAAGGAATTCCTATATATAGTAATGGAAGACACCCAAAATAGAAAAAAGAATAAATATTACACCTAAGTAGATAGTGTTTCTTACATGAGCTTATAGTTAATACAAGTTGTATGCATTGGAAAATGGTGCAATGGAAAATAAAAACACTAACCATTCCCCTCCCCCCACCCCCCGCCCCCATTCCCCCCAAAGTGGAATGTAAGGAGTAAAAAAGAGCAAATAAATGGGCCTTGACAACCAAGTCTGCAAAGGTACCCATATAAAACTATTATAACCAGAGAAGGAGAAAATACCATATGAAAAAACTCCTCCCCAAAAGAGAGAAAAAATAAATGAAGGACTAAGATGATACCCCAAGGAAAAATTCCTTCACAATAATCATTGATAGTAAGTGAAGAAAACAATATAATACCAAAGGTTTAATGAAGAGGCCAGCAACTTTATTTTTAGTAGGAAAATAATTCTAGTTGAGAGCACCATCTTGGATGAGTTTCCACATGAATTCCAGTTGGATCTCAATGTGTTCATCCCTTAAATGCTCCATCTGATTGAAGGAAATGTGTATGGAACTCTAACTGTTTCACCAAATAATTCCAATATTATCTCTAGGAATGCTAAACTCCATCATTATCTATCAAAGGAAAATAAATTCTTAACTAGAAAGAACTACAACATGATACTCAACTTTTGTAGGTCTCTTGTTTTTGTAGTGATCACAACTCACCCAATCACAATCGACTAGCTAATATTATTGCCCCAGAAAATGCAATCACAGAGATAAGGTAGATGTTGATTGCTTCTTGCAAGACTAGGAAATGTGAGTAGATCCAAGCTGAAAGAAAAATCCAAACATGGACTTTCAATCATCAACTCAACCAACCCAATTAGATTCAATGAATCCCACAAGTTGATAAGTAACAAAGGTGTTGTTGACTTAAGGGGTCCTGACCCAGGTTCAAAGTATTTGCGCAACCAAGAAACCCTCCAGCTACTGGCCCTTTCAGCAGTGATCTGCTTGCGCAAACCAAAGTCTCACCTGGAGAAATATGGGGGGGTGTTGGAACCAGGTTTCCGCACCCTAAGGGAGCTTTTGATGTGGTAGATCTAATCAGAATTACTGCAGATAATACAAAATAGTTGTGCACACACCATCAATGGTAAGGAGATCTAACCCTTTCACATATTATCACAAAATACTTCAATATAATTTTGCGTGCAGTAGTTAATTGTACTTCATTCAGATCTAATTATTTAACATATGCAATTAACCCATTCACTGAAGTAAATATTCAATGATAGAAAATATCCATATCTACAACATATAACAGATAATCTAAGATAGTAAATCACATAAGAGTCTGAGTTCGCAAAAAATTCCTTCTTTATTAAGAGATTTGCAATTCAGTACAATCTATCTTTCTGCACACATAACGACAGAGTCTGCACATAGCTCAAGACTTAGGTCTATGTGCACACAACTAGTAGGAGCCTTTCTACTCAGACAAAAAAACCCAGACTAAAAAGGACACATAACCAAACCGATTTGAGATTTCATGATCTCTTTCTTTACTCGACTCTTACAATTTATATTATCCAAAACACACACATACCATGTTCTCAAACCATGGCTTTAGAATCATGGCTTTCCCTTTAACCCTTTACAATAATTAAGGGATTTTGACCCCCCCAAAGCCCCTTCTACCATTTGCGTGCAATGTGTACAAAAAAATTAAAATAAATAAATAAATAAACCAAAAAGTACCCCAGGGGACCTTTCTCCAACAAGCCCCCAACACAATCTCGTGACTTTTCCTGAGTCACTGTGGGGTGGTCGCCTTCATATTTTCCTTCAATGCTTCCACAAAGCTTTTGAATGGTACTATGAATTCAATGCTCTGCGTGGCGGCGCTTTGTGCTTCATCCACCAACTTGGTTGTTATTGGTCCCTCAACTGGGATGTTGATGCTACGATGAGTCTGATGCAGGACTTTGAGGGTGTTTTTGAGGTTCTGGGAAAGATGCAGGGCTTCCTTAGCCCAAGGCTGCATTCGCGTCTCAATTAGCTACTCACGTCGGCGTAGATCCTCAATCTCTGTCTGAATGGACTTTCCTTCGCGTAGTCTGGAAAGCCTCTGTGCTATCACCAAGGTTGGCACTGCCACTCTAATCTATGTTAATTGCTTCTCTTTGACACGAAGTTCATTCCTTAATTGTTGTACCATTAGGTCATTCTAAAAAAAAATCAGAACACCCATGGCCTCATCCAAAAGTGTGCCACACTTTGCAATTTTTGTTGCAATGTTGGTAGTTGCTACCTTTACCTCGATCGCGTGTTGTGCTCGGACCTCTGATGGTGTCTCTGGTTGGAGCCTCATTTGCAGCTCGGTAATCTGCTGCTCAAATTCTACACAAGAATTATGGATTTCTATGCGCGACACTTTTAGCGTGGCGACTAGGCTTTCTAACTTAGTTTTTGGCGCAGTTATGGCAAGGACGATGACCTCTGGTAGGTCACCGCACAAGCGATCAATCATTTGTTGAGATTCAACAAGATGGTGATCCTAGTGAAATTTAAGTACCTTCACTAGGTGGGGCCTGCAGGGTATTTTTACATGTATGTTTATTTTTAGAATGGTGAGAGTATTCTAAAATTAGCAGGATGTTGATTCTAGATGGTTGAGAAAATTCTATCTTTAGATGAGTTTCTATTTTTAGAACATGGGCGAATTCTATTTATAGATCGCATATCTAAAAATAGAATGCATGTCGATTATTATTGGCCCTTAATGATAATTAGACAATAAATAATAAATTATTCTCTTGGAGCACTTGATTTCAGTTAACTGATGTGGCAATCCAGTTAGCTGAAGTAATTACGAGTTGCAAGGTTGTTTGGTGACTCATGCATGATGGACTTCATTGTAATTGAGTGATACAAAGTTGTAACAGAGTTGGAAGAGTAGTTATGTGAGTTTTTATTTAGTTTAAATCAGTTAAGTGAGTTAAAATCAGTTGTGCTAGTTGTAACTAAAGATACACTAGTGAAAGATGAGTGAATTAATTATTTAATTAATTCACAAGTAGTGTCTTACTTACAACTGAAGAAATACAACAGTTAACTACTTGCATGTCAGATCCAGTGGAGACCCAGTGGAGAGATAGATAAAAGGGTGTGTTTGACTATCAGGTGTGACTATAGTGATGCATTCAATTCATATACACACACATTGGAGTTGGAAATGAGGATTGCGTATTCAAAGCAAGGTAAGATCGAATTCATTCAGGGATCTTCTTCAGCAAGGATTGCGCAGTGGAGGCAGGCTGTCAGGAGGTAGTAAATTGGTGCATGTGTGAACCAATTTTTGTATGACAGTGTGAGACGATTGTAGATTGTAATGAGAGCTCTATGAGCTGAGCTTTGTATGATATTGTTTCATGATTCCATGATATACATAATATATGATAGTTGGGGTTTTTAGCTTTAATATTTCCCAGTAAAACATCTTGTTATGTGCGATTGATTTTTATTCATATGTTTTGCAATTGACGATTTAATTTCTGCAAAGAATTGAGTAGAAGGATTTTGTATTTAACAGTGGATTTAATTGTTAGATCAAAGGAGTCTGGTAATATACATCACAGTATTTATAAAATTTATACATGGTATCAGAGCAGTGTTAATCACTGAAGATTGCAATATTGAAGCAGTGTTGAGTTGTGTTTGTGGAATAATTTGAATTGGCTGCAAGAATTTCTTGGTGCGATAGTTGAGTAAACATTGAAATGGCTTTGAATGGGTTGCGGTTGGAGTATGCACTCGAGGGCAGCTCGAACTACATAGCCTGGAAGGAAAGAATGGAGGCAGTGCTTGAAGATAATGGCTTGAAGGATTTCATCGATAGCAATGTTCCTAAGCCCACTTCGACGGATGTTGCATTACTTGACTCCTGGAAAATAAAGTAGCGAAGACGAGAAGAATTTTGTTGGAAGGTGTGAAAGACCATATTTTTTCAAGCCTTCATGGGAAATCCACTCCATTTGCAATGTGGAAATCTTTGACAAATCTTTTCCAAATCAAAAGAGACCATAGGAAGTTGGCGTTGAAAGATAAACTCAGAAAAATCAAAATGGAGAAGGGTGACAATATTCCAAAGTATCTCACGAAGTTTGTCCAATGTAGGGATGAGCTGGGGAGTGTGGGAGTTACATTTTTTTATGATGAATTGATGAGCTTGGCTCTCCTTGGACTTTCGAAGAGTTGGCACAATTATCAAGACTCTGTCAATGGACGGGAGAAACTGCCAGATTGGGAGCGACTTTGGTTGAACCTAGTGCAGGAGGAGATAAGGCGGACTACCAGGGATGGCTCTTCATCAAAGCATGATGATGAAGAGGATTGTGCTTTGGCTACCAAATCGAAGAAATGGAAGGGGAAGAAATCCATTCAAAATCCAAGGCTAAAGGAAAGAAGTAGGATTTTTATAAGGTGAAGTGTTTTCACTATCACGAACATGGGCATATCGCCACTAACTGCCCACAGAAAAAGAAGAATAAGAAGGTTGCTGGAGCTGCAGCTGGTGAGGCCCTTGCCTCACAATTTTAACTTGATTTCTCCTTGATCACATGCTTAGTTTCAAGCGCAATGGTATCGGTGTGGTATCTTGATAGCGGTGCTTCCTTCCACATAACAGGAGATAAGGAGCTTTTCAGCGACTTGGAGGAGAAAGATCTCCAAATGCATATAGAGATTGGCGACAATGGACGATACAGTGTGACCAAAATTGGTACCATTACCTTTGAGAGGGAGTCAGGTAAACCATTTATGTTGAAATATGTTATGCATGTTCCAGGTCTAAAGAAGAACTTGGTCTTAGTCGCCATGTTGGAGAACAAAGGTCATGACGTTGTTTTCAGCAATGGAAAAGCCTTCCTATGACATAAAACAATGGGTCAAACCAAGAGGATAGGGATTCGAGTTAAGAATCTCTACAAGATAGAGGTAGTTGGTTTTGCTGCAATGGTGGTAAAAGAAGAAGAAGTGGTGAGCCGGGATGACGGCGAATTATGGCACAGGAGATTGGGCCATCTTCACCATGGCACCCTGAATATTTGCAGCAGATTTATACTAGACTTCCCAAGGGTAGAATTGCACTAATAGATCAATGCAAGGGAAGTACTATGGGTAAGTTTGTGAACACCACCTTTCATGAAAAGGAGAACCGTGCTTCAGGGATCCTGGAGAGAGTTTACACAGACGTGTGTGGGCCATTCTCAGTTGCTTAAACAGCAAAACGCAGGTATTATGTTATTTTTGTTGATGACTATTCTCGTAGATGTTGGATCTTCTTCATGCAGAAGAAGGATCAAACATTCTCAAAGTTCTTTGAGTTTAAATCATTGGTGGAGAAAGAGTCGGGGAAGCAAGTGAAGCCTCTACGAAGTGATAATGGTGGTGAATGTTGTAGAAATTTTCTGAACAATAAAGATTTATCCACCGAGATTATCCTGATCACATACTAATTCGAATTCATATGCAACACATAATATCTTCTACAATCAATCATCAATTTGCGGAAATAAAACAGTTGCATGCGCACATAAACACAATATGTAATGGGGAAATCTTATAGCTGAAAACCCCTCAGCTATTCTGTATATTATATGGAGAGAACATGTAACATTACATAGCACAATACTCCTCACAAGTACTCAGTACTATCTCAGTAAGTTACACACAAACTAGCTTTGTTTTGAACAAGTCACAGGTTCAAAACACATCCACTATTTGCCTGCCTCTATTGCGCAATCAAGGCTGGTCTAATGAGAGATCCAAGGTTTGAATCTCCTTGGCTTGATAGCGCAATCCTCATGGGAAATTCCTCCAAGTGTGGTGCAAATCTCATGCACAACTAATGTCACAACTGATAGCTATCTCAACCCTTTCATCTACCTCTTCCACTGGTCTCCACTGAACTGTCCATGCACTGTAGTGAACTGATGTGTTCTTGAGTTGAATAATGAGTTAATAATTAGTGAATTAAATATTATTTAATTCACTCCACTCATTACTAGTTGATTAGCTAGTTAAACTAATCTCAACTAGTTCAACTAAGTTAAACCGAACACAACTCCACCAACTGCCTCATCAACTCCACCAAACTTCTGCCACTGAAGTCCTAACTAAAGTCAACCATGCATGAGCTCACCAAACCCTTAGGAATAGCGTAATTCCTCTGTCAGATGCATGAGCCACTTCTGTAGCTCGAACTGAAGCTCTCCAAGAGAGTAAACTGAAGTTTAGAGTCCAAATATTATTAAGGGTAAATAATATTTGACCGACCTCTTTTAGTGTACGCTCTAAAAATAGAGACTACCCATATGTCTAAAAATAGAGGTCCATATATTTTTACCAACTCGACCAATCATCCAAGAATAAATATACCGCAACCCCTCGACCATGCTCCATATGTCTAAAAATAGACATAGTCTAAAAATAAGATCTTGCTTCAAAAATAGTCTGTGGCCTGGCACTTAGTGAAGGCGACCATTTCTACCAAGCTCCATCATCTTGCTGCATTTTCGTTAACATTCTCTCACCAAGATATGGATTATCTCGCAACCCTATCTTGCCTTCCGTGGAATTCGAACTTGCTTCGGGTGAGCGCCTTCGTCAAGATGTCAAGATCCTGATCCTCGTGTCATGAAAGTAAATATGATCACGAATTGTACCCTTCATATGATGGTACTGACAGTCGAAGGTGTTTGGATCTATCATGAATGACTGGATTAAGGTACCGTACATGAGTTTAATGCAACTCTGGTTATCACAGTAAATCACTGTAGGCTCCAAATGCAACTCGAACAATCCAACGAGGATCTTCTTCATCCAAATAGCCTCGCATGCAGCCAAGCTTGCTGCCATGTACTCGGACTCTGTTGAACTGAGTGCCACAGATCTCTGCTTCCTGCTGTACCAGGAAAATGTTGTCGACCCAATGCTGAAAACTCCTCCAGATGTGCTCTTTCGGTCCGTTGGGCTCCTTGCCCAATCTGCATCAGTGAAGCCAGAAAGCTTCGCTCCATCCTCCTGTCTGTACCATAGACCATATCCCGATGTGCCACTAAGATAACGCAATACATGCCGTCCGTCTAAAAGAGCCGAGATATTAACCATATTTATGGAAAGTCATATCAAAGATAAAGGATATATCTAACAGTCGGTATCGACCGTGACATACAAGCCGACCCCACCAACTGTCGATAGGCAGTGGCATCCACTACCTCCGCTAAAGTAGCATCCTCCTTCCTCCAACCACCGGGAAGAGGAGTGTCAACAGGCTTGCAGCCATGCATGTTGAACCTCTCCAGAATCTCTAGGGCATACTTGCCCTGAGAAACAAACAGTCCTCCACTGCGCTGCCAAATCTCCGATCCCAGGAAATAATGAAGGAGGCCCAAGTCCTTCATCTCGAACTCTCTAGCAAGGTCCTCCTTGCATGAAAGTATCAACAGCTCATCACCCGTCAAAATCAGACCATCTACATATAGTACAATGATCAGCAGCTTCCCCTCCACCACAATCTGGTACAAGTTAGGATCCGCCTCACTCTTGGAGAATCCAAGCCCGGTGAAGTAGCTGTCTATCCGAGTGTACCAAGCACGAGGTGCTTGCTTCAGCCCGTACAGTGCTCTCTTGAGTCGGCACACATGCGACTCACTGCTGAAGATCTCGAAACCTTCAGGCTGCTCTATGTACACCTCCTCAATAACTCCATTGAGGAACGCAGTCTTCACATCCATCTGATGAATGTGCCACCCCATCTGCGCTGAGAGAGCAAGGATCGTCCGTATGGAAGAGTACCTTGCGACAGGTGCAAAAGTCTCCTCATAGTCAATCCCCTCGATCTGTGAGAAGCCACGGGTGACAAATCTTGCCTTGTACTTCTCCACACTCCCGTCAGCTGCCTGCGTCACCTTGTAGATCCATCACGAACCCACCACTGATTTCCCAACCGGTCTTGGGACAATCTCCCATGCACTGTTCCTGATGATCGAATCATATTCTTCGATCATGGCATCAACCCATGCGGGTTCCTCCACAGTTTCCTCAAAAGAGGATGGCTCCGTCACAACACATTGACTCACAAGAGCCATGTATCCAGTGTACCGATCCGGTGACTGTCTCTGTCTGTGCTGTGCTGTAGGTGGTCCTACAACCTTCTCTACATCCCGAGCCAGTCCCTCAGCTTCTGTAGTGCGCATGCGCCCTCTGATGGTTGGCGCTGCTTGGGTGGTTTCTTCCACCTCTTGAACCTCCTCTTGTGGCTGATCCACATCCGGAAGCTCCTCCTTAGGAACTAACAGCTCCTCATCTGCATGCAAGTGTAGCTCCCTCTCAAGCGAACACTGCATGGCTTTCTCCTCCTGAAATTTTATATCCCGTCGCACAACAGTCTTTCGACTGTCTGAAAAATACACTCGATAGTTGTGAGGTGTATCAGTGTACCCCACAAATATTCCAACCTCAGCAGTTGGATCCAGCTTCCTTCTCGCATCCTTCGTCACATGAATGTAGACAGGAGAACCAAAAATCCGCAAATGGGAAATATCAGGCCTCTTGCCAGAATAAGCCTCCTCCGGTGTACTCATGCCAAGAACCTTGTGAGGACAACGGTTCCGCACATACACTGCTGTATTGCATGCCTCAGCCCACAAGTGAAGGGGTAGGCCCTGATCATGCAACATCGCCCGTGCAGCACCCACGATCGTTCTGTTCTTCCGCTCAGCCACCCCGTTCTGCTGTGGGTTATGGGGTGCGATGAGCTCTCTCCGAATCCCTTCTGCGCTGCAAAAGTATTTGAATTCAACCAAGATGAATTCACCACCATTGTCGCTCCTAAGAGCCTTCACATGCTTCCCCGATTCCTTCTCTACCAGCGCCTTGAATTCACAGAACTTAGAAAATGTCTCGCTCTTCTTCTGCATGAAGAAGATCCAGCACTTCCGAGAGAAATCATCAACAAAGATCACATAGTACTTGTGCTTTGCTGTCGAAGCTACAGAGAAAGGACCACACACATCTGTGTGAACTCTCTCAAGGATCATCATGGTGTGACTATCCTTCTCGTGAAAGGTGGCTTTCACATACTTCCCTAAAGTACACCCCTTACGAAGCCCAGTAGAAATCTGCTGCAAGATCTTCAAAGCTCCATGGTGAAGGCGGCCCAATCTCCTGTGCCATAGTTCGCCCTCATCATCTCGGCTCACCACTTCTCCCGACTTGCATGCCATTGCTGCGCAGCCATCTACTTGCAACTGATAAAGGTTCTTGACTCAAACCCCTATCTTCCGAGTCTCACCAGTTGTCTTACTGCGCAGGAAAGCTTTTCCTTCGCTGAAGACCACATCATACCCCTTGTCTTCCAACATCGCCACAGAGATAAGGTTATTCATCAATCCTGGAACATGCAAAACTTCCTTCAATATGAAAGGTTTACCAGACTCCCTCTCAAAGGAAATGGTACCGATACCAGTCGCACTGTACCTACCATCATCGCCCATCTCGATGTGCACTCCAAGATATTTTTCCTCCAGATCTGAAAACAGATCTCGATCTCCGGTCATGTGAAATGACGCACCACTGTCCAAGAACCAAACTGATCCCATCACACTTGAAACCAAGCATGCGATCAATGAAAAATCCAGTTCAAATTGAGAAGCCAATGCCTCTCCCATTGCAGATCCGACAGCCTTCTTATTTTTCTTCTTCTACGGACAATTTGTGGCATAGTGTCCGTGCTGGTGATAGTGAAAACACTTCACCTTGGACATGTCTTGCTTCTTTCCTTTCGCACCAGACTGAGAATCCTTCTTGCTCTTCCCCTTCTTTGCTTTGGCAGCCAAAGCGCAATTTTCTTCATCAGATACCTTTGATGAAGATCCGTCCCTGGTAGTCCTCCTTATCTCCTCCTGCATGAGATCTGCCCAAAGGCGCTCCCATCCCGGCAACTTCTCTCGACCATTGAAACTATCTTGATATGAATGCCAAGCCTTCGGAAGACCAAGGAGAGCCAGGTCTACCATTTCCTCATCTTCGACAGTCACCCCCACACTTCCCAGCTCATCTCTGCATTGAGTGAACTTCGTGAGGTATTTGGCGATACTGTCGCCTTTCTCCATCTTAATGTTTCTGAGTTTATCTTTGAGCGCCAGCTTCCTTTGGTTGCTCTTGCTCTGGAATAGATCTGTCAATGCTTTCCACATCAAATATGGAGAAGCTTTTCCATGCAGGCTGGATACAATGTGATCCTTCACGCCCTCCAACAGAATCCTTCGACATTTCGCCATCTTCTTTTGCGAAGCCTCAACTTCAGCAGGATCAGTAGGCTTTTGGACATCCATATCTACGAACTCCTTCAGCCCATTATCTTCTAATACTGCCTCCATCCGATCTTTCCATGCAACATAATTCGAACTGCCTTCAAGGGCATATTCGAGTCGCAAACCGTTGAAAGACATTTCAACTCCGGCACCAAGAAAACAAGCTGCTACAAAATTCGAATTCCAAACTCAAAAACTCAACTGCTTCTGGATCTGTGAGAACAAATTATTTCTAGCACAAAGATCGACTGTAAGGGCATTTACTGGATATATCACCTTTCAGAGAAAGGATGGATCCAGAGGCTACCTGGCCCGTTACAGACTCTGTCTACCGAAATAATATTGTAATCACTGCAATAGATCCCGATGATTAATTCGCTCTGATACCATGTAGAAATTTGCTGAATAATGAAGATTTATCCACCGAGATTATCCTGATCACATACTAATTTGAATTCATATGCAACACATAATCTCTTCTACAATCAATCATTAATTTGCGGAAATAGAAACAGTCGCATGCGCATATAAACACAATATGTAATGGGGAAAGCTTATAGCTGAAAACCCCTCAGCTATTTTGTATATTATATGGAGAGAAAATGTAACATTACATAGCACAATACTCCTCACAAGTACTCAGTACTATCTCATACAGTTACACACAAACTAGCTTGGTTTTGAACAAGTCACAGGTTCAAAACTCATCCACTTATTTCCTGCCTCTATTGCGCAATCAAGGCTGGTCTAATGAGAGATCCAAGGTTCGAATCTCCTTGGCTTGACAGCGCAATCCTCATGGGAAATTTCCTCCAAGTGTGGTGCAAATCTCATGCACAACTAATGTCACAACTAATAGCTATCTCAACCCTTTCATCTACCTCTTTCACTGGTCTCCACTGAACTGTCCATGCACTGTAGTGAACTGATGTGTTCTTGAGTTGAATAATGAGTTACTAATTAATGAATTAAATAATATTTAATTCAGTCCACTCATTACTAGTTGATTAGCTAGTTAAACTAATCTCAACTAGTTCAACTAAGTTAAACCGAACACAACTCCACCAACTGTCTCATCAACTCCACCAAACTTCTGCCACTGAAGTCCTAACTGAAGTCAACCATGCATGAGCTCACCAAACCCCAAGGAATAGCGTAATTCCTTCTGTCAGATGCATGGGCCACATCCGTAGCTCCAACTAAAGTGCTGTAAGAGAATAAACTGAAGTTTAGAGTCCAAATATTATTAAGGGCTAATAATATTTGACTGACCTATTTTTAGACAGGCAGTCTAAAAATAGACTTCGACCTATATGTCTAAAAATAGAGGTCCATCTCTTTTTACCAACTCGACCAATCATCCAAGAATAACATACTGCAACCCCTGGACCATGCTCCATATGTCTAAAAATAGCCATAGTCTAAAAATAGACTTTGCGCCAAAAATAGCCTGCGGGCCCACTTAGTGAAGGCGACTTCATTTCACTAAGCTCCATCATCTTGCTGCATTTTCAACATATCTCGAACGAATTCAAAGACTTCTGTAGCAAAGAAGGAATTCGAAGAGAACTCATAGCGCCTCATAACCCACATCAGAATGGGGTCACGGAGAGGAAGAATAGAACGATCATTGGTGTTGCATGAGCTATGCTACATGATCAGGGCCTACCAATGCACTTGTGAGATGAAGCATGAAACACTATGCTTTATGTGAAAAACCGTTGTCTCATAGAGTACTTGGCATGAGTACACTTGAAGAAGCTTTTACTAGTAAGCAACTGGATTTTTCTCAATTTAATATTTTTGGCTCATCTTTTTATGTTCGTGTGACCAAGAATGCCAGGAAGAAATTGGAGACGACTGCAGGAGTTGGGATATTTGTGGGGTACACAGAAACACCCCATAAATATCGTGTGTATTTTCCAAACAGTCGAATTACTGTGGTGCGACGGGATATAAAATTCAATGAGGAGAAATCCATGAAGTTGTCGCTTGAGAGGGAGCTACAATTGCATGCAGAGGAGGAATTACTTGTTCTCAAAGATGAGCCTCAAGATGTGGATCATCCATACAGGAGGATCATGGAGTGAAGTCCACTCACGCAGAGCCAAACATCAGAACTGGTAGAAGGTGTACCACAGAAGCTAAGAGGCTGAAGCTTGATGCGGCACAGAATGTAGAAGTCCCTACTTCACAGCGCAGACAAAGACAATCTCCTAACTAATATACTGGATACATGGCTCTCATGAGAAAATGTATTGTGACAGAGCCATATTTTTTCAGGAAGTAGTGCAAGAGCCCACATGGTTAGATGCAATGGTGGAGGAGTATGACTTCATTATCAGAAACAATGCTTGGGAAATTGTTCCAAGGCCGGTTGATAACTCAATGGTAGGTTCAAGATGGATCTACAAGGTAAAGAAAGCTACTTATGGGAGTGTTGAGAAGTATCAGGCAAGATTTTTTGCCCGAGGCTTCTCACAAATTGAGGGGATTGATTATGAAGAAACCTTTGCACCTGTCACACGGTATTCTTCCATAAGGACCATCCTTTCTCTCTCAGCGCAGATGGGTTGGCACATTCATCAAATGGATGTGAAGATTGCATTCCTTAATGGGATCATTGAGGAAGAAGTGGACATTGGTCAGCCTGAAGGATTTGAGATCTTCAGCAGTGAGTCACATTTGTGCAGACTCAAAAGAGCGTTGCATGGGCTGAAGCAAGCACCCCGTGCTTGGTACACTCAAATCGACAGCTATTTCACTGGACTTGGCTTCACCAAGAGTGAGGCGAATGCAAACCTATACCAGATTGTGGTGGAGGGTAAGTTGTTAATAATTTTTCTTTATGTTGATGATTTAATACTGACTGGTGATGAGCAGCTGATATACTCATGCAAGGAGGACCTTGCAAAGGATTTCGAGATGAAGGATATGGGATTCCTTCATTATTTTCTTGGATTGGAAATATGGCAGCGAGAAGGTAAATTGTTTATGTCTCAAGGCAAGTATGCTCGAGAGATACTCGATAAGTTTCACATGGAGGACTACAAACCCATGGATACTCCTCTTCCAGGAAATTGGAGGAAAGAGGATGCTACATCGGCAGAGGTAGTGGATGCTATTATCTATCGACATTTGGTGGGTTTGCTCATGTATTTAGTTAATACAAGACCAGACATATGCTATGCGGTGAACTGGCTTATTCAAGCGATGGTTAAGCCTACCAAGCTCTTTTGGAAGGTGGGCAAGCATTTCCTGAGATATATCAAGGGAAAATTTGAGTATGGCTTATGGTACAAACAGACGGATGAGGTGAAGTTGCATGGCTTCACGGATGCAGATTGGGAAAGCAGCCCAACGAACGGAAAGAGCACATCAGGAGGGGTTTTCAGTATTGGATCTACAGTTTTTTCTTGGTACAGCAGGAAACAGATATTTGTGGCACTCAGTTTAGTGGAAGTGGAACACATGGCAGAAAGTCAAGCTGCATGTGAGGCTATCTGGATTAGGAATATCCTGGTCGGTTTGTTCGGTTCTCATTTAGATCCTACAGTGATTCGTTGTGATAATCAGAGTTGCATTAAAATCTTGATTAATTTTTATTTTCATGATAGATCTAAGCATATAGATATCCGCTATCATCATATCAGAGATTATGTGCAGCGGAAGATCATGTTGCTTCAGTACATTCCTACGAAATATCAGGTTGCAGATATTCTGACGAAGGTGCTCACCAGGAGAAAATTCGAATACCATAGAGACAGGATCAGGGTGAAGGATAATCCCTTTCTTGTTGAGAGGGAGTTTTGAGATTCAACAAGATGATGATCCTAGTGAAAATTAAGCACCTTCACTAGGTGGGGCCTGCAGGATAGTTTTAGGTGTATTTATATTTTTAGAATGGAAAGTATATTCTAAAATTAGCAAGATAATGATTCTAGATGGTTGAGAAAATTCTATCCTTAGATGATTTTCTATTTTTAGAACATGGTCGAAGTCTATTTATAGATCGCATATCTAAAAATAGAATGCATGTTGATTATTAGCCCTTAATGATAATCAAACAATAAATAATAACTTATTATCTTGGAGCACTTGATTTCAGTTAACTGATGTGGAAAACCAGTTAGCTGAAGGAATTACGAGTTGCAAGGTTGGTTGGTGACTCATGAATGATGGACTTCTCTATAACTGAGTGATATAAAGTTGTAACAGAGTTGGAAGAGTATTTATGTGAGTTGTTATTTAGTTTAACTCAATTAAGTGAGTTAAACTCAGTTGTGCTAGTTGTAACTAAAGATACACTAGTGAAATATGAGTGAATTAATTATTTAATTAATTCACAAGTAGTGTCTTACTTGCAACTGAAGAAATACAATAGTTAACTACTTGCATGTCAGATCTAGTGGAGACCCAATGGAGAGATAGGTGAAGGGTGTGTTTAACTATCAGTTGTGACTATAGTGATGCATTCAATGCATCTACACACACATTGGAGTTGCCAATGAGGATTGCACAGTCAAAGCAAGGCAAGATAAAATTCATTTAGGATCTTCTTCAACAAGGATTGCGCAGTGGAGGCAGGCTGTTAGGAGGCAGTAAATTGGTGCATGTGTGACCTAATTTTTGTATGATAGTGTGAGACGATTGTAGATTGTACTGAGAGCTCTATGAGCTAAGCTTTGTATGAGATTGTTACATGATTCCATGATATACATAATATATGATAGTTTGGTTTTTTAGCTTTAATCTTTCCTGGTAAAAAATCTTGTTATGTGCGATTGATTTTTCTTCATATGTTTTGCTATTGGTGATTTAATTTCCACAAAGAATTGAGTAGAAGGATTTTGTATTTAAAAATGGATTTAATTGTTAGATCAGGGGAGTCTGGTAATATACATCACAGTATTTATAAAATTTCTACATCAGTAATTTCAGCGCAACGCACTGATCTTCAGCCGCTCGTCGAGCCTCTTCTGCACTTTGCTGCTCCTTCTGCATCCTTGATACTTGTTTTTGTGCCTTTGTAGAAACTTGGGAGGTGTGGACCTCCTAGAAGTGCAATTCATCCACAATCATTGTATGCATGGCATGAAGCTTTCCTCTAGGTAGCATCGCTAGATTAATGCCAACCTCTGCACATGCTTGCACATTAGCACGCAAGTCAGGCTGCTCCACTGTAACTGTAAAGCTAGAATCTGAATCATCCAATTGTCCATGGGGGATGGAATCACAGTGTTGATGGGGTGTGCACTCTCTTATCTAAGGCTGGATGTTGACACGCTCGCTTACTTCACGTTGTCTTGAATGGCAATCACTTGCATTTTCAACTCCTGAAGACCCAACATTACACCCTCGAGAAATGATTTGTACTGAGGTTCCATGCCATTCTAGAGGTCCTCAGTGGCAATCCTGACCATCTTCTCAATCTCATTGAGATCATCTTCTGTGAGAGCTAGGGCCTCTGTCCCTACTTGCTTGGATCCCTTCCTCTTTTTGCGGCAGGCCCAGGGAGGCATGAGATCCTCTCTTAGATCCTTTTTCTATCTGCGTCGTAAGTGCCCCAGTACTGTCACCATCTTGCTCCTCTGCCTCCTTCTCCAGATCGATAGTTTCACTTGTTGTGGTGGGCTCAGGCTCTGTCTCTGTGTCCTTTCCTTTATGTTGAGTGTCCTTCTGCAACTCCTTGGTCATGCGCAGCTTAGTAGGATTCTTCAGCACAGATGAGGAGGCACCCTAGCGGTGTGCAGTTCTAACCATGCAGGTGGCCACTCCATTGTTATGCACACCACATCATCCTCTATGACCATGCATGAAATTTCGTACCATAATCCTTCTACAATGCCCTTTGCGTGGATGTGCATCTTATGAAAGGTGGCTTTAAAATATGCGATATTCTTGTATCGATCATATAGGGTTAGCGACAACCATGGCTTTGACTGGATCACCTGAAATAATGTAGAGTCGAACAACACCTATAAAATCTTATTCTTCATGATTCTAGAGGGGATCTTAGAGTTCCATACTATGCAATAGCGCATGGCTTCACACAAGTCTGACTCAATGTCAAGGAACTAGGTGTCCTTCAGTTTCTTCCACTCAATTAGCACGATGAGTAGCAGCAACCAAGCATAATATAAATTCTTACCTTCCTCCTAGACTTCTTGAAAATTTGCCAAAAATTCAGCACAGAGGTATCTAGACCAGTTGAATTGCATGCCCTTCTCGCATTTCCCAGCAAACTCAATTACATGGGCAAGAACTACCTTCGGTTGACACTTCCACATCATCTTGCATGCGAGGATCAGCGTGCCAATCGGCACTGCAGGTTCATTGATCTCATGGAACAGGAACCCCCAGGTATTGCGCAAGACCTTGAATTTATCCTTGACATCCTCAAAAACTTTGCGCTCTAGGATTTTTCCTCCAATAGCCGTCGTAGGGTCCTCCCCCTATTCAGTTAGGTTGGTGATACGATGTATCAGTGCAACATCAATTAGAATCGACATTCCTAGAAACAGGAAGTCATTGTGCACTAGGGCAAGCAATTAGCGCACACATATTTCATTCATACTCTGCCATTCTTGTTGGGTAGATTCGTACTTCCAGCCATATAGTCATTTTTTGCACATAGGGAGAGGATCATCCCTATATGGATTCAACTGAATATCAGTTACATACCCAGGAAAGTCTTCTCTACTTACTGTGGCTAGTATTACCACACCTCCCTCTATGATCTCCTTGATAATATATGGTCTGAGACAATGCATTTTGAACTTCCTTGGGTGGCATGCAAACTTGTTGTCATATAAAAACACCAAATACTCTTATTTAAAGACCTTCTATCTAATGTGCCTGTCATGCCAAGAATTTTCACATGCCCTTTGCACCTATTGATGGAAACCTGCAATGAATCGGTCCTCTTCCAGCGATACCAAATGTGATAATAGTTCTTCCATAAAATCTTGCTCAAACATATTAGTGATCACTGCAATGCAAAAACTTGGGAAAATATACTCCATAGGCATAACAACTTCCTGCCCATACACCATTCTGAAAGGTGTCTTCCCCGTCAACTTCTTGCACGTGGTTTTTTATGCCCATAGAACCGTAGGTATGTGCACATCCCAATCATTTCAATTAGCATCACCAATATTAGTGCGCACGGTCTCTAATATCTTATTAAAATATTCTGCTGCACCATTTTCCTATGGATGATAAAAAGTACTCTTCTAATGATGAATCTAAAATTCTTCAATCAAAGCTTGAATAGTTTCATTCACAAAGTGTGTACCTTGATCACTCATCAAAACCTTAGGGCACAAAAACCGAGTGAAGATGTTCTCAAAAATGAAGTGTGCAGCTATTTTTGCACTAAAATCCTTCAAAGGCTTAGCCTCAGCCCATCTGGTCACATAGTATGTCACAATGATTATGTAGCGTGCACCTCTCTTCTTTCCTGAAGGGTTGATAGGTCTGACGAAATCAATGGCCCATTTTTCAAAAGCTTTCAAAGTCACTTGTGGGTGTAGAGGCATCTCATCTCTGCACGACGGTCTCCCCGTCCTTTGAAATGTTATAAAATTATATATTACAGAGCAATGGAACACATAAAATATGTGGAAACATAAACACATAAATAACATATAAAACAAGAGAGACACCAATATATGTGGTTCACCCAACTTCGGCTATGTCCATGGAAACAACCAGTCCTTCCCTTCTATTATCCAGCAAAATGAATAGACACAACCTACAACAGATCCGCTGTAATATCCTCTACTCTCTCACAAAATCCCCCTTTCTTGTTCTTGCTCAGAATATACACTCAATACACAGCCACAATACAATACCCTCATACAAAATGAGGGGTTTCCTTCTAGGGAAAAAAACCCTACATTAAACATAACTTCTACCATCAGATCATCCACCTAATGAATGATTCAGATTGAATACGAAATTAAAATATTTTATGAGGCAATTTTACATCTATTTTTAGCTTCGGGGGCATCGTCGCCCCCCTGAACCCTCTTGGCAGCGATTAAACGACGACCAACATTGCCGCCCCACTAATGAAAGCCATCCAACACGTCGATACATAAAAAATATAATCAGGCTCCACACCCAACATGACATACATCACAAGTGCGGAAATATTCATGTGTGTCATTGTGTACCATGGGCCACCATAACCCAACCCATAAAATATTTTGCACAGTTTCTTTCCCTGCATAGTTACCTACTAGAACTACTCCATGAGCCTCGGTTAATATGTCTCGTATTTTGAATTCCAACACATAACTCCTTAGTACTTCATCTGTGCCAATTTGTACAACTTTCCAACAATCAAGGTAAAATCAGTTGCATGTGTGACCAACTCTTTCTTTTGTTTCAACATATATTCCATGGGGCACTTCTAGTGGTCAAAAAATGAATAATATCTTCCAAGTGATCATCAACTACTTTAATGGAAAATAGTTGCATGTCTGGTAAGCTGTCTTCCAAGCTAGTTGGCTCTTCTCCATTTTCAATGTGCAACAGATAGTCTAGCCCAACATTCAGTCTCCTAGGTCTCACAATTACTTCAAAGTCATACTCCTGAAATAACAACAAACATCCGAAGATATTTCCCCCCAACACAGCCTTGTTGACCAGGTGCTTCAGGGCAGAGTGGTCACTAAACATCTTAAAATGGTCACCCAACAGATGGTGGTGGAACTTCTGCAATGCGTAGACCATAGCTAATCCTTCCCTCTTCGTGGTCAAGTAGTTTCGCTCTACACTTGAAAATTTCATACTCGCAAATGCAACATGGTGGTCAATATACCCGAATCTTGGCTACGCTAAGAAAACTCCCAGCACGATGCAGGAGGCATCTACATGTACATGGAATTCCTTTTTCCAGTCTGGAAAGACCAATATGGGTGCAACGACCATATTCTCCTTAAGAAATTCAAAGCTCTTCTGGCAGTTCACGTCCCAACAAAATGAGGCATCCTTCTTCAGTAAATTCTCCATGGGCGTAGTGATCATCACGTAGCCTTGAATAAACTTTCGGTAATACCCTGTATGCCCCAAAATTGAGCCCAATTGTTTTACATTTGTGGGAACTTCCAGGTTAACAATAAAATTGATCTTTTCTAGATCCACCATATTAAATCCTTGTGACAAACAATATGACCTAGCAAGATCCCAAATGGGGCGCAAAATATATACTTTTTCAGATTGAGTGAGATCTGATACTTCCTGCAAGTATCCAGCATCAAGCGCAGGCTCCACACATGCTTCTTCAATAATCCAAATATAGCCTAGACATCAAAGCATACATCTAATAATTTATGGATGTATTCTTTGAACACAGATACTACCAAGTGCAAGAAGATAGCTAGTGCATTCTTCAGACCGAATGGCATGACTGTGTACTGAAAAGATCCCCACTTTGTCGCAAAGTTTGTCTTGCTTCTATCTTCTGGTGAGATTATTATCTGGTGGTATCCTCAGAAACCATCTAGAGTAGGCCTCTTGCTCTCCCACACTATCTAGTATTTCATCAGAAAATGGGGTCGGGAATGGGTTATGTACGCAAGCATCATTTAATTTGCATAGATCCACACAAATCCTTATTTCTCCCTTCGTTTTCTTGTCTTACACCACCATAGGGCTTACCTAATTTGATTCTTCCATTGGTTCTATGATCCCTACAACAACCATTTTCTCCAATTCCTCTTTTACCTTATCCTTGTATTTAGGATTCAGCTTATACAGGCATTGCTTCACAGGTCGCGCATCCAGTTTCAAGGTGATCTTCATTACTCCAAGATCTCCTACAATCCCCCTTCATCTCATAAAAATTCGTAGGAAACAGCTCCTGACGTTCAGTCAATAGCTCGGTTACCTTACCCACCATATTGTCGTCCCAGTTGTCCCCTATCTTTGCTAATTTCGACTGTTCCTTTGAGAAAAAATTGAATTTTTGAATCTTCAGAGGCTTAGTTACATCTAGTGACTCAAACGTAGGTCCAACAACTGGGCACTGTCCTTTAGACTCAGGGATCGTAATGTTCCTTGGGTCTTCTTCATTATCTTCAATGAAAAAATTTCAACAGTCAACGATGTCCTTCATCTGCGCATCCCATGCTGGAAAGGCTTGTTGAACCGACAGTTTTGTGGTGGCAAAGATGACTTCCTGAATATCCTGTAGTGCCTCATCAAGGCATTCAAACCCACTTTTAAAGCTAAAGGCCAGGATAAAAATTTTGGTCAGCATAGCCCATTCCATGGTTCCTCGTCGCAATTTAGTTTTGAGGTACCAGTCTGTAGGCACCTTACCCAAAATGTGTATGAATATATGCACCCATTCTGGCTTCAGTTATTCACCCCAAACTTCAGCACATCTAGCCAGACATTTGCGCAGATATCCTTCTCTGTAATAGGTATCTCTCATTCTAGTATTCGGAGTCTCAAATCGTAGATGCATCATGCGGGTGCATTCTTCCCAGGTAGCGAAGTTACCTTTGTGCGTCTCCCACCAACACGCTGGGATTGAGCTTAGAACTATATCAAGTGCATGGAATCGTTGTGCTTCTGGAATGGTTTTTTCAAGTTCTTCTAAAAACAGATTAACATTACTCATGCCATCGTAATAAGGCAAATCACGTACCTCTGAGGATATGTGTCATAGGGATTCTGTCACTCGATTGCAGTGCATCACAGAGACTTCATGAAAATATTTTTTCCAGTTCTCCAGTTCCTCATCTGAATCTAAAAATAAGGAGCTATCCTTCTCCTTATTAAGTATTCCATCCACTCTCAGGTTGATCCAGTCTTCATCCTATACATTCAACTTATAGATATGATCGACATCATCATCTGCGCGCACCAACTCTGCATATCTTTCTCCTTTTGCAGGGTCTAGGGGGACCACAACCCTGGTTCCATTAATTTCAAACATCATACTTTTTCACTTGAGGTTGATGATGCCATCCATATTGATAGCCCAATACAAACCCAACAATGTAGGATAGGGGTCGGTATCATCAACAATCTAGATAACTTCAAAGTCCGCAAGTGCCCTTACTTCTTGGATATCCACTACTACTTGTAAGACCCTTCCTAATGGGATAATATTTTTTTGATTTTCCATGCGTAGCTGGATAGTGGACCACTCCAACTTAGGTTCTCCCATTCATTTCCAAGTCTACTTTGGTAAGATATTCACATCATATCCTAGATCTAGAATGACCTGATCCATCTTGTATGCACCAATCTGAGCAGTCAAGCGCATTTCCAATCCATTTCTTCTTTTATTATTATAAATCTTATTATCAACTTTTTTCTCCATCCAGGGTTGTTCTTTCTCTCCGCAATTGTCTATAAATTCTTGGAGGTTCTCAACTGCTTTCTTATTGCGCCACAAATTAATACAAGCCTTTAGGAAGGGATTTAGCTCTTCATTTCCTTCGACCAAGTCCATAGGATTGCTTGATGCTTTAGACGTTGAGGTGCCCACCTATACGAAATCCATATTTTCTTCTACAAAAGTTTCCTTTTCTCTTTGTAAGTTGAATCCTTATTTTCTGGTGCTTTTCGGATCCAAAACAGTATCATAATTTTTCCCTTTGTCTTCACCGATGGCTGCACCACTCCTAGTAACGACATTCACACTTGGTTCTTCTTCACGTAGCTCAGCTCTTACCATTTGAATATTTTGAGTAGGAGTCTGTGGTTTCTTTTCTTGCATTCTTTTAATCAACATAGGGAAATATTCAATAACATGATAAAATTGTGTACAATACCTGCAAGAATATTGTGTTGGGTTCGAACATTCACGCACATAATTACCCACATTTCCACAATTATAGCAAATGAGCTACTCGCTTCCTCTACCAGCTCCCCCTCCTCTTCCTCGTCCCCTACTTTGGAATCCACCACGCCCATACGAGGATGCAGGTGAGGTTGGTTCTTCCTGCATCCTATATATATAAGCTTGGTCAATCATCAAATAAAATTTGCGACAATGTTCCTCGTCATGTCCCACTGATGAGGAAAATTTGCAGAAAGGTTGCTTTAGGTCTGGAACATATTTACCAATCCTTGGCCATAAGTCTCTCACATGCAAATCAATGACTTGAAAAATCGTGCACCATAACGTAGGAGTTCCACTTGGTCCTGCCACACTCTTCAGCGGGCTTGGTCCTCTGGCTGTTAGATAGTCATTGAATACGGGGCACTAATTCTGTGATTCCCATAAAATTTACAGTATATACACCATACATCTGCGCATACCTCCTTTCCTTTATCTTTGCGCAGAATCTATATTTCTAAGTGCATTATCTCTAAATAGCTTTGGATCTGATGGGCCCCGATCTACGCAACTAGTACCTACGAGGATTCTAGCTTCATTGCAATCTCTACAACTTCAGCCTGTGTTGCAATATTCTGCTGACTCAAGGGCTAGTGTAGATGTAGTAGTAGCATGGAAATGAACCACTCTTTGTGCTACGTGTCATCAATAGTAAATCCTCCATCTCTGACGGTGCGCTTCAGCCATTTATCTGCCCCCACACGAATTCATTTAATTCTTGGCAAATAGCGTTCAACTCAGTTACACATTGAGCATATGATTTCAATTTTTTGAACTATTCCTTCAATGCACCCTTAATATTATCAATTATTGCATTAGGGTTCATTGCCACATACCTTATGTACCAATCCAATGCACAGTATTGAAAATAAGTAGCCAATTGTGCTTTCTTAACACCCTCATTATTAATATTCTATGATGTCCATACAGTGTTTGTGACAAACCATAATTGATCCACATATTCATTCCCAATACCAAAAAAATTAGGTAACTTCATGGAAGCAGCCATATCAGCGTCTGGTGGTGGAGGTGGAGGTGGAGTGGATGATAGATTAGCGCAATGTGAATACACGAGTGGAGTCGATGGGAACAGAAATAAAGCCAAATTTCCTAATTCTTCATGCACAGATTCACCCGAGCTACTTGTTTCAGACTCTTCGTCACTATCAGATTTACCTTTGAGAGGGTTATAAACAAAACCTTCTTCTAGATATACTATGTAAGTTCTTTCGCTTCTCGTAGCACTTCCATAACCTCTGCGCGTGTAGTTAGATGGACCTCTTTGGGACATTCACTCAATGTGGCTGCAAAGAGTACCCTGTTTACACAATAGCATTTTAATCCACAATTTCAGAGAGCGCAAGAATTTACCTCTAGGGACGTTGAAAAATATCCTTTCAGCTTCATAATATGATACAAATTTATCAATAGCGAATTCATTCACAAATCCTCCCAGAACGCTATCGATCTAGTGATCTACTGCGCGGGTGATCTTGTTGCTATATTTCTCTAACTTTTGCACTAGTTTTGGGGTCCACTTGTTGACCACTTTGTCCTTTTCACAGGTCTGGAATTCAGCGAGCCGAGAAAACCACTCTTGTAACTCGGTCACAAATGAAGAAAAGAAAATTTTGTGGACCTCTGTGTAGATACACCTTTGTGCCCTATCTTCGGCATAAAATTTAGAGCTTCTGTTTTCTTGGATCGTAAATTCACATATCTTCTTTTCAATCCAATCTTGTAGTTCATTATTTGTCAAGTGCCACATATACTCTCGATCAAGATGATATCGGTCCTAGAAACATAACTTTTTGTTGGCTTAAGGGGTCCTAACCCAGGTTCAACGTATTTGTGCAGCCAACAAAGTCTCCAACTATTGGCCCTTTCGGCAGTGATCTACCTGCGCAGACCAAAGTCTCAGTCGAAGTAGTATGGGGGGTGCTGGAACCATGTTTACACACCCTGAGGGAGCTTTTGATGTGGTAGATATAATCAAAATTACTACATATAATATAATAGAGTTGTGCATGCACCATCAATGGTAAACATATCTAACCTGTTAGTGTCAGTATTTTCATCCTGCCACCAGCGATCAAAATATCTCTTTTTCACATCATCTTAGGGTCCCATTTAGAAATTTTAGGGTCACTGGAGGTATTCCTAGCTCAAAAACTCCTTCAAATTTTACACAGGTGTTATGGTTTGGGAGAAATGTCAAAAAATATAGTTGCTACAAGAGATTTGTTGCAATTCTGGAGTGACCTTGGGAAACTCAAATTTTCTCCTAGTTGGAGTGTCCAAATGAATTTCTTGATGAATCAAATGATAACTAGACAGATGGATCTTTCCAATGTGCTATCATGAACTCAATTCAGAGTTCAGGAAGGCCTCCAAAAGTGGCCTGCAAGAGCACACTGTGTTTTTTGCACCCCTATTCTGCACTTTTTTACCAGTCTTGGGAGAATTGATTTTTGAGGGGCTATACTTGCTCATTTTCAGTGCTTGATAGGTCCATTGTGTAGTATATAGAAATATCCTTGTAACGATCTATCATACGCCCAATTTGTACTTTAGGAAGTCATTTGAAAGTAGGTTTAAAGGTGGTGTTGTGCTCCTGGCATTCTGGCGCTATGCTCCTAGGCTTGGCATTGTGCTCTTGACCTTGGCTCTACACTTCTTCTAGAGGCATCCAAATGAAAAAAGTGTTGGGTTTGTGTTATATTCTTTCCATGACTAGTCATGCGCCCATGGTTTTGTGCATGGGTTTGTACATGGTTTTGGGGCATGATGGTTTTCGGCCACTGGTATTTTGTAGATCCGATCAAGGGAACTACGGTCATGTTCTAATCCAAGGTTAATGGATTGGGGTTTATGTATGCTTAGGCATGTATTTATATGTGCTGAAAAACTAAAAGGAATATAATGAAAAATCAAGTTGGTCGTCCTGATTTGGGATCCATGGGAAAATCTCTGTGTTTATCTGTTTTATGTTTTATGCTCTCGCTATTGTTTATTTTCTATTATAAATATTTGTTCGTAGATAATTTCTATACAGGGTTAAAACCTACAAAACGAAGACCACCATTGGATTTAGAAGGCAGAAAATATGCAAGTTTGACACTTTGCAAAGCAAATTTGGACAATCTGGCAGGGAGAAAGGCCAAAAAACACCTCAAAAATCATGTTTCTGCCCTGATTTTCAGCTAGGCGCTGCACTCCTAACCAGTATTGGTAGATTGACCTTATGGAGAGCCAAAACTCATCATTTTTGTAAATCAAGTACATTTTTGGAAACTAGACAGGATAGGATTTCAAATGAGCTATCCTGAGCTCAATTTAGACATCGGTAACTCCCTCAAAAGTTGGCTTGAAGTTGGTGTTGCACTCTTGACACTGGCGCTGCGCTCCTGACCGGTGACTAATATTTCTGATTTTTTCTGAGTTTGACCATGGAAAATCATGAATTTACTAATGTAAATGTAATTAAGTTTCTTTTTAGTTACTTAAGCGTAAATACATCAGGTAAACGTCTTTTTGAGGATGAACGAATCAGTTTCACCAAAGTTAGGGACGAATCAGTTTGACCTCCCTACACTTTAGGTTTGCAGTTCAGAATTTTATGGATCAACTCCACAACTCAGGGATTCAACCCCTGAGGTTGGGAGAAGTTTTTTCATGTCTATATCTTTTACTTCTTTACTCTTTTCACAGGTTGGATGCTATGGTATTGATCAGAGACACTAGTGTATTCATATTTTGGTAGGAATATATTGGATGAGTTGCAGTTATTTTGGTGGGATTCTTATGGTATTGTATTTTGAAATAGTTTATTCTTCTATTGGATATGTATGAATTTTTTTTACTTTCCATGTTCATTCCACTTCTATGATATGTTTGATTCTCAAGTTTGATAAGCAGAATACATATTTTATGCTATGTTTTGGGAGAATCGCCATAATTTGTTTCATTTCTTCAGTTTAAAAAGAATGCATGTACTATCATGCTCTTTTTAGCACTTCACCAGTCTGATCCATCTCATCTAAGAACCCTAAAGAGTTAGAGTGATTACCTACCTTGCCCCATAATATTCCTACAATTCTGATCTTATTTGCCCTGACCTGGTTACCTCTTTGACCTAATTCACTCATCCAGCACCCAGATCAACCAATCAAAACCCCAGTGCTACTATACCTATCCTAAAACCTAATTGATCCAGCCCTCTTGGATGTGATCCAGCCCTCTTGGAGACAACCCCCTCCTGCCTAGTAGGGCTAGCTACTTGGCGAGAGCTTGATATGTAGTTACCTTTGTTGGTCTCTTCTAAGCCTTAGAGATTGTAGAAAATTGAATAATAGCTGAATTATTCACCGAGATTATCCTGATTACACACTATTTAAGCTTCATGCATAATACATAACCTCTTCTACAATTGATCATCAATTTGTGGAAATCGAAGTAGTCACATGCGCACATTAAAACATAATCAAGCACACATATAACAAAGTATGTAATGGGGAAAGCTAATAGCTGAAAACCCCCAACTATCTGTATATCATAATGATAGATAACATGTAACAATACATAGCACAAATCTCCTCACAGCTCTCAGCACTATCTCACATGCTACACACAAACTAGCTCAGATATGAACAAGTCACAAGTTCAAATCTCCTCCACAAGTCTGCCTGCCTCTACTGCGCAATCCAAGATGAATAATGACAGATCCAAGTTCGAATCCCACTAGTCAGGAATGCGTAACTCATTGAAACTCAATCAATTGGTGCAAATCCCATGCACAACTGCTATCACAACTAATAGCAAACTCACCCTTTCATCTACCTCTTCCACTGGTCTCCACTGAACTGTACATGCACTGAGTTAACTGATGTGTTCTTTAGTTGAATAATGAGTTAATAATTAGTGAATTAAATAATATTTAATTCACACCACTCATCTCTAGTGTATTAGTCAGTTTAACTAAATACAACTAGTTCAACTAAGTTAAACCGAACAGAACTCCATCAACTATCTCATCAACTCCACAGAACTCTGCCACATGAGTTCTAACTGAAGTCAAACATGCAATAGCTCAACTAACCCATAGGAAATTCGAATTTCCTTCCGTCAGCTGCAGCTACATTCGAACTTCAAACTGGAAGTGCTCCAACGAGGATAAGATAATGTTTATAGTCCAAATATTATTAAGGGTTAATAATATTCGACCGTTCTTCTATTTTTAGACTGGCACAAAAATAGATTCTGCCCAATGTATGAAAATAGAGGTCCATCTATTTTTACCAACTTGACCAATCATCCATAAATAGCATCCTACAACTCATAGACCATGATCCATATGTCTAAAAATAGACTTTGCGCCAAAAACAGCCTGCGGGCCCACTTAGTGAAGGCGACTTCTTTTCACTAAGCTCCATCATCTTGTTGCATTTTCAACAGAGATTCGGTGGAGTGTTAACATAAACCTTTCACAGAATATCACAGAATAATTCGATATAATTTGGCACGCAGTAGTTATTTGTACTTCATTCAGATCTAATTATTTAACATAGACTATTACTTAGGCATAGATGCAATTAACCCATTCACTAAAGTAAATACGTAATGATAGAACAAATCTAGATATACAACAGATAACAAATAATCTAAGACAATAAATCACATAAGATTCTAAGTTCACCAAAAATGCCTTCTTTATTAAGATATTTGTAATTCAATACAATCTATATTTCTGCGCACACAGGAGCAAACTCCGCACACAACTTAGGACTTAGGTCTCCGTGCACACACCCAGCAAGAGCCTTTCTACCCAAACTAACAAAGACACATAACCAAACTGATGCCAAATTTCATGATCTATTTCTTTACTCGACTCTTACAATTTATATTATCCAAAACACACACATACCATGGTCTCAAACCATGGGTTGAGACTCATGTTTTTCCCTTTAACCCTTTACAATAATTAAGGGACTTTGACCCGCCCCAAATCCCCTTTGACCATTTGTGTGCAGTACGTGCAACAAAACTTAAACAAAATTAAAGCAAAAATTACCCTAGGGGACCTTGCTCCAATAGGTGTATTGAATGCTAAAATTTGTAGTACCATGAATTTATCTCAAAATGCACTTTTCAACGTTCCAGTGACTCTCATGAGAATTTTGAGAGAATAAAGAGGAAATCCTTACCACAAAAATATTTTGATATGTATATGATTCAAATACAATAGTATCCCAACTAATTTTTTATACAAAAAAGGAGTAATACATGGTGTACAACAACTAGTAGAATGGGTAGCACTTGATTGAAATGGGTTAGGTGTAGGCTTACATTTAGCCAAACCAAATAACTAAAGAAAATCAAGTGCATTTGTTTTCATTTACTGAGATATCAAGAAAATAGAGATCCATTTTGAATATTGAAGAACTTGTAAACTAAGAAAAAATGTAGAAGTTTTAGATATGTCATATTTAACTATCCCATCAATGTTTCCTTAACACGCTAAATCAATGAAATGAAATGCATAACTAGAATCAAGAGATAAAAGTCCTACCTCTAAGTGTAAGTTGTAGGGTCAGCATGATTATTATTGAAACCTTGAGAAATTAAAAAACTATCCATATTCTCATACCAATATTTAGGAGATTCTTTGAGACCATAGACTAAATATCAAAGCTTGTAAATAATATCAGAATCATGCACAAAACCAAGGGGATGCTCCATGTATATTTCATCATGTAGAAACTCTATCTTCAAATCCATCTAGTAGACTGACTAGCCTTGGAAAGTAGCATGATAAAGCATAAGTTGTATAGATTTCATCTTCACAATAGGGGAAAAGTTATTAGAATAATGAATCCCTTCAACTTGCAAAAATCCCTTGGCCACAAGACACACATTATTCTTGTCAGCAGAGCTATCTTCCACATATTTGGTTTTGTATACCCATTTATAGCTAACCAATTTTCACTCTTTAGGAAGAGGAATCAGGTCCCACGTATGATTCTTTGTCAATAAATAATAGTCATGTTTCAAGGAAACATCCCATTTAAGTACCACAACTAAATCAAAGAAATACTATGAATACTCTAAAATGGCATGACTCAAAAAGGAGCACCAATGGTTGGTAACTAAGTATGGTGAGGGATAGAGGTAGAATAACTAAAATCATTTGGGTCATACCCATATTTTCAAGACTCTTTGATTGCAAAATACCCTCTTCAAACATTTTTCATGATCAAGTTGTTCTTGTTTAGGTTGCTCATGTTTTGTTGATGTTGATGATTTATTTTCATATTCTTCATCCTCTTCTCGTTCTACACAAACAAAAATGCCAAAAAGGTTTCTAATATCATTATCATGACAATATGAGAGGAGAGGGAGAAAATATGGGATTGGAGTGCTCATCAGAACAAATAAACCTTCAAAATAAGACATCTTTTAAAATAGGATCAAATCATATATATACCTTCATATCGTCACAATAACCAAAAATCAGAATGGTTGGCTCTTCTTATCCACATATTTACACTTTGATATAGAATTATACCCATGTTGGAATTCCATATACTCTAAAGGTAGAGACATCAAGCTTAACATGGCTCCAAGACTCTTATGAGGTCATATGCATAACTACCTTATGAAACATTCAATTTTGAATGTAGTTGGAAAATTCACTACTTTATTCTAGAAAAAGTGTCATGTCACTACTTCATCCTAGAAGAAGGTGCCATGTTCTTAGATTGAATCAAGTAGTTTTCCATATCTTTGATTGATTGTATAGTTTTTTTATTTCAACAACACCATGATTTTTTTGATGAGTACATGGAATAGAGTGTTGCTACTACATGTTATTTTCCTTGCAAAAATCCTTGAATTCCTTATTGACACACTCCTCCCCATCATCCATGGAATTTTTCTTGATAAAAAGAGATGTATTCTTCTCAATAAAAGTCATCAATGAAATTGGGTGCATACTTAGCCCCTAAAAATGAGTAAGTTAGAAATGACATGAGATCACTATGTACCAATGTAAGAGGATCTTGGTATTGTTTTCCAAGAAAATAACTTGGACAATTCCCATTAGTGCAAGAAACTTCGGTATGACTAGGTACCAATGTTTGTGTGCTTAGCTACTATATTAATACGTACAGTTTATATAACCAAATATATCATTCCAAGGTCTGTAGAAATTTTAATACAATTATGTATTGCCAGATTCTCCTTATCTAACAATTATATGCCATTGTTAAATACATAATCCTTCTACTTAAATATTTGCGGAAATTTAATCGCCAATTGCAAACACATGAAGAAAGATCAATCACACATAACACAAATGTTTTTACTGGGAAAGCATAAAGCTAAAAACCCCACTATCATATATTATGTATATATCATGGATCATGAAAAAATCTCATACAAAACTCTAATCCAAGAGCTCTCAGTACAATATACAATCATCTCACATTGTCATATAAAAATTGGCATAAACATGCACCAATTTATTTCCTCCTGACAACCTGCCTCCACTGCGCAATCCCTGTTGATCACAATCTCTGAATGAATTTGATCTTGCCTTGCCTTAACTACACAATCCTCATTGGCATCTCCAATGTGTGTTTGGTTGCAAGTGTGCACCCATTATAATCACAACTGATAGTCAAACTGTCCCTTTCACCTATGTCTTAACTGGGTCTCCACTGGATCTAACATGCATGTAGTTAACAGTAGTAAATCTTCAGTTGCATGTGAGATAACTCCATGTGAATTAATTTAATATTTAATTCACTAATCTCTCACTAGGGTATCTTTAGTTACAACTAGCACAACTAAGTTTAACTCACTTAACTGAGTTAAACTACTTTACAACTCACTTAACTACACATCCAACTCTGTTACAACTTTGTATCACTCAGTTACAATGAAGTCCACTAGCATGTCCCACCAACCAACCTTTGAACTCGAAATTCCTTCAATTAACTGGTTTTCCACATCAGTTAACTGAAATCAAGTGCTTCAAGAGAATAGATTATTATTTATTGTCTAATTATTGTTAACAGATAGCAATAATTGACATGCATTCTATTTTTAGACATGCATTCCACGAAACAAATTCACACCTGCATTCCAAAAACAGACACCCATCCATCCATATAATTTTCTCAACCATCTATAAACAGATTACTGCTAAAAATAGACTTTGATCCAAAATTCTAAAAATAGACATATCACCTAAAAATAGCCTACGAGCCCCACCTAGTGTAGGTACTTAATTTTCATTAGGATCATCATCTTGTTGAATCTCAACACTCCCTCTCAACAAGAAATGGATTATCCTTTACCCCGATCCTATCTCTATGGTATTCGAATTTTATCCTAGTGAGCGTATTCGTCAGAATATCTGCATCCTGATCTTCTGTAGGAATGTGCTGAAGCAACATGATCTTCCGTTGCACACAATCTCTGATATGATGATACCGGATATCTATATGCTTAGATCTATCATGAAACACGGGATCAATGCAGAGTTTAATGCAGCTCTGATTATCACAATGAATCATTGTAGGATCTAAATGAGAACCGAACAAACCTACCAGGATCTTCCTCATCCAGATAGCCTCACATGTTGCTTGACTTTCTGCCATGTATTCTGCTTTCGCTGAACTGTGTGCCACGGATCTTTGTTTCCTACTGTACCAAGAAACAACTATAGATACGATATGGAAAACCCCTCCTGATGTGCTCTTTCTGTTCATTGGGCTGCCTACCCAATCTGCATCTGTGAAGCCATGCAAATTCACCTCATCCGTCGGTATGTACCATAAGCCATACTCAGATGTGCCCCTGAGATATCTCAGGACATGCTTTCCTGCCTTCCAAAAGAGCTTGGTAGGCTTAACCATCACTTGACTAAGATGGTTCACTTCATAGCATATGTTCGGTCTTGTATTAACTAAATACATGAGCGAACCCACCAACTGTTGATAGACAGTAGCATCCACTACCTCTCCAGATGTAGCGTCCTCTTTCCTCCAGTTTCTAGGAAGAGGAGTATCCATGGGTTTGCATCCCTCCATGTGAAACTTACCGAGTATCTCCCTTGCATACTTGCCTCGAGACACAAAAATTTCACCTTATCGCTCTTATATTTCCAATCCAAGGAAATAGTGAAGGAGGCCCATATCCTTCATCTCAAACTCCTTTGAAAGGTCCTCCTTGCATGAGTGTATCAGCTGCTAATCAACAGTCAGTATTAAATCATCAACATAAATAAAAATGATTTAAATCTTACCCTCCACCACAATTTGTTATAGGTTTGCATCCGCCTCACTCTTGGTGAAGCCAAGTCTAGTGAAATAGAGGTCGATCCGAGTGTACCTAGCATGAGTTGCTTGCTTCAGCCCATAGAATGATCTTTTGAGTCTGCACACATGTGAATCGCTGCTGAAGATCTCAAATCCTTCAGGTTGCTCAATGTACACTTCTTCCTCAATGATCCCATTAAGGAACACAGTCTTCACATCCATCTAATGAATGTGCCAACCCATCTACGCTGAGAGAGAAAGGATGGTCCTTATGGAAGAATACCGTGCAACTGGTGCAATGGTTTCTTCATAATCAATCCCCTCGATCTGTGAGAAGCCCCAGGCCACAAATATTTCCTTATACTTCTCAACACTCCCATCAGCAGCTTTCTTTACCTTGTAGATCTATCTTGAACCTACCACTGATTTATCAACTGGCCTTGGAACAATTTCCCAAGCATTGTTTCTGACAATGGAGTCATACTCCTCCACCATTGCATCTACCCATGTGGGCTCCTGCACTGCTTCCTGAAAGGAAGATGGCTCTATCACAATACATTTTCTCATTAGATCCATGTATCTAGTGAATCAGTCAGGATACTATCTCGGTCTGTGTTGTGAAGTAGGAACTCTTACATTTTGTGCTGCATCAAGCTTCAACCTCTCAGCTTTTGTGGTACACCTTCTACCAGTTTTGATGTTTGGCTCTGCGTGAGTGTACTCCTCCACTCCATGAACATCCTCCTGTGGCTAATCCACATCTAGAGACTCATCTTTGGGAACAAGCAGTTCCTCCTCTGCATGCATTTCTAGCTCCCTCTAAAGCGACAACTTCATGGCTTTCTCCTCATTGAATTTTATATCCTGTCGCACCACATTCATTCAAATGTTTGGTAAATACACAAGATAATTATGGGGTGTTTCTGTGTACCCCAAAAATATCCCAATTTCAGCAGTCAGCTCCAGCTTCTTCTTGGCATTCTTGTTCACATGCACATAAACAAATGAGCCAAAAATCTTAAAGTGAGAAACATTCGGTTTCTTATCAGTAAGAGCTTATTCAGGTGTACTCATCCAAGTAATCTATGAGGACAATGGTTTTGCACATAAACCTCAGTGTTGCATGCTTCCACCCACAAGTGCATTGGTAGGCCTTGATCATGCAACATAGCTCATGCAGCACCCATGATAGTTCTGTTCTTCCTCTTTGCGACCCCATTTTGTTGTGGGTTGTGACGCGCTATGAGTTCTCTTCAAATTCCCTCTTTGATACAGAAGTATTTGAATTCGTTCAAGATATAGTCACCACCATTATCGCTTTGCAGATCCTTAACTTGCTTCCCCGACTCTTTCTCCACCAATGCATTAAACTCACCGAACTTTGAGAATGTTTGATCTTTCTTCTGCATGAAGAAGATCCAGCATCTACAAGAATAGTCATCAACAAAAATAACATAATACCTATGTTTTACTATTGAAGCAACCGATAATGGCCCACACACATCTATGTGAACTCTCTCCAGGATCGCTGAAGCACGGTTCTCCTTTTCATGAAAGGTGGTCTTCACAAACTTACCTGTAGTACATCCCTTGCACTGATCTATCTGCGCAAGTGTACCCTTGGGAAGTCCAGTAGAAATGTTCTGCAAAATTTTTAGGGTACCATGGTGAAGATGGCCCAATCACCTGTGCCATAATTCACCCTCATCCCGGCTCACCACTTCTTCTTCTTTGCCCACCATTGCAGTGCAGCCACCTACCTCAAGCTTGTAGATATTCTTGACTCGAATCCCTATCCTCTTGGTTTGACCCTTTTTTTTATGTTGCAGGAAAGCTTTTCCATCGCTGAAAACAACGTCATAGCCTCTATCCTCCAACATCACGATTGAGACCAAGTTTTTCTTCAGACTTGGAACATGCATAACATCTTTCAACAGAAATGGTTTATCCGACTCCCTCTAAAAGGTAATGGTACAAATGTCGGTCGCACTATATCGTCCATCGTCACCCATGTCTATATGCATTTGGAGATCTTTCTCCTCCAAGTCACTGAAAATTTCTTAATCTCCCGTCATGTGGAAGGAAGCACCACTATCAAGATACCACACCGATCCCATTGAGCTTGAAACCAAGCATGCAATCAAAGAGAAATAAAGTTCAAATTGCGAGGCAAGGGCCTCACCAACTGTAGCTCCAGTAGCCTTCTTGTTCTTCTTTTTCTGTGGACAGTTAGTGGCGAGATGCCCATGTTCGTGACAGTGAAAACACTTCACCTTGGAAAAATCCAGCTTCTTTCCTTTAGCCTCGAATTTTGAATGGAATTTCTTCCCCTTCCCTTTCCTTGCTTTGGCAGCCAAAGAACAATCCTCCTCATCATCATGCTTTGATGAAGAGCCATCTCTGGTGTTCCACTTGAACTCCTCCTACACTAGATCCAACCACAGTCGTTCCCAATCCGGCAGTTTTTCCCGTCCGTTGACAGATTCTAGATAACTGTGCCAACTCTTAGGAAGTCCCAAGAGAGAAAAACTCACCAAATCATCATTAGCAAACGTGATTCCCACACTCCCCCGTTCATCCCAACATTGGATAAAATTTGTGAGGTACTTAGGAATATTGTCGCTCTTTTCCATCTTGATCTTTTTGAGTTTATCCTTCAGCGCCAATTTCCTATGGTCGTTGTTGCTTTGGAAATGATCTGTCAAAGCCTTCCACATTGAAAATGGACTGGCTTTCCCATGAAGGCTTGAGACAATATGGTCTCTCACACCTTCCAATAAAATCCTTCTCATCTTTGCTACTTTCTTTTGCCAAGCGTCAAGTAATGCAGCATTCATCGAAGTGGGCTTAGGAACATCATTGTCAATGAATTCCTTCAAGCCATTATCTTCAAGCAGTGCCTCCATCCTATCCTTCCATGCAATGTAGTTCGAGCTACCCTCGAGTGCATACTCTAACCGCAAACCATTGAAAGCCGTTTTGATGTTTACTCAACTGTCGCACCAAGAAATTCTTGCAGCAAATTTGAATTGTTTCCACCAACAAACTCAGCTACTGAATTTGTTGCCTGAATGAATTTGATCTTTCCTTGTCTTGATTGAGCAATCCTCATTTGCATCTCCAATGTGTGTTTGGTTGCAAGTGTGCACCCACTATAGTCACAACTGATAGTCAAACTATCCCTTTCACCTATCTCTCAACTGGGTCTCCACTGGATCTGACATGCATGTAGTTAACAGTAGTAAATCTTCAGTTGCATGTGAGATAACTCCATGTGAATTAATTTAATATTTAATTCATTGATCTCTCACTAGTGTATCTTTAGTTAAAACTAGTTACAACTAGCACAACTGAGTTTAACTCACTTAACTGAGTTAAACTACTTTACAACTCACATAACTACACATCCAACTCTGTTACAACTTTGTATCGCTCAGTTACAACGAAGTCCACTAGCATGTCCCACCGACCAACCTTTGAACTCGAAATTCCTTCAGTTAACTGGTTTTCCACATCAGTTAACTGAAATCAAGTGCTTCAAGAGAATATATTATTATTTATTTTCTAATTATTGTTAAGAGATAACAATAATCGACATGCATTCTATTTTTAGACATGCATTCCATGAAACAACTTCGCACATGCATTCCAAAAATAGATGCCCATCCATCCATATAATTCTCTCAACCATCTATAAATATATTACTACTAAAAATAGACTTTGATCCAAATTCTAAAAATAGACATATCACCTAAAAATAGCCTGCGGGCCCCACCTAGTGTAGGTGCTTAATTTTCACTAGGATCATCATCTTGTTGAATCTCAACAAGGTCTACCCAAAGAATCAATAGGTGAAATGTAAGAAGATCTAGAGGAAGGCTCAAAATAATCAATCATGTACAATCTAGAACCATGATCAATTCTTCCAGTAGTAACAATAGTGTTTGGATTTTGTACCTCTCTCATGACTGCAATATAATTGTTAGATAACTCCACTATTTTTTCATTACTAGAATAATATATTTGATAAATAGAAATTTGAATGTCAGAGATGTCAGAGACAAGAAGAAAATCATTGATGCACTTATCATCTAACTACACAATTCCTGATTCTAAAAAATCAAGTTGTGTAGAGTCTCCAACTACAATATGTGAAAGGCCACAATTAGAAGTGGAAAGAGGAAAATCATGAGATTGAGTCATATGGTGGGGTGCACTAGAATTAAGAATCCAACTATCAAATGATGGATATAAGGCTTGAGTAGATAAAGCACCCTCTTTACCAGATGAAGAAGTTTTAGGCACTAAACTTTTATGTTAATGGATGACTTCTTTGAACATTTGTAAATTTTGCAAACATCTAGAATTAGCATGCCCATGTATACGACAAAAACTATAGGTTTCACTTGACTTATTATTTCTCGCCTTGGGGGAACACTCACTAGATTTGGAAGACGAGAAAAAGATTTTTTTTATTGAGGCTTGGAGGGAGACTAACGAGCTTGAGCATGAATTTTCTTTTGTGTATATCTAGTTTTTTTTTCTTACTTTTAGAGGTTTGAGCCTCAAGAGCTTGAATTCTAGAGCTAGAAAGAGCATATAGTTGTAAAAGCTTAGATTGTTCCCTAGTAAGATGCTTATAGAAAAGCTCAAAAGAGGTAATTTTAAACTCACCTCCTAGAGCATCCATGGTAGAATAAAGTGTAAAAAATAGCTTAAAATTATCTTTTAGCTTGGGTAAAATAATTTCATTTTTTTTTCCACATCTCTGACGACCCATCTCAAATTATGGGTAGCATATAAATATTAACATGCATATGATATCTACATATGCATGCATCACATGTACTGCACTTAAATTAAGAATAATTACCAAGCATAGGATAAAATAATTAATTACTGAAAATACTAAAATAAATACCTAACTCGAAAGAATATATTGAATATATTAAGTAAGGCATTTATTTGTGTACCATCATCATAGTAGGTAACTATAGTGCATTATACAAAATAAAAGATTAATGCAATATACTATTCAAAACTGGCATGTTTCAAAAGATTATAAACCTGTCATGTTCAGGATGGACCACCGCTTATGAACATAAATACCTCATCCTCCTCACTAAGGAAGGATTATCCGACAGGAAGGCAACCGACTGAGATGGGGGGGAGATATTCAATGAAGAGGTGATGAGGAGAGGAGCCTTAGTGGGGAAAATAAAAGGATATCGAAGGAGATGAAGGAGGGGGAAGAATATAAGATGAAGGGCTCACCAATGTGGAGAAAGTTTGAAAAATTAGGAAATCTGAGCAACTGTTCTTGGAATTTTGGGCACAGGGGCTAGAATTCTTCAATTCCAAATTCTTCTGGATCTGGGAAATAGATAGTTTCATCCCAAATACATTGTGAGTATTTGATTGGTTTGGTAGGAGGAGCGGATTGGGAGCAACAAAAGCCAGAATGAACTCCAAAATGGATTTCTAAGTAAATATTTGCAATTAAATTTTGGTATCAGTCAAATTTCTGGTTAAATGTAATAATGGGCATTAAATTTGGTATCAATTAAATTTCTGGATAAATCTAAAAACTAGGGAATTAATGGAATTAAAACATCATTTTTGTTTTGCCTCAAGTGATATGAATTTGGCAAGGTAGTCTTAAATGGATGCATGCTCATAAGGTAAACGTGATGATAATTACATTTCTTACTATTGGGCTAGAAATTCATTGTATTTACCAAATAAGGAAGCCAACTTATTCCAACTCACTTTTGGAATTCTACATTCATCAATATGAGACAACAAGTTATTTGAAATGTGCACGCCAATCAAACCCATGGCTTCGTACCATTTTTTTTTAATATCCAAATCTCTTGATATCCTTACTAAAAAACGATCGAGTTTCAACTAGCAATTCCCAAAGCACTTTAAATTGCAGCGATTGTTACATTTTAATTTTCCACGTGTGATAATTATGTGGAGTTATGATTTCAATAGTCCTTGACTCCACGATGTTATGAAAATAACACTTGATGTAGACCTAGCCAATGTCAAATTTGTTTTGATAAAATTTCAAATAATACAACCAATACAATGCCATGAATATTCACACTTCCGAATGAACCTCATTTATATTAAATCCAAAAAAAAGTAATTTAATTATTATTTATAAAGCATAATAGAAAAAAAAATATTCTTTATCCAAAAAATATTTACCCAAAAATTTAGATATAAATATCCTTGTCAAAAATCCTTTTGTTTTTGGAGTGGTAGACATGAGAAGGGATGATCATAGCAATGAAGTGAAGAAGAGTGGAATCCAATCCATGCATCCTTCAAGTGAAAACTGTGGGAAACTTTTCTTGGACCAGTGTCATTGAGGATCTTGTTTAGCATGTTGATGATCAACTAAGATTCTCCTTCTACATGAAGTTTTAGGAATCCCAGAGATCTTGTTATACTCATACCTTCTTTGAGGGAATATAGTTCAATAGTTTTGTTACTTATTCAACCTAGGTTAATATAGAAGATGAATACTATCTCATCAGAGTGATTCCGAAAGAATCCTTTGAAGCTAGCATCCCCAGGGTTTTATTTGGAGGCCCCATCAAATTTTAGCTTGATGAAGTCTTGGGTGTGGGGGAGGGGGTGGAGCCAAGGATTTGAGCTAGAATAAGGGAGAGAAGGGGAGGGAGGCGAATAGCCTAAGGAACCTAGAGAAATGCTCCAATAAGATAGAATTATTACTTCATTTCCATTTTCTTTCTAGCCTTGGGTTGTCCAAGGGTGAACAACTACATATTCCATGATGTTCTCCCCGATGATATTACAAAGGGATTCATGAAGGAGGTATATATTTTTGAATATTCGATAGTTTCTTTCTTTCCATGAGGCCTAAAGTAGTAAGATTGGAATACATACCCAAATACGATTGAGGATCAGGTTATGAAATGGATTCGTTCTCGAGTTCTTAAGAGTGAGAGAAGTAATTTCAAGACTGTAATCACCGCCCACATGATTGATTCCAGGGTGGTCCAAAGAGATGAAGAATGGAGACATTGATTGAGAAGTTTCTCAGAGTTTTCAACTTCAAATTTATGGAGGAAATAAAGGGATGACCTAGTGAAGCAACATTTTAGGAGATTATTCGATGTTAGAAATTTGCTTTGCACAAGTAGCCATAGGAAGAAGTATACTTTTGGGAAAATTTTGTTGTCCCCATATCAATTTCCATATGGATTCCCTAGGGAGCTTCAAAAACCTTGTCGCTAGATTGTAAGCCTCCTTAATGGTAAAATATACCGTAGATTGATATCCCCATCTTAATTTATCTGGGTTGATTGGAAATGACAAACTTTCTCCCTTGAAGATCTCTCCAGAAATTTAACCATGCATCTTCAATTGGCTTGGGTGTCCAATGATCCTGAGCTAACCATTGTCTCCGATGCGATTGAGTATTCTTGGCCTTCCAATAGTTTGTGACTTTGAGTTTAATAATTCTTCCATAGGAATCTTGAGCACACCAATCCCAAGTTTTTCAAATAGTTTAGATGATTGCTTCCATGAGTCTTGTAATAAATTTTATTGCTCATTTCTAATTTCCCAAAATTAGTGTGGTTGAACGATGTGCATTCCTTATTTGGCTAAGTTTCGAATTGAGAGCCCCACTTGAGTGAAGGATGTTCAAATGAGCTGATTTGGGGTGGCATTACCATGGTATTTATCATTCCAAATATTTTCCCAAATGTCTTTCCCTCCCCGAAGTTATCACCACTAGATTTTAGCTCCCATTACCATGGTTAAAGTAGTTGGGTCCCAAAGTCCATGTCCAACTTGAACGGCGGACAAAACCTCATGAATGGTGGACCCCGCGCCCCTACCTCCGCCACCTCACTCCCTCTGCGCCCTCCTCCCTTTTGCAGTGGCCAAGCATGCTGCGTCCATCTCATACCATCAGCCCCATCCACGCATCATCAATTTTGAATTTGTAATTGGGCATGATTTGATATCATTCTGCTATTCAAAGTAGATGGACATCGCCACCTCTTCATCACTATGGATACCGCACGCAAGTGAAAAGCTTCGTGCAGTTGGTGTTCAGGAATTGTGAACATCCCTCCATTGAAAGACCTCTTTATTCTCCTACTTTTATAATATTTTTCCTCTGTAAATCACCCAGGTATTGTGATAGTTTTATTGATTGATTATTTATCAATAGTTTCTGCAAGCGATTGGACAGTATATTGGTGATATAGAAATAATAGTAATACCCACTTTGTTTTCAGAGAAAATTCTTATATTTCAGCAATGGTTTCTTCTGCTGTATTTTCCTCTAATATTTTATCATCCAAAGAATCACTGGCCTTTGGTCTTATGGGCTTACAGAGATGGCCTACGGTATCCAGTACCCAAAGCCGAAATGTTATTATATTTCGGCGGTGTTTCAAGGTGAGAGCAATGCAGGCCTCTGGCACCGCAGCGACAATTTCAGATGACGGTCACATGAAATCAAAAAGTTTGTATGAATTATTGGAGATAGGCCCCGCGGCGGCTGCAAAGGACATAAAGAGGGCTTACAGAAAGCTCGTGTGGCAGTTTCATCCGGGATCACGCGGCTTCTCCCGAGGAAAAAGATGAGAAGACCCAGATATTTTTGAAGATACGCAATGCTTATGTAATTATGTCGGAGCCAACATGACCGCGCGCAATATGACCGCAAGCTTTCAGCTCCAGTGCAGGGCTTCACTGGCCAGATGTGGCGCAGAGCGAGTAATGGGCAGAGCGGGTAATGGGAAACCCCCAGCTTATAGATATTCTGGTCATATTGGGCGAAGTTGGGAATCATATCAATGTTGGTGCTCTCCATTTGTAATCTGAAAATTTTGAGGTGATTTTGTAAATATGTGTGCGTGTTGTTTCGATTTTTTCAATGTATATATACATTCTTTTCGAGGAGGATTTCTATCCTCAAATGGATTAAAAAAATAGTAGCATCACTGTTTTACTGTACATTTACAAACTTTTCCCCAAATTTTTTTGTAAAGCGTTTTCCTCGATTCTTCAATATTTATCCTCTACATTTTTCTTGATGACTTTTTTTTTTTAAAATCAGAAATCATTAATGTTATTCTAATTTTTTAAAGAATTTATGTTATTTTTAATATGTGAATTAAAGTTACCTAAAATTTTTCCCATACTCACAAACCCATCCAAGGGATAGGTACCAAGATCAAATAGATATTTGAAAAATATGTAAATTAAAAATTTCGCTCATACTTTTAATTTCTGGCAAGTGTGTGTAGCTGGAAAAATGACTGTTACTTTTACTAGAATCATTTTTCCTTGTAATTCATAAAACCATGAAACCACCAACAAAATTGGTAGATGCATTTTAAATATGTTGGCCAACAAAGTGAAAATAAATCAGAGTAATTTATTAGTGTAGGCAAACCAGGAATAGAATAAAATTCAATATAAAGTGTGGATAAATTAATGTTACATATAAATTAATGAAACTTGGTCGATGTCAAGTAGCTAGTTGGATTTGCAAATGAATTGGGAACTATAAAATTTGAAAATGTATTTAATTTAATTAAATTTTTATATAGAGAATGAAATTTTATTGATTAGTTTGGTTTAAAGTATGCAAATGTTTAAGGGTTAAAATATTTTAAATATATAGATGATTTAAATAGAGTATATAATTTTTGATATAAAATTAATTATTGTTTTTAATAAAAAATTGGTTTTCAAGGAAATATATTTTAATAGAAATTTTTGTTATTATAATTGTGTTGGGTTTATGGATTTGTTGTAATATTTTTGTTATGCGTTTTATTTGAATTGTGGATTTTATGATTGAGAAAATTACCCAATTTTTCACTTGTCATGTGAGAATGGGTTTTGTAAATCATGGATTTATGTAAATCTTTTCATTTAATTTTTGTCATTCTTCAAACAAATATTATTGTTGAGATATAATTTTTAATATCGTGAGTCAAAATCAATTATTTAATTCTAAATTTAAGAGGGTCTTTCTTGAGAGTGAATTTGCATAAGGATCTTAAAAATTTTTACTTCTTGTGACCACCCACTTCCTTTTTCAACCTTAGGCCCAAATGGAGACATCAACTAAAATTTAATGTGTCAAAAGACCTTAGGGAATTTCATTGAATTAGGGTCGGTACAATATGGTTAACCAACTTATGTGATGTATTAATATTATTAACACTTACGTTCAATGCTAAAGCCTAAAGCAAAATATTATTGACTCTCTCCTTATGGCTAGGCAAGACCCACATATGGCCCCTACATTAACAAGATAGTTGTAGCTCAAGAAGCTAACCTAATAAGTTGGCAACCTCTAATGTGTCAATGCCAACTCAACTGATAAATGACCACTTGAAAAGACTTGATGTACCCTCTTGAAACACCTTTTCTAGAGGAGGCAACATGAGGGATCACTCTGCACCTCTCCTTTTGAACCCCCAAATGGCTTTAGACCTTGATATGGCTCAAAGTAAGTTGAAGTTTTGCACTCCATAATGACTTTAAATTATGCTTACAAGGTCATATTTGACTAGGTGATAATGTTGATAAGGATATGGACTATATTATTATTATTTCCCAGTGAAGGTAGCATTATGGAATGTCAAAGGTCCATTGGATAAGGCATCATAATATTGATATTTTAGGTATCAAAATAGTGAAATTGTGCAAGTTCATGTTAAAAACCTCCTTGAACTATATTTTGTTGCATGTTGTTGCTTATATTAATAATCATGATGAGGGTCGGGTTGGATTTGCAACACTAGTCGCACCCCATCTTGCCTCCTCGGTGAGAATATGGGAGACAAACTCACAAAGGTTGGTTTGGACACTATTAAATTAGAATGAATGGATATTTTGTTTGCTTAATTTTTTATGTGTTTGTTGATTCTAAAAGGAACGCCTTTTCTTCAAACTGGATGACCAATGAACTCCTAAAAGCCACTAGTTGGTGTATGGGGACTTAATAGGTGGATGCTTGAGACAAAAATGAACACTTGTTTCCAATCAAAATGTCCAGTGACAAGAAATTTTTCTAGAACTCCCTCAAGTGCAAGGTTGGATTGTATGATCTTAGTACACTTAGAAGAAAATATTCCTCTAAATTAGAGTTTACATGGTTCAACTTTTGGAATTGAAGGGAAAGTTTCCTATGAGATTAGATTGATCCATGCTATATGAGAAAAGTGCATTCTACTTGAATTCAAATAGTGCAAGCTTTCTCCATGTTTTGGGAAAGTCTGCTCTTTTAGAGCAATACATTATTTACCTATCTTTATCCTATCGTAATGATAAAATATGCATGTGTCATTTGAAAATATTGATCAATCTTAATTTTAATCACATTAGAATTGTTTGGAATATATTCCCTAGATTTAGGGGTGAATATGTCTAGATTTCTTGATGAAAGGATTCCAGTGTGTGTATTTTCTCCTTCTTAAAGGTGCATGGATGACAAATTACCTCAATCTAAAGGAATGAACCTGAGTTTGTGAAACAAGATCTAGAACATGTCAATCAACGACTTTAGCCCAACTCCCTTGCTGTAGAAATACAACTTAGGGCCACTAAAATTTGGCAAGTCTTCCTCAAGATGGATGAATTTGTTGAACCCAAGGGCCTTAATTGAGAGAGAATGTCATCTAGATTAAAATGGGGACTAGCTAATTAAGAATTTTTTCAAGGCCTTATCAACCAAGAAAGCTTTAGAAAATATCTATGGTGAAGAAACCAATGGACCACTAAAAAATTAAGAAGACATTGAAGAATCATTCATTATCAATTATACATTAATTTATCAATATTTATGCCTCCACATTGGCTTGTCTTAGTGATGTCTCTCATTAACCTTCACATTCAAATTAAAGAATGTGAAACTAAGGGATGGAATTGGATGCGATTGTTAACTAGATATAGACGAGGGGAGGATGGCGCTGGGCGGGAGACTGGAAATTTTGAACGGAGAAGGGCGGTTTACTGTAATCGATGATCAGACCTGGTCAGCGAAGGAGAATGCTCAGGGATTACGCGACTATACATGTGATGAACAACCCATTACTGGTGTGCAGTTTGGGACGTTTTCAACAGGTCATTTGGAGGCCTGTTCTTTCTCGGCCGGAAGTCAATCGCCCTTACAGATCGACGGTGTTAATGCTGGAAGGGAGGGAGGTAGCCTGACAGACGTTTGGAGCGCGACACTGGAAAACAGTTCTGCTATACAAGGGAAGGGCTTGCATCAGTGTTTGAATGTGGAAGAGAAGGAAGTGGGTAGATATCAGAGAGCCTGTGACTTTGGGAATGAAAACAGTCAGGATCCCTCTGTGTACTTGTTTCGTAGGGTGGAGGATTTCAGGGAAAGGGAAGAACAAACCCACTTCAGTTGGGAATAACAGAGTGGGTCTCATTTTTCTGAAGGTTTTAAAGAGTCAGATTTAAACAAGGTTAAGGAGGATGGATCTTTGAAGAAGGGGGGAAGAAAAAAGAAATGGATCAAGGCTAAAAGAGCAGATTACAACTATGTCTTGGGTGAGGACATAGGTTGGGAACAGGTTTCTCAAATGGCGAGTAGAACACTGGTTGGCAGGGTTGTGGGGAGGTCTTTCATACTGAAAACCGTTGTAGCATGGGTTGATGTGCAATGGAAAGATGTTCTTGGTTATGTGCCTGAGGTGGTGTCTCTCTCTAAGGGGTGGTTTGCCTTCAATTTTATGCACCCTGACCATGTCCAGTGGGTGATGCACCGGTGCTGGGCTGTTGATCATTCTCCAATGCTTCTAAAACCTTGGCATCCACTCTTTGATGCTAGTAGGGAGAGGGTGGATTCGGTCCCTATGTGGGTTCGTTTGCCTGACCTGCCTTTACATTATTGGACAGAGGAACATCTCCGTGGTATTGGCAATACGATTGGGGATTTTTTAGAGGTAGACCTCTCTTTTCTTAAGACAAATCACAGGCGGGTAGCTAGAATACTTGTTATGATTAACATCAGAGAAGGCCTTGCTGAATCTCTGAATCTCCGGTGGGGGAGATTTGACATTAAGCAGATTCTTGATTATGAGAATGTCCCATTTAGGTGTCGTCGGTGTCATGCTTATGGACACCCTGCCAAAGAATGTGGCCTCTCCTTTCGAAATGTCAAAAGTCGGGGCTCTAGTCGACCTCAGGAGGATCCTATATTGAAGGGGGTTGGCTCTGGCCCTCCCATTACGCAGACAAAGCCCTCTTCAGATTCCACAAGCGTTTTGATCCATGATGCAAATACTTCAAACTCTCAGTGTGTTTTAGGTTTCCAGTCGTTGGGAGCAGAATCTGGTTTGGGTGCTGAGTCTGGTTTATTCTCTGGGCAGAAGTTACTCTCTCATAATTCTGATTGCGGACTAGCTGCCATAAAGATCCACAGTCGTCACTATGGAGCGGATTTTCAGTTGAAGAACGATGGTATGTTGAAAGAAGTTTTAACTCTGTTGAAATCTTCACTAATGGGTTCCTTCCCATTCTCCCCCAATATCAACATTTCACTTAATTTGGCATCGACTTCAGTTGAGGCTCGGTCAGAAGAATGGGGTATGTTAACTACTGTTGTTCCTGCACTTTCTTCTCTTCCAGCTCTCTATGAGAAGGCTACTGTTTTCGACCCAGGTGAAGAGCTATTGGCCCCTTTGGAAATCACTGCCCCCTTGGTCACTGGCTACAATCTGAGATCTAGTGCAAAAAAAGGTGCAGGTGGGTTCAGGAGGGGAAAATCTCCTTCAGCCCGAGGCAGGGGCGGAATCTCTCTTTTGGCGAAAGTTCAGGATCGAGCTATGATTGAGGTACATGATGGGAGGCAGATTTCGATTGACAGGGCGCTTAGAGCAAGCAAATCCCTGAAGCCTGGTGTGTTATGAAGATTATGTCCTTCAATTGTAGGGGCTTGGCAGGTCCCCTTAAGAAATCTGCTTTCCGGAGAATTATTGTGCTGGAGTGTCCGGATATTATTCTGCTACAAGAGATGTTAGGTGAAGGAACTGTGGTCAAAGCTAGATTGGAAGGTTGGTTGCCAGGTTGGACATTTGAGTCGCTAGATGTTAGAGGAAGGTCGGGTGGACTGGCTGTTGGTTGGAATGAAAAAACAATCAAATCACTAAACTTCTGGGGTATGGAGTCGGTCTTGGGCTTAAATTTTCTATCGCTGGAGCTCGGTGAAGTATTTAATATTTTTAATATTTATGGACCATACCAAGATAGGATTCCTTTTTGGGAATCACTCCTGGGTAACTCTTTACTCAAGGAGGATTCGGTGATATTGGGTGGGGACCTGAACTTTACTTTGGGACAGTCTGAGGTTTGGGGTCCTCATGCACATATTGATTCCTTGACTGGATATTTCACTCAAAAATTGGAGGAGAATCATTTGCTTGATATAGAGCCCATAAAGATGAAACCCACCTGGAGGAATAATCGATGTGCTGATGAAAGAATAGCGAAGAGATTGGATCGGTTCCTGGTGGCTGAGCAGTTTGTGGACAGGCCTTTTCAGATTAGGCAGTGGATTGGATGTGGGGGTGCATCTGATCATTTCCCTATTTTTCTTGAGTTCAAGATTGGGCCCAGAATGCCTCCTAGCCCTTTAAAGTTCAACAAAATCTGGCTAAAGGACCAGTCTTTCAAAGCTCTTTTTCTCGCTAGGTGGGTCCCTTATAGGGCGGATAGTACTCTTTCTGCAGCTTTTCACTTTGCTGAAAATTTAAAACGCATTAAGGAAGCTGTGAAAGTCTGGTCGACTGCTAAGAGACAGAGGGAGGATGTGGATTTGAAGCAGGTGGAGGAGGATCTTCGTTTGATATATGAAAGGAATGGAGGGGGTTTTCAATCCCAAGTGGAAAAAGACACTCTTGTTGCCCTAGAAAAAATAAGGAACTCCCTACTTATGGATAAGGAGGAAACCTGGAGATTGAAAAGTAGGGCCACATGGCTGGCTAGTGGGGATGATAATACAAAATTTTTTCATGCTTATGATCGTGGTCGACAGGCGGCTAATACTATCTGGAGTTTAAGAGATGGTCAGGGCATTGTGCACTCCTCTTTTGAGGCTAAAGCTAAGCTGGGGGTTGACCACTTTAAGGATCTATTTAAAGCCCCAGCTCATGCATCACTTGCGGAAGTTATAAGAGTTGCACAGTTCTTTCCGAGATTTGTGGAGGAGGCTGATAACAGATCTCTGATGGCTGAGGTTTCTGAGAAGGAGTTAAAGGAGGTACTTCACAGTTTCCAAAAAGATAAAATTCCTGGTCCTGACGGTTGGTCCATCGAGTTTTTCTTGGCTCTTTTTGATGTTTTAGGGACAGATCTGCTGAAAGTTGTGGAGGATATCAGAATTTCAGGGCAGATTCCTGCTTGCTTTAACTCCACTTTCATAGCTATAATCCCGAAAGTGGATAATCCCATTTCTTTGGCTGATTTTTTCCCTATCTCTTTGTGCAACTGTATTTACAAAGTGATAGCCAAGGTGGCTGCGAGAAGACTCAAAAGCATTTTTTCTACTCATATCTCTGGAGAACAATTTGGTTTCCTGGAAGGCCATCAAATACATGAAGCAATCGGAACTGCTCAAGAGGCTCTCCACAGCATGAAGACAAAGCACCTCAAAGGGACTGTGCTGAAAATAGATCTCTCCAAAGCATATGATCGGGTAAGCTGGTTATATATTCGTATGCTTCTGACTCACCTTGGTTTTGGCATTGGCTTTATAAGATGGATTATGAGCTGTATTACTACTGTCTCTTTCTCAGTTTTACTTAATGGGGCTGCCTCTCCTTTTTTTCATGCTGAAAGGGGCCTGTGCCAAGGCTGCCCCCTTTCTCCCCTTTTGTTTTTATTGATTGCTGAGGGTTTGAGCAGATCTCTTCAGGATGCTAAGAGACAGGGTTCCTTGAAGGGCATACAGGTTGCTACAATTTTTTTCATTACACATTTACTATTTGTTGATGACGTATTAATTTTCTGATCTGGATCGGTGCATGATGCAAACACTATTGCTGAGATTTTAGATCTGTTTAGCATGGCCATTGGTATGATTGTGAACGCTGATAAGTCTTCCATCACTACTCATCTTCTGAGGGATGAAGAGAGACGTGAGTTCGGGAGGATATTTTATTATAATCATGCTGATTTGGATGATGGACTGAGTTATTTGGGGTTCCATTTAAAACCCAATGATTATAGAAAACATAACTGGAGCTGGCTGCTAGAAAAGTTGGAAAAACGTTTAAGAGTTTGGTCCCATAAATGGCTGTCTAGAGCTGGGCGGTTGACTTTAGTTAAGTCTGTTTTGGAGGCTATCCCGGTCTATTGGCTGTCCTTGTCTTGGATTCCAAAGGGTATTCTGGAGGCTTCCAGGAGTATTTGCTTTCGATTCCTATGGAGCGGGAAACATGACTCTTTGGTGACCCCTTGGGTCCGATGGGAGAAAATTGTTGTCCCGAAAGGGATGGGAGGATGGGGATTGAAAAATATTTTTCTCTTTGCTCAGGCCCTTGCTGCAAAGAGTGGGTGGAAGCTTATCAATGTTGATAGTCTTTGGACTCAGGTGATCAGTCAGAAATATATTGCTCCATTCTCTATTGTGGATTGGATAAGGAATCCTAGAAAATCATTTGCTGGTGGCTCGGTGATTTGGAAGACACTTGTTAAGTCATTTCATATTTTGGAAACAAGTCTGGCTTGGGATGTGGGTAGTGGCAGGAAGCTTCGGGTTGGTGAGGACCCTTGGTTGGGCAGTGAAATACAACACCTCCTTCCCAGGCGTACGGTTGAAGCTTTAAGGCTGAGGGGGATTACTTTTCTCTCCCAACTTGCTGATCCGGTTAGGAGAAGGCTGGGCATTCAGCCTTGGATTTTTGCCTCTTCCTTGGGGCTGGATGATCATGATGAGAGGGCTTTGGCTGTTTATATCCGTGCTTTAAAACAAGCTCATATTTCGCTGCAGGATAGGGCGGATATGATTGCTTGGGATTTTGATTCTTCAGGGATCTATTCCCCCAGGGCTGGTTACACAAAACTTAGTACTGGGGCTGTCTTGGGTGAGGAGCGGTGGTGGTGGAAAAAACTTTGGAAACTAAACTGCCCTCCTAAGACTCGCCTTTTTATGTGGTGTGTCCTTGAAAATAAAGTCCCCACCTGGGATGTGCTACAACACAGAGGTTTTCAGGGTCCTGGTTGGTGTAGTTTGTGTCACTCTGATGTGGAATCTGTTAACCATCTCTTCCTCAGCTGTCCTTTCATTAGAGGTGTCTGGCTGGAATGTTCCAGGTTAGTGGGTATTCTTTGTAGATGGGAGGGATTATCTCTGTCTCATGCATGGGATTCGTGGTGGGGGTCTTATGCTGAGCAGAATATAAAAGCTTTGCCTCTCCTTGTCATCTGGGGTTGTTGGTTGGCACGTAATCGGCTACTATTTGATGGGACGGTCATCACTCCAGAGATCGTTGGGGCAATGACCATAGGACTGCACTCTGCTTTTCCTATCCACATTCGGGCTGCCAATCAGAGGGAGGTCCTACTGTTGGATATTGATAGGAGGAATCCTTGGGGTTTTTTTGATGGGGCTATGCAGCAAAATGTCTGTGGTGGGGGGGCTATGTTGTATCTGTCGGAATCACATTGGTTTGAGATCTCGACTGGGCTCGGCGAAGGTACAGATAATTATGCTGAAATGCTGAGCCTCAAGATCCTTCTGATGTTCGCGGTGGAGAAAGGTTGCAGAGTGTTAAATTTCTATGGGGACTCCTTGAATGTGATAAATTGGATTAATGGTATTCAGCAGTGCAGAGTTCATCACCTTCAAAATCTGCTCTGTTCCATTAAGGAGATTCTCTGTTTGCTTGACTCCTTCTCCTGCCTGCATATATATCGAGAGAATAATGAGTTTGTTGATCGAGCATCAAAGAGGGGGCTTCTGCAGGATGAAGGTATCTGGAGGATTCGAGAACATCAGGATGGAGGCACTACTGATTTTTTCCATCCATCCTTATTTGACTGAGAGGCTAACGGTCTCCATAGTTGGCCTGATCAAAAATCTGCAATCTGAGAGGCTAACACATGGTGTTGCTTTAACTCAAATGTTTTTGTGAAGGTGAACGAGGTTTATCATTAGGTTACTCTTGGTCTAATTACTCAATGGGCGGTCTGCTATGGGATGGAAGTTTCTACAGATAAGACACCTATCAGATATGGATTGATTCTTTTGGTGTGCGTTTTTTTACTACAATTTCTGCTGGTGGTTGCAAAACACGGTTTTTTGGTTTCTCTTGCCAGAAGGGCCGCTACAGCGGGCTGTGCATAATAGTAAAGGACACAAGAAGACAACGTCATCTCTCTGGGCGGTGCTTATTCACAGTATTAATACAGTGCTGTGTTATTTTTTCACTGTGGGTGCATTTTTTAGGTTTTTGATCGAATGGGCTATAACTGCTATATGAGGATCTCTGGGAGCTTTTAAATTCTAGGCAGTGCTAGTTTTCTGAACGTGTTAGTGTTGTTTTGCTAGTGCATAGCAGAGTTTGTTTATCTATCTAATTTTTTGAACAACATGTTTTCAAAATAGGTATGGGTTATCTGCCAGAACCTGACTCTGTACAGGAATACTTTTCAATTTGTAACTGGTGCTTTTCCACAAACTATTTAGGTTTGTATATCTTTGATCACATATACATGTGAATCTCAATGTAATTTTGTACTCACCTGCAGTAATGAAATTACGCTTTTTTCTCGAGGAAAAAAAAAGGATGGAATTGGATGAAATGATAACTTCTCTTCAAAATATGCAATGTTTGGAAGTTGATGATTGAGCCCCAAAACAAATTTATTTCTTGGTCACTTCTAGGGATAATTGCTCTAGAGATCATGTTGATTCACCTTGGCATCCCTCAACCTAAGTGTCTATTATGTAGTAAATCCCATATTTCAATTATTTTTTTGGTACTATTTGTATACCAAGTCCACCAAGTCTAGGTCAATAATTTCTTAATTGAGATCACAGAAGCTTGCACTCTCAACAGAATAGATTATTATTTATTGTCTAATTATTGTTAAGAGATAACAATAATCGACATGCATTCCACGAAAAAAATTCGCACATGCATTGCAAAAATAGACGCCCATCCATCCATATAATTTTCTCAACCATCTATAAATAGATTACTACTAAAAATAGACTTTGATCCAAATTCTAAAAATAGACATATCACCTAAAAATAACCTGCGGGCCCCACCTAGTGTAGGTACTTAATTTTCACTAGGATCATCATCTTGTTGAATCTCAACAAGGTCTACCCAAAGAATTAATAGGTGAAATGTAAGAAGATCTAGAGGAAGGCTCAAAATAATCAATCATGTACAATCTAGAACCATGATCAACTCTTCTAGTAGCAACAACAATGTTTGGATTTTGTACCTCTCTCATGACTGCAATATAATTGTTAGATAACTCCACTATTTTTTCATTACTAGAATAATATATTTGATAAATAGAAAGTTGAATGTCAGAGATGTCAGAGACAAGAAGAACATCATTGATGCACTCATCATCTAACTACACAATTCCTGATTCTAAAAAATCAAGTTGTGTACAGTCTCCAACTACAATATGTGAAAGGCCACAATTAGAAGTGGAAAGAGGAAAATCATGAGATTGATTCATATGGTGGGGTGCACTAGAATTAAGAATCCAACTATCAAATGATGGATATAAGGCTTGAGTAGATAAAGTTCCCTCTTTACCAGATGAAGAAGTTTTAAGCACTAAACTTTTATGTTAATGGATGACTTCTTTGAACATTTTTAAATTTTGCAAACATCTAGAATTAGCATGCCCATGTATACAACAAAAACTATAGGTTTCACTTGACTTATTATTTCTCGCCTTGGGGGAACACTTACTAGATTTGGAAGACGAGAAAAATAATTTTTTTTATTGAGGCTTGGAGGGAGAATAACAAGCTTGAGCATAAATTTTCTTTTGTGTATATCTAGTTTTTTGCTTACTTTTAGAGGTTTGAGCCTCAAGAGCTTGAATTCTAGAGCTAGAAAGAGCATATAGTTGTAGAAGCTTAGATTGCTCCCTAGTAAGATGCTTATAGAAAAGCTCAAAAGAGGTAATTTTAAACTCACCTCCTAGAGCATCCATGGTAGAATAAAGTGTAAAAAAATAGCTTAAAATGATCTTTTAGCTTGGGTAAAATAATTTCATTTTTTTTTCCACATCTCTGACGACCCATCTCAAATTATGGGTAGCATATAAATATTAACATGAATATGATATCTACATATGCATGCATCACATGTACTGCACTTAAATTAAGAAGAACTACCAAGCATAGGATAAAATAATTAATTACTAAAAATACTAAAATAAATACCCAACTCGAAAGAATATATTGAATATATTAAGTAAGGCATTTATTTGTGTACCATCATCATAATAGGTAACTATAGTGCATTATACAAAATAAAAGATTAATCCAATATACTATTCAAAACTGGCATGTTTCAAAAGATTATAAACCTGTCACGTTCAGAATGGACCACCACTTATGAACATAAATACCTCATCCTCCTCACAGGACTAAGGAAGGATTATCCGACAGGAAGGCAACCGACTGAGATAAGGGGGAGATATTCAATGAAGAGGTGATGAGGAGACGAGCCTTAGTGGGGAAAATAAAAGGATATCTAAGGAGATGAAGGAGGGGAAGAATATAAGATGAAGGGCTCACCATTGAGGAGAAAGTTTGAAAAATTAGGAAATCTGAGCAACTGTTCTTGGAATTTTGGGCACGGGGGCTAGAATTCTTCAATTCCAAATTCTTCTGGATTTGGGAACTAGATAGTTTCATCCCAAATACATTGTGAGGATTTGGTCGGTTTGGTAGTAGGAGCGGATTGGGAGCAACAAAAGCCAGAATGAACTCCAAAATGGATTTCCATGTAAATATTTGCAATTAAATTTTGGTATCATCCAAATTTTTGGTTAAATGTAATAATGGGCGTTAAATTTGGTATCAATTAAATTTCTGGATAAATCTAACAACTAGGGAATTAAGCGAATTAAAAAATCCTTTTCGTTGTGCCTCAAGTGATATGAATTTGGCAAGGTAGTCATAAATGGATGCATGCTCATAAGGTAAGCGTGGTGATAATTTTATTTCTTACTATTGGGCTAGAAATTCATTGTATTTACCAAATAAGGAAGCCAACTTATTCCAACTCACTTTTGGAATTCTACATTCATCAATATGAGACAAGAAGTTATCTGAAATGTGCAAGCCAATCAAACCCATGGCTTCATACCATTTTTTTTTAATATCCAAATCTCTCGATATCCTTACTAAAAAACGATCGAGTTTCAACTAGCAATTCCCAAAGCACTTTAAATTGCAGCGATTGTTGCATTTTAATTTTCAACATGTGATAATTATGTGGAGTTATGATTTCAATAGTCCTTGACTCCACGATGTTATGAAAATAACACTTGATGTAGACCTAGCCAATGTCAAATTTGTTTTGATAAAATTTCAAATAATGCAACCAATACAATGCCATGAATATTCACACTTCCGAATGAACCTCATTTATATTAAATCCCAAAAAAATTAATTTAATTATTATTTATATGCATAATAGAAAAAAAAAAAATATTCTTTATCCAAAAAAAATTTTACCCAAAAATTTAGATATAAATATCCTTGTCAAAAATCCTTTTGTTTTTGGAGTGGTAGACATGAGAAGGGATGATCATAGCAATGAAGTGAAGAAGAGTGGAATCCAATCCATGCATCCTTCAAGTGAAAACTGTGGGAAACTTTTCTTGGACCAGTGTCATTGAGGATCTTGTTTAGCATGTTGATGATCAACTAAGATTCTCCTTCTACATGAAGTTTTAGGAATCCCAGAGATCTTGTTATACTCATACCTTCTTTGAGGGAATATAGTTCAATAGTTTTGTTACTTATTCAACCTAGGTTAATATAGAAGATGAATACTATCTCATCAGAGTGATTCCGAAAGAATCCTTTGAAGCTAGCATCCCCAGGGTTTTATTTGGAGGCCCCATCAAATTTTAGCTTGATGAAGTCTTGGGTGTGGGGGAGGGGGTGGAGCCAAGGATTTGAGCTAGAATAAGGGAGAGAAGGGGAGGGAGGCGAATAGCCTAAGGAACCTAGAGAAATGCTCCAATAAGATAGAATTATTACTTCATTTCCATTTTCTTTCTAGCCTTGGGTTGTCCAAGGGTGAACAACTACATATTCCATGATGTTCTCCCCGATGATATTACAAAGGGATTCATGAAGGAGGTATATATTTTTGAATATTCGATAGTTTCTTTCTTTCCATGAGGCCTAAAGTAGTAAGATTGGAATACATACCCAAATACGATTGAGGATCAGGTTATGAAATGGATTCGTTCTCGAGTTCTTAAGAGTGAGAGAAGTAATTTCAAGACTGTAATCACCGCCCACATGATTGATTCCAGGGTGGTCCAAAGAGATGAAGAATGGAGACATTGATTGAGAAGTTTCTCAGAGTTTTCAACTTCAAATTTATGGAGGAAATAAAGGGATGACCTAGTGAAGCAACATTTTAGGAGATTATTCGATGTTAGAAATTTGCTTTGCACAAGTAGCCATAGGAAGAAGTATACTTTTGGGAAAATTTTGTTGTCCCCATATCAATTTCCATATGGATTCCCTAGGGAGCTTCAAAAACCTTGTCGCTAGATTGTAAGCCTCCTTAATGGTAAAATATACCGTAGATTGATATCCCCATCTTAATTTATCTGGGTTGATTGGAAATGACAAACTTTCTCCCTTGAAGATCTCTCCAGAAATTTAACCATGCATCTTCAATTGGCTTGGGTGTCCAATGATCCTGAGCTAACCATTGTCTCCGATGCGATTGAGTATTCTTGGCCTTCCAATAGTTTGTGACTTTGAGTTTAATAATTCTTCCATAGGAATCTTGAGCACACCAATCCCAAGTTTTTCAAATAGTTTAGATGATTGTTTCCATGAGTCTTGTAATAAATTTTATTGCTCATTTCTCATTTCCAAAAAGTAGTGTGGTTGAACGATGTGCATTCCTTCTTTGGCTAAGTTTCAAATTGAGAACCCCACTTGAGTGAAGGATGTTCAAATGAGATGATTTGGGGTGGCATTACCATGGTATTTATCATTCCAAATATTTTCCCAAATGTCTTTGCCTCCCTGAAGCCATCACCACTAGATTTTAGCTCTCATTACCATGGTTAAAGTAGTTGGGTCCCAAAGTCCATGTCCAACTCGAATGGTGTACAAAACCTCACGAACGGTGGACCCGGTGCCCCTGCCTCCACCACCTCACTCCCTCTGCGCCCTCCTCCCTTTTGCAGTGGCCAAGCATGCTGCGTCCATCTCATACCATCAGCCCCATCCACGCATCATCAATTTTGAATTTGTAATTGGGCATGATTTGATATCATTCTGCTATTCAAAGTAGATGGTCCTAATTGTGTGTGATTTGATATCGTTCTTCTATTCAAAGTAGACTAGGGTTCCAATTGCTGGATTCTTCAAGACTAAAATTGGGTGTAATGTCTTATGATGTAATCACTCATATTTGATTGAATATGAACTGTAATACTACAACCTTTTTTTCTTACTGAAAAAAAAAAAAAAAAAGAAGAAGAAGAAGAAGAAGAAGAAGATGGACCATCGCCAATTGTTTCGACTCTGTTCATGGATACCGCACGCAAGTGAAAAGCTTCGTGCAGTTGGTGTTCAGGAATTGTGAACATCCCTCCATTGAAAGACCTCTTTATTCTCCTACTTTTATAATATTTTTCCTCTGTAAATCACCCAGGTATTGTGATAGTTTTATTGATTGATTATTTATCAATAGTTTCTGCAAGCGATTGGACAGTATATTGGTGATATAGAAATAATAGTAATACCCACTTTGTTTTCAGAGAAAATTCTTATATTTCAGCAATGGTTTCTTCTGCTGTATTTTCCTCTAATATTTTATCATCCAAAGAATCACTGGCCTTTGGTCTTATGGGCTTACAGAGATGGCCTACGGTATCCAGTACCCAAAGCCGAAATGTTATTATATTTCGGCGGTGTTTCAAGGTGAGAGCAATGCAGGCCTCTGGCACCGCAGCGACAATTTCAGATGACGGTCACATGAAATCAAAAAGTTTGTATGAATTATTGGAGATAGGCCCCGCGGCGGCTGCAAAGGACATAAAGAGGGCTTACAGAAAGCTCGTGTGGCAGTTTCATCCGGGATCACGCGGCTTCTCCCGAGGAAAAAGATGAGAAGACCCAGATATTTTTGAAGATACGCAATGCTTATGTAATTATGTCGGAGCCAACATGACCGCGCGCAATATGACCGCAAGCTTTCAGCTCCAGTGCAGGGCTTCACTGGCCAGATGTGGCGCAGAGCGAGTAATGGGCAGAGCGGGTAATGGGAAACCCCCAGCTTATAGATATTCTGGTCATATTGGGCGAAGTTGGGAATCATATCAATGTTGGTGCTCTCCATTTGTAATCTGAAAATTTTGAGGTGATTTTGTAAATATGTGTGCGTGTTGTTTCGATTTTTTCAATGTATATATACATTCTTTTCGAGGAGGATTTCTATCCTCAAATGGATTAAAAAAATAGTAGCATCACTGTTTTACTGTACATTTACAAACTTTTCCCCAGATTTTTTTGTAAAGTATTTTCCTTGGTTCTTCAATATTTATCCTCTACATTTTTCTGGATGACACTTTTTTTTTTAATCAGAAATCATTAATGTTATTCTAATTTTTTAAAGAATTTATGTTATTTTTAATATGTGAATTAAATTTACCTAAAATTTTGCTCATTTTTTTTTTCAGAGGAAAAAAAAAGCTGTATATATTAGGTGATAATATAACAGTACATGATCATCATAACATTCTCAGCTGTCAAGACAGCAAGAAAGAAACAGATACCCAAATACAATCAAGAATCCTCCGTGAGAGGAGGCATTCGATGTACAAGGCAAGCAAAATTACGAGTGGAAAAACCAGCCCCAATCAAAAACTTTCTGAGCATCCCTGATACATTAATATACATGCCAATAAAAACAGATACATCAAATCCTGGCATAGAGAAAGAAAAGAAGATGCAAAGAAAAGAAGACTATCAAAATATAGGATGAAAACAGCAGCCCATAAACATGAGATAAACCCGCATGAAAATCACCGAGACAGGCTCGCTTGTACACCCGAAAATCACCCGCACATATGAAGAGGATACATAGAAATGGGTAGATAGACTTTGTGTATAGTATAGCAGGCTCGCTTGAAAAGATCAGCTACAGAAAAGTACGAAAACGACAGGGATCGAGGCATAAAATCAGCAGAAAACCAAGGCCATATATGTAGCGACTCACGAACCCATCCAGGGGATAGGTACCAGGATCAAATAGATATTTGACAAATATGTAAATTAAAAATTTCGCTCATACTTTTAATTTCTGGCAAGTGTGTGTAGGTCGAAAATTGACTGTTACTTTTACTAGAATCAATTTTCCTTGTAATTCCTAAAACCATGAAACCACCAACAAAATTGGTAGATGCATTTTAAATATGTTGGCCAACAAAGTGAAAATAAATCAGAGTAATTTATTAGTGTAGGCAAACCAGGAATAGAATAAAATTCAATATAAAGTGTGGATAAATTAATGTTACATATAAATTAATGAAACTTGGTCGATGTCAAGTAGCTAGTTGGATTTGCAAATGAATTGGGAACTATAAAATTTGAAAATGTATTTAATTTAATTAAATTTTTATATAGAGAATGAAATTTTATTGATTAGTTTGGTTTAAAGTATGCAAATGTTTAAGGGTTAAAATATTTTAAATATATAGATGATTTAAATAGAGTATATAATTTTTGATATAAAATTAATTATTGTTTTTAATAAAAAATTGGTTTTCAAGGAAATATATTTTAATAGAAATTTTTGTTATTATAATTGTGTTGGGTTTATGGATTTGTTGTAATATTTTTGTTATGCGTTTTATTTGAATTGTGGATTTTATGATTGAGAAAATTACCCAATTTTTCACTTGTCATGTGAGAATGGGTTTTGTAAATCATGGATTTATGTAAATCTTTTCATTTAATTTTTGTCATTCTTCAAACAAATATTATTGTTGAGATATAATTTTTAATATCGTGAGTCAAAATCAATTATTTAATTCTAAATTTAAGAGGGTCTTTCTTGAGAGTGAATTTGCATAAGGATCTTAAAAATTTTTACTTCTTGTGACCACCCACTTCCTTTTTCAACCTTAGGCCCAAATGGAGACATCAACTAAAATTTAATGTGTCAAAAGACCTTAGGGAATTTCATTGAATTAGGGTCGGTACAATATGGTTAACCAACTTATGTGATGTATTAATATTATTAACACTTACGTTCAATGCTAAAGCCTAAAGCAAAATATTATTGACTCTCTCCTTATGGCTAGGCAAGACCCACATATGGCCCCTACATTAACAAGATAGTTGTAGCTCAAGAAGCTAACCTAATAAGTTGGCAACCTCTAATGTGTCAATGCCAACTCAACTGATAAATGACCACTTGAAAAGACTTGATGTACCCTCTTGAAACACCTTTTCTAGAGGAGGCAACATGAGGGATCACTCTGCACCTCTCCTTTTGAACCCCCAAATGGCTTTAGACCTTGATATGGCTCAAAGTAAGTTGAAGTTTTGCACTCCATAATGACTTTAAATTATGCTTACAAGGTCATATTTGGCTAGGTGATAATGTTGATAAGGATATGGACTATATTATTATTATTTCCCAATGAAGGTAGCATTATGGAATGTCAAAGGTCCACTGGATAAGGCATCATAATATTGATATTTTAGGTATCAAAATAGTGAAATTGTGCAAGTTCATGTTAAAAACCTCCTTGAACTATATTTTGTTGCATGTTGTTGCTTATATTAATAATCATGATGAGGGTCGGGTAGGATTTGCAACACTAGTCGCACCCCATCTTGCCTCCTCGGTGAGAATATGGGAGACAAACTCACAAAGGTTGGTTTGGACACTATTAAATTAGAATGAATGGATATTTTGTTTGCTTAATTTTTTATGTGTTTGTTGATTCTAAAAGGAACGCCTTTTCTTCAAACTAGATGACCAATGAACTCCTAAAAGCCACTAGTTGGTGTATGGGGATTTAATAGGTGGATGCTTGAGACAAAAATGAACACTTGTTTCCAATCAAAATGTCCAGTGACAAGAATTTTTTCTAGAACTCCCTCAAGTGCAAGGTTGGATTGTATGATCTTAGTACACTTAGAGGGAAAGATTCCTCTAAATTGGAGTTTACATGGTTCAACTTTTGGAATTGAAGGGAAATTTTCCTATGAGATTAGATTGATCCATGCTATATGAGAAAAGTGCATTCTACTTGAATTCAAATAGTGCAAGCTGTCTCGGCCATGTTTTGGGAAAGTTCGCTCATTTAGAGCAATACATGATTTACCTATCTTTATCCTATGGTAATGATAAAATATGCATGTGTCATTTGAAAATATAGATCAATCTTAATTTTAATCACATTAGAATTGTTTGGAATATATTCCCTAGATTTAGGGGTGAATATGTCTAGATTTCTTCATGAAAGGATTCCAGTGTGTGTAATTCCTCCTCCTTAAAGGTGCATGGATGACAAATTACCTCAATCTAAAGGAATGAACCTGAGTTTGTGAAACAAGATCTAGAACATGTCAATCAACGACTTTAGCCCAACTCCCTTGCTGTAGAAATACAACTTAGGGCCACTAAACTTTGGCAAGTCTTCCTCAAGATGGATGAATTTGTTGAACCCAAGGGCCTTAATTGAGAGAGAATGTCATCTAGATTAAAATGGGGACTAGCTAATTAAGAGTTTTTTCAAGGTCTTATCAACCAATGAAGCTTTAGAAAATATCTATGGTGAAGAAACCAATGGACCATTAACAAATTAAGAAGACATTGAAGAATCATTCATTATCAATTATACATCAATTTATCAATATTTATGCCTCCACATTGGCTTGTCTTAGTGATGTCTCTCATTAACCTTCACATTCAAATTAAAGAATGTGAAAATAAGGGATGGAATTGGATGAAATGATAACTTCTCTTCAAAATATGCAATGTTTGGAAATCGATGATTGAGCCCCAAAACAAATTTATTTCTTGGTCACTTCTAGGGAGAATTGCTCTTGAGATCATGTTGATTCACCTTGGCATCCCTTAACCCAAGTGTCTATTATGTAGTAAATCCCATATTTCAATCATTTTTTTGGTACTATTTGTATACCAAGTCCACTAAGTCTAGGTCAATAATTTCTTAATTGATTTATGTTTCCTGCATATCTTGAAATGCCACTCTCTTAGGAAATAAGCTTCCTTGGGTCTTTGATTTTTTCACATTATGGAAACTGCTAGTTTTGTAGTGATTTTCCTCATTTACAAGAAACAAAATTGTGCCATGTTTAATAAAGCATGGGTTGTCAAAAATATTTATAGCCATGCCAACTTTCTAAATTTTGGACTAATTTGTGTATGTATTTATCATCCAATTTAATACAATTGAGTCACATGTGGCACCCCCTATGCCATAATTTGGAGTATTTTTTTGGTTCCCTCCACACTACTTGAGCAAGGATCAAATCATTGAAATTTTCCAACTCATTTGTGTTATTTAAGGTAACCCTATATCTCTAAAGGAAGGTGATGAAACATAGTTGACTATATTGTTCTTGAGACGAGGGTAAGCCACCAAAGTTAACCCCTTTCATCACAACTACAAAATGACAAGTTCTTTTGGATTCCCTTTTCCATGTAGACAAAGATCTTTAGGAGCATGAACAAGTTATTGTGGCTTCCCTTTTCCATGGAGAAAAGCATATTTAGGAGCATGAACAATAATTGATCCAGGTGGATATTGGTGGCCACCTGCCAATTCCACTTGGACCCCCACCACTGTTTCTTTCAGTTTCCTTAATTGTTTTCCTTGGATAGATCTTCCTATTGAGGTATTGTATGCATCAAACAAAGACCATATGTCAAAGTTACAACCCCAAGAAGTTGATCTACCAGCTAACCCCAACGAGGCCCACACACTTTTTGTGCTTCATATCATAGGTTTAAGTTTTTGAATGTTTAGGGTTTTCCATTGTTTCTCAATAATAAAAAGGCCTCCAAGCCTCATTGTAACACAATTCATAAGGCATGTATTTGTCACATATCTTCTCATAGATAAGCTACCATAGCTCGAGCTAGTTTATTTTTATTTTGCATGTAAACAATTTGAGTATTTTTTATTAATGAATTGAAGTCTAGTTTTCGATGTAGCTCTATGTTTTTTGTTTAAGTATTTTTTTTCATTTCATTCCTGCATAAATCCAGATCAATGGTATTAGAGTGGTCTACTCTTTCTCCGTTTTTTTTGCATGTCCATAAGGAGGTTGGGGTATAAGGAGATAGGGCTTGAACTGGTTGAACCCTTGCAGGACTGGCCTCGCCAACCCCGACGACCTCCCATGGTGGAAGAAAATAAAGACAAGGGAGCAGGAGATCCTTTCAAAATATTGTTTGAAAGAGCCCTCAAGCGAAAAAGGAACGAGATGATGGATAAATTTTCCCAGATCCTTCGGTGGGTATAAGTGGGAAAAGCATCTTCTTCTAGTAGCCACCATGGAGGCACCACTCCATTCAAGGTACAAGCTAACTTTGGCATTCCTATATTAAAAAGCCAGATAGATGCGAATTCTGTAGATAAATGGTTAAATCTGTTGGAAGGATATTTTTTGGTTCGTGGTTTCTCCAATAGAGAAAATATTACTTTTTCAATCCTCAAAGCCACCCCCACGTCAAGGACTGGTGGGAAACCTACTGTTAGCAGACAGACGAGAGGGAACCCTCACTATTTTTAGCCGCACCCATTTGAAATTCCTTCCGAGACACCATCAAGGAATAATATTACTCTTTCAGAAGCTATGAATATAAGTACATAAAATGGACCACACTACGACATGCAAGGGACCAAGATGTACCAAAGTTCACAAATATTTTTTATACCCTTTGCATGAAGTTAGGTATCAAAGTATCTGAGCGAAATTTGGTACTCAAGTGTCGTGGTTATCTACACAAATACATCCAACACAAGATGGAGTTCCTAGACATCTCCTCGCTTGTCACCACATAATTATACGTTCTTAAGATCTAGCATAAATTTAAACAGAAGAAGCAAGACTTTAGATCTGTGAATCTGAAGCAAGGAAAGGGCTCCCCCAAACTGCAGAACACAGGACAAAGTCAAGGCGAGGTGACCTATGACAACCCATTGAATCCGCAAGCAAATAATAGCACCGCGAAGATGAAGAAGGACACATGGAAGTGGCATGAGTTCCACTAGAGCCCCACTCATAACACAAGTGAGTGTCGCACCAAGCAGTCACTAGTGGCACCCCCTATGCCATAATTTGGAGTATTTTTTTGGTTCACTCAACACTACTTGAGCAAGGATTAAATCATTGAAGTTTTCCAACTCATTTCTGTTATTTAAGGCAACCCTAGATATCTCAAGGAAGGTGACGACACAAAGTTGACAGTATCTTTCTTGAGAGGAGGGTAAGCCACCAAAGTTAACCCATTTCATCACAACTACAAAACGACAATTTCCCATGTAGACAAAGTTCTTTAGTAGCATGAAAAATTTATTGTGGCTTCCCTTTTCCATATAGAAAATCCTATTTAGGAGCATGAACAAGGTAATTGATGCAGTGGATATTGGTGGCCATCTGCCTATTCCACTTGGACCCTGATCTTTATGAGATCTTAATGTAAATGTGCTTGAGGGTTGATAAATTGCAAGTGTTAAAATTGAGTTTTTGTAAGATTTTATGTTAAATTTTATACACATAAAGCATGAATTTAAAACTATGAATATCAAAAAATAGCAGACAAATACACCATAAAAATAACCACAACACAACAAGTGATGAAGGAGTTCACACCTCCTGAGCTACGTCTCATTGGTCTAGCTTCCAATGGCTTGGCCCTATATCATTATGCTAAAAATGGTGATTACATACATTTACAGTTCTTAAATGGCTTGAATAGCTTCTCCATTAGCTTCATAGCTATCAAAAATTCCTATCTAGCCTCTTTCTGCTCCCAATTTGGTAAAAAACTAAAGAAGTTATGAGCCTCCCTAGCTTTGCTGCTAGTCGCTCTATAAATTCCCCAAAATCCAGAACCATCCTACAAATTCACCCCATAATTCGCTAAATGGGCGAAAAATTGGTGGAATTTCGGTGGAAATTGCGAGTTAGTTAATTTTTCCAATAACTTTTAAAAACCAAATATTTAACCATATGCAACGTGGTCAATTAAGCATTTTTAATTAAAAATTTGGGGTCATGCCTCCATGCCCTTCGTTCTGGCCAAGGGTCATATAGTAACATATATTGGGGGGGGAGGGGGGGCTAAGCCCTGGCCCCTTACCCCAACCTCCGCCACACATAAAATTTTTATAAGTTTTCAGTCGTAAGGTTTAATAAGAGACATAGTGTCCCGATGGTTAAGGCTTTGCGTTTTTATGAGGGAGGTCTGGCATTTGATTCCTTCAAAGGTTAATTCGAATTTCAAACTATTTTTTGGTGGCCCCCATGCTGCCACGTGGTGGCCTCCGATTGGGCCACGTGGTAGCATGTGGTTGGCCACCAACTAACCAACCAAAAAACACCAAACCAACACCATTCAGGGTTTTCCACGTGTCAGTCAGTGGTAGGTCCCAAAAAAATAAGTTTTGACCAATCAGAAGAGGCCATGTGGCAGCCTGCCACTGGCCCAAAAATTTTCCTAGTTAGCTGTCCTTTTTGAAAAAAATTTCCTGTTTGGGAAAACAAACAGAACTCTTTTTTAGGAGCATACGGTGTCGGCTTTCCGCGAAATGAGTTGCGTCAGATTCAGAACAACAATATCTATGCAATCGTTCAAGTTCCACACAATTTCGACAACTTTTATTTTTTAGCATATTTTTTAGCGCCTGATCACTCCTCCCCACTGGAGGCTTTTGGACCCAAAAATATTTTTTATTACTGAACATTTGGATATGGGTACAACACGCTCACCCTTCCAGTCTCAATCCACTGGAATTTTCCTGAATTCGACAATTTGGGCTTTTCATGAAAACTATTCTTTTCCCATGATTCTGGAGACCCTGTCTAATTCAAGATAACCTCTAAAATTAATTCAATAAACCTAAGGAGCATTTGGAACCTAAATAATGCTTGATATCTCTTGAGATCACTCACATAATTTCATTGTATAAGGAATAGTTTCACATATTTGGTCAAGAAGATAGTTGTAAGGATTTACTCGCATTTAACTTTCTGATTTTCTCATAAGTTCTTGTTCCATTTAATTATGAATGGTAATTGTGCTTAAATCCAATTCTCTTTGAGCTAAAAAATTAACTCTAATTTAATTTTGAATACTTGAGCTATTTGAACATCTCTTGGATAAATAGTTTTTAAGTTTCAAATAATTATCATTAGCATTTCACATTGAGATTTCTATTATGGTTTGGTGGCAAATTTAGCATTTCAGTTATTTTAATTTTTTTCCACTTTACATCATTGGAATTTATCTGCATGATTGGGATTATCCATTGAATCTTTGCTTAAGTACTTAGCGTACAATTCAAATTAAATCGTAATCTAAGTGCTTCAAGGCTTTAACAATCTCTCTTCGACTTCTAATCTCTCCTTGAATTTTGCATTCTAAGTTAGTCTTGCATTTAATAACTGACCTCCAAGCATAAGCTTGGTTGATAGAGAGATAGGTATACCCATTCATCTTTGCTTGAGAAGGCTTCGTTTACTAGTATTTAAAATCACAACCTTGCAGTCGTCAAAGCCACAGTTGTTGAAATTCAACAAGAAAATTTTAGCACCTGCACCTAGTGCATTCAGCACCTACACTAGGGTGGGGCCCACAGGGATAAATTTGGTGCATGCCTATTTTAGTTATCCCTTAATTAAGATGGACTTTAAAATGTAATCTAGTCTCAAAATAACTTGTAATAGTTAAATAAGTGTGATAAACTCAGTTAACTCATTAATTTCAAGTTAGAGGTAGTTGGTGAGGCATGCAGAGTAATTCTAGTTGTAACAAAGTTATAAGTGCAGTGGTGCATTTATTAATGTAGGTTGTAATCAGTTAAACTCAGTTAAGTGAGTTTAACTGAGTTAAGTGAGTTAAACTCAGTTGTGCTAGTTGTAACTATTAGATACACTAGTGAGAGATCAAGTGAACTAAATATTAATTAATTCACAATGAGTGATCTCACATGCAACTGAGGATTTACTAATATTAGTTGCATGCATGTCAGATCCAATGAAGACGCAGTTGAGATCTAGGTGAAAGGAAAGTTGATTATCAGTGGTAGGATTATTGGGTTGCACCCATGCAACCAAACACCCATTGGAGTTCATATGATACTTGCGCAGTCGAGGAAGGCCAAAGTTCCTATTCTTTAGGGATTGCATTCATCAGGGATTGCGCAAGAAAGGCAGGCTGTCTGGAGGCAGTAAATTGGCTAAGTATTGGTAAATTTTATGTGTGACGGTGTGAGACAATTAGCTGAGTATAGGAGGGCTCTTGTGAGAATATTTGTATGTAATTATTCCATGATTCTATGTTGTGGCTTGATTGAGTCTTCTTTTTTTCATGTGATTGATGATTGTGTTTTTAATTCCGCAATTGATTTGTAGAATAAATTCAATATTTAACTTTAGTACATTGTTAGATCGAATTGAATCCATGATATACATGCTTGTTGTATAATTTCTACAACAATATCTGCAACGTCGGAGGCACTGGGTATGTTAGATTTCAAGGAGAGGGATCATTGATCACACCCTCGTATGCTTCACATTCACTTCTCTTTGCCACTTACTACAGAGTTTAGGCTCAATATAGTAAGGATCAAGGGCCATATTTAGAATAGGAATTTAAATAAAATCAACCAAGATTTTTGCATTTCACCTAGTTGTAAGATTTGCATTTCATAGAGGCTAGTTGATCATCCATTAAAGCAGAATTTGTTATCTTGTGACTTGATAAACCATTTATCCTACAAGTTTATTCTTATGAGGATTTTAATTTAAAGGACTAGTCTCAAAACTTTAAATCTGAATTGTCTAATCTAACTAAATATCCTAAACATTGCTCAATTAATCTTGCTTGCATCTAATTTAAGTCAAGTTAATAACATAATTCTCGGTGCATCTCCCGGAACTTGTTGGTTTTCAACAAGTTTTCCTTCATCATCCATCTTTTCACCTCTTAGGGACTACCCACCTTAGCTTTCCTAGGATATAGCTAGAACAGAGTGGGAAAGGATAGAGTGACAACCCTTGCCTTGAGCATTGTGGCCCTTGGTGTACACTTTGGGCGCCAACCACCCTATTGGTTAAAGGATGTTTGGGTTTGGTACCTTGGCCCTATTCATACTCTGTATTGGACATGTACCTGGCTTAGGTAGTCCTTGGCATTATGAATTCATGGCCCCAACTTGGGAGTGACCCACAATTGAGAGGGTTGGAGCAACACGATTTATGGTTATGTGGTACCTTCGAGTTTTTCAGTGAGTCAATGGTTTATCAAATAAGTATTGTGTACACTCCAGGTTTATGCTTTATGAATTTTCATGCACGTTATTATGCTATGTGTGTGTGTGGTTGTGCTATTAGTTAGTACCAGTGTGAGTGGCATTGCCTCAACAGGATGGCTAGGGATTTTACAAACCCAATCCTCTTTTTTGTCTCCTTTTAAGATCACTAAAGATTTGCTCCATTGGTAGTCAAATAAAGAGTTTTCTACCTAGTATTTTGTTTCTTACGTGTTTTATTTTTTTTTACTTTCATGGTTATCCGTTTACCCCTGATTATGCAAGCTATATTTCATTTTGTGCTTAGCTTAACCATCTCTCTTGTGTTGTGTTGGTGAAACTCCTTTTACAACAAATTTGATTTTTCTCAATCATTTAACCAATTCAACCAAATAAAAGGAAAATAAAGTGGTGGATGCACTTTTTAGGAGAGTGCATTATATGCATGCTACAACCATAAGTATGCATATTTTCTTTATAAGACAAAATTTTGAGATCCATAAATTCAAATCAACAATATTTGCAAGTAAAGGAAACATTACAACAAGATAATTTACAACAAAAAATTAAAAGAGGATAGAGGCCTCATGTGCAAGGAAAGGTATATGTGCCTCAATCTCAAGACCTGAAAAATTTAGTGCTAAGAGAAATGCACAATGTACCTTATGTTGTGCATATAAGGTATCAAAAGATCATTCTAGATCTAAGAGGCCAATACCTTTGTTAGGCATGAATATAAATGTGATTTATTACATAGCCAAATGTCTAGAATGTCAAAAGGTAAACATGTAGCACAAAGATCCAACTAGATTGCTACAACCAATTCCCATTCCTAAGTCACCATTGAGTTCATTACTAAACTTCGTAGGACTATATGGAAGCATGACTCCATAATATAGTGGTGGATAAGCTCACAAATGTTTCCCATTTTACTCCAATGAAGCTAACACATAATGTAGCCAAAATTATATATATTTACATGAAGGAAATTGCTAGGCTACATGATGTACCTAAAACAATTGTTTTTGACATAAATCCCAAATTCATATCAAATTTATGGAGGGAATTATTCAAAGGGATTTGGGACAAACTTAAATTTTAATACAACATATCACCTAGAGTCAAATGGGAAAAAAGAGAGGACCAATTCGGTGATGGAGGATATGTTGAGGATGTAAATAATGAATAGGTCTTTTAAATGAGAATAATGCCTTCTTATATTTGAGTTTGCATATAATAATGGGTATCAAGCATCATTGAATATGAGCCCATTTGAAGCCTTGTATTGTAGGAAATGTAGCACGCCTATGAGTTGGGATAACCTAGATGATAGAATAATTATTGGGATAGAGCTACTCAAGGAAATGAAAGCCTTAGATGATGAAAATAAGGTGGAACTTAAAGGCTTCACAAGAAAAGCAGAAAATTTATACAAACAAATACATAGCACACAACAAGATATTGTGTGCCAATTGACATCCTAGAGAGGATTGATTCTATTGCATAGATTCTTGCACTGCCTACATCCATGCTCATATATAATGTGTTTGATGTGTCTTCACTCAAAAATTATGTATCTTATCCTAATCATGTAATTTATTGTGTTGTGATCTAAGTGGAGCATGACAGAGACTTCTAGGTTCAACTAATGTGCATCTTGGACAATAAGATCAAAGTGCTCAAGATCCAAGCAATTGACCTAATAAAAGTCCAATGGACTTGCTATAGTCCTGAAGATGCTAGGGGGGAACATGAAGACACCATGTGGGAAGAGTACACACAACTTTTAGAAGCTTTTGGAAGAATTTTGATTGTACATTAGACAATGCATAAATTAGGGTACATCAAGTCTTTTCAAGTGGTCATTTATCAGTTTAGTTGGCATTGACACATTAGAGGTTTCCAACTTATAAGGTTAGCTTCATGAGCTACAACTACCTTGTTAATGTAGGGGCCATATGTGGGTCTTGCCTGGCCATAAGGAGAGAGTCAATAATCTTTTGCTTTAGGCTTTAGCATTGAAAGTAAGTGTTAATAATATTAATACATCACGTAAGTTGGTTAACCATATTGTACCCCACCCTAATTCAATGAAATTCCCTAAGGTATTTTGACACATTAAATTTTAGTTGATGTCTCCATTTGGGCCTAAGGATGAAAAAGGAAGTGGGTGGTCACAAGAAGTAAAACTCTTTAAGATCCTTATGCAAATTCACTCTCAAGAAAGACCCTCTTAAATTTAGAATTAAATAATTGATTTTGACTCATGATATTAAAAATTATATCTCAACAATAATATGTGTTTGAAGAATGACAAAAATTAAATGAAAAGATTTACATAAACCCATTCTCACATGACAAGTGAAGAATTGGGTAATTTGCTCAATCATAAAATCCACAATTCAAATAAAACACATAACAAAAATATTACAACAAATCCATAAACCCAACACAATTATAATAACACAAATTTCTATTCAAATATATTTCCTTAAAAACTATTTTTTTATTAAAAACAACAATTAGTTTTATATCTAAAATTATATATTCTATTTAAATCATCTATATATTTAAAATATTTTAACCCTTAAACATGTGCCTACTTTAAACCAAACTAATCAATAGAATTTCATACTCTATATAAAAATTTAATTAAATTAAATACATATTCAAATTTTATAGTTACCAATTCATTTGCAAATCCAGCGAGCTAATTGACATCGACCAAGTTTCATTAATTTATATGTAACATTAATTTATCCACACTTTATATTGAATTTTATTTTATTCCTGATTTTCCCGCACTGATAAATTACTCTGATTTCTTTGCACTTTGTTGGCCAGCATATTTAAAATACATCTACCAATTTTGTTGGTGATTTCATGGTTTTAGGAATTACAAGGAAAATTGATTCTAGTAAAAGTAAGAGTCAATTTTCCACCTACACACACTTGCCAGAAATTAAAAGTAAGAGCGAAATTTTTAATTTACATATTTTTCAAATATCTATTTGATCCTGGTACCTATCCCCTGGATGGGTTCGCGAGTATGGGCAAAATTTTAGGTAACTTTAATTCACATATTAAAAATAACATAAATTCTTTAAAAAATTAGAATAACATAATGATTTCTGATTAAAAAGAAAAAAAGTCCTCAAGAAAAAGATTGAGGTACAGAAATGAGTTGGGTTCAATATGTATTGGTGTCGAGTTTTCCAATGCTGTGCGCTCACGCATATTTTGGATGCATACTAAGCATTCTGCAAGACCTCCCCGGTCAGTAATAGAGATTTTGCTCTTCCAATTTCAAATTTTGGTGACATCAATGGTACAGTTGAGAGTGGGTGAAGGTTATTAAAAACCATCCAACAACTCTACCATAATATATGGATGGAATGTTTATGTTTTTTGTCCTGGGGATTTACCCGTATGAAAAATTCCTCTGCTCGGTCTAGTGGATGCGGGGCACATTTACGCAACATACTGGAGGACAGATCGACCTGACCATACAGGTGGTACATGTCAAATTTTAATACTTTTGCAGTTGTCTTGTCTTGCACAGTGACAGGTGGCTGGTTGTTGGTGATTGAGTCTCACACAACTGACATGGTGTGGAGGAGATTGGGGACATCGACAATCTCACTGACATAACCATCGCTGCAGAAACATAACACTGAATCAAAAAAACAAAAGGACTTCAGAACTCTGCCCCGGACAACCTTTATGGAGCTGCTATCCATATTAAACACTATCATGCAAACTGGAATGGCGAGAAACCAAGGGTACCACAAAAACCTCCCAAAAACAACAAGCCAATCAACCCTGTAGAAAATATTCAGAACATAGTGCTGGGTGCTGATGGTTATTGGGATGAAGTCGAAAGATTAAAATAAAAGGCCCTGGTGGGAAGGTGGGTATTCGACAGCATGATAGGAGAACAAATGAAAGTCTAGGTCGAGAAAATATGGTCTTCCATCCTGAAATACAAACCTCAGATTAAAATGCTCCAGAATGAGTGGTTTTCATTCCACTTCACGCATCCGGAAGACGCAGATCTCATATAAAAATCCCCATAGGTCATGGGAACAGTGTTCCTATCTTTACAAAGATGGAAATTTGGGTTTGATCCTGCCAAAGACAATCCATATATGGGTCAAACTTTCTGGGCTACCTCTTGAACTCTGGACCAAAGAGGTGATTACCACAATAGCAAACAAAATTGGCAACTTATTCTACTTGGATGAGGGCTGCCTTGGTGGTGTTGACAAGAAAAACGCATGGTTTTTTATCAAAAGAAATCTGTTAGGGGGCCTTCCGACATAAGTTAATTTATTTTTGGGCCCCTCCTCATGGAGACAGACCATAGACTACTAGGGAGTCCCTTTCCGCTGTCTATCTGTCACAAAATTGGACACCTTTTGGCATGCTGCCGATATCGCCATAGATGGGGGAAAATGGGCCGGATGTGAGAGGACCTATGTGAGAAACACACTTAGCTACACTATGAGATTAGAAATCTTCCCCCTCTTTTGTCCCCCATTATAATTTCTGCTCCTCACAATTCCCCCTCGCCTTCAACCCATAATCTTCCATCTCCTAATAATGCCCCCAGTGAAATAGTCAATCCCCCACTCCTCAGCTTGCCACTGATCTCTTTTCCATCTTTATCAAACATCTCCTCTCATCACTGCGACCCTATAATCAAATCATCAACCAAGTTTGCTTCCCTAATAACAACGAGGATAGACTCACATAAGAGCCCTTCAAAAAATTCCAGACTCATTAGATCCCCTGAAGAGGAAGCATCCATCCAATACTACAACTCTCCAATCAAATTTGGCGCCCCCTATGGTCGTCCTTTTTCTCCTTTCTTTGATGATTATAAGCTCGAAGCTTTAGCCCAGGGCTCTCAAAGCGAAGTGGAGCCACTAACAATCAAGCAATCTTTTTTTGCTGATCCAAAGCCTACAAGTTGGGGAAAAATGTCACCACTAGGGGGAAAAAAAGGGACCAACTATAAAAAAAAATTCAAACTGCACCATGGCTCCATCAAATCTTCTAGAACAATTCAAAGACCCTCAGATGGAAAAGGAAACTCCAATCCAAGATTCTACAGTCATCAAGGTTGGGCATCTTGATGATGTTGATATTTCAGTTCCTGAGGACCTTAGAAAAATGTCTCTCATTCAATCATCTCCATAATGATTATATTGTCCCTCAATATTTGGGACCTGGGTTCAGCCCAAAAAAGGAGAGCCCTCAAAAACATTACGTTTCTACACAATTTAGATATTATCCTTTTACAAGAGACAATGGCCAGTAAGGAGCAAACATGGGATTTTCTCCTCCAAATTCACCCCAATTGGCATGTCTACGCCACTAGTGCCTATGCATGTCTAAAGGCTCTACTACTTAATGGAACCATGAAATTTTCAGATTTAAGGCATACAAATCCACAGTGGGTATTATTCTTTCTGGTTTCAGAATTGGGATCCCTTGCAGACTCCAGATAACCAATGTCTATGCCCCTTTCCAAAATAGGAAGGAGCATTGGGCACAAATTGAAAATAGTGGCATTCTGAACTTGGAATCCATGATCTTAGTGGGAGATTTTAACCTCACAATGGAGACCTTAGAGGTTTGGGGAGAACGGAGCATGACAGACAATCTAGCAGCAAATTTCGAGGATTTTTTCTCCCAGAATTCATTTTCAGACATCAAACCAGACACAAGTGGACCAACATGGAGAAATGGCAAATGGGCCCTTCACAAGGCATTTAAAAAAGACTTGACCACTTCGTGGTGAAGAATGGTATCACTAATCGCCTCACTAAATTGAAAACATGGATTCTAGCCTCACAAATTTCAGATGACTTTCCAATATTCCTGGTATGGACTAATTTAATAAAAGGGAATCCTGCTCCCTTCAAGCTCAATCACTTTTGGCTAAAAGAACTAGAATATACTACCCTGGTTAGGGACTTCTCGACTAAACACAATCTGGGTGTTGGCAACCCGGCCATGTGTTGTGGGGAAAACAATAAGTGAGAAAGAAATAGGAAAAATAACTGAATTAGAAACTGAAGGATAAAAATCTTGGAAACTCTTATTATTCAAAATGATTCTTCGTTCTTTACAAGCCTCTTGGGCCATCTTATTTAACCTAGACATATTTCGTTATTCCAAATATATCTCGTTATTCAAACTACATTTCGTTATTCCAACTACATAGGTAACAAGTAAATTTACATTTTGTTGTCATATTTTTAACAAACTCCACCTTGACAACAATTTTCCTAATCCCTTGCCCATGCCCATTCATCATCTTTTCTACAAGCCGAGAGAAGTGAGACACCATCTCAGCTTCTTTACTGTAACTGGCTTCATGAATATATCTGCATGATTTTCCTGTGTGCGTACTTTCTTGAGAACTACTTTGCCGCCTTCGATTACATGTCTCACAAAATGATGCCTTACATCGATGTGCTTGGTCTTGCTGTGATAGGCTGGATTTGTAGCCAAATGAATAGCGCTCTGACTGTCACAAAACACATTCACTTTCTCCTGCGTCCTTCCAATCTCATCAAGCAGACCTTTTAACCATATTGCATCTTTACAGGCATCTGAAGCAGCTATATACTCTACTTCAGTAGTGGACAAATCCACTGTCTCTTGAAGCTTTGACATCCAGCTGATTACTCCACCTGCAAGAGTAAAAACATAACCTGTAGTAGACCTCCTTTTGTCCAAATCACCTGCATAATCAGCATCCACATATCTGCAAAATAAACCTTCACGACCATCAAAGCTAATGCAATGGTCACTTGTGCCTCTCAAATACCGAAGCACCCATTTCACTACTCTCCAATGTTCTTCCCCTGGATTTGCCATGAACCTGCTGACAACTCCAACTGCATGTGAAATTGTAGGTTTTAACCCTGAACATAAATTTTCTACACACGAATCTTATAACAGAAAATAAACAATAGTAAGAGCATAAAACATAAAACAGATAAATACAGAGATTTTTCCCTGGATCCCAAATCGGGATGACCAGCTTGATTTTTCATTATATTCCTTTTAGTGTTACAACACATATATATACATGTCGAAGCATACATAAACCCCAATCCATTAACCCTGGATTAGAACATAATCGTAGTTCCCTTGACCGGATATACACAATACCAGGGGCCGAAAACCATTGTACCCCAAAACCATGTGCAAACTCATGCACAAAACATGGGTGGGTCCGCTTATGAGTGGGTCCGCACACCAAAACAATTTTCGCCGGGGCGCTGCCCCGGACCCCAACAGTGGGGGCTGACTCCTCCCTTGTGACCCCCCTGCTACACCCGGCGTAACGTATAGCGCGTGGGGCTAGTCGTGGAAATAATATAACACATACCCAACATTCTCCCACTTGTTGTTATCTTTCCACAGGGGGCCATAGGAGAGCTTAGTCATTGGGCCAATTCTTCAACATCCATTGTTTCTCTACACCAAGAGAACTTCTGAGTGCTCACAGATTTCGTCAATGCATCTGCAACATTCTTTAAAGTGTCCACCTTTACCAGCAACACCCTTTTAGCCTCAACCATATCTCTAACAAAGTGATATTGAACATCAATGTGCTTTGTCTTTGAATGGTAAGCAGGGTTCTTAGCCAAGAAAATTGCACTTTGGCTATCACAGTCTATCCTTGTAGCTTGTTGTACCAACCCCATACTTGAACACAATCTCTCGCAACCAAACTCGCTCTCGCTTGCATGAGGGGTTTATTCTCGCTCTCGTAGTTGAAAGAGCCACTACAAGATCGGAATTACTCATCCAACTGACTACGCCTCCAAATAGGCTAAACACATACCCACTTGTAGATATTATTTGGTCCAGATCTCCAGCCCAGTCTACATCAACAAAACCACGAATGTCCAACATTCTTTCCAATCCTGGTCTTCCCTGGTAGCACAAACCATAATCACTAGTGCCACATAAATATATGAAAACCCGTTTCACTTTTGTCCAATGCTCCTTCCCTGGGTTTGACATAAACCTGCTCAATACTCCCACTGCATGTGAAATGTTTGGTCTAGTACAGACCATTACATACATCAGGCTACCCATTGCACTTGCATATGGAACATGGGACATATCCTCCTCTTCTTCTTGTGTCTTGGGACATTATTCAGCAGACAGCTTTACACCTACAGAATAGGAACATTCACCTGTTTAATATCCTGCATATTGAACCTCTGCAATATAGTCTTGACATACTTCCTCTGGTTTAACCAGATCTTCCTCTTTGCCCGGTCTCTCTTAATTTCCATGCCCAAAATATATTTTGCAGCACCAAGATCGTTCATGTCGAATTTGGAGAACAAGCTAGGTCTTCAAATTCGGATAATTTCTTTGTCATTTCCAATCAACAACATATCATCTACATACAAGACCAAATAAATAACACGGTCACCAATTAATTTAAAATAAGCACAAGGATCCTCCTCGTCATGTGGAGTCTATTTCGTATATATAGAATAAATTTCGATACCACATCCTCGAGGACCTGGTTAACCCATACGTAGACTTCTTCAACCTACACACCAGTTCTTTCTTACCCTTCACCATAAAGCCTTTAGGTTACTTCATGTAGATCTCGTCTTATAGATCCCCGTGAAGAAATTATGTCTTCACATCCATCTGTTCTATCTCAAAATAAAATGCAGCAGCAACAGATAAAGGTAATCTAATAGAAGTAACTTTGGCAACAGGAGAAAAAATATCACCAAATCAATTCCCAGCACCTGGGAATAGCCTTTTTCTACCAACCAAGATTTGTATTTCTCCACCTTGCCTTCTACATTCATCTTCTTCTTAAACACCCATTTGCTCCTGATGGGCTTCCTTCCCACCGACAACTCTACCAGATCCCATGCCTCATTTTTGTGCAAGGATGGCATCTCATCAACCATGGCCTCCTTCCAGAGCTTTCCATCCTCTAAATCTACTGCCTCCTTCACAGTTCTGGGATCATCATCAATTATAGTTAAAGAAAAATTTGAACAGAAAGAAGATGGACTATCCCTTTCTGGTGGTTTTCTTTCCCGAACTATTCTTCTCACAGCCGGAGTTTGTGGCTCTTCCTCTTCTAAGTCTTCTTCTGTTGTAGAGTTTGATTCATCCTCCTTTAGCTCAAACTCTATCTTCTTAGTTTCCTTTGGTAGGAATTCATGTTTAACAACATCTTTCACCTCTCTAAACACTACATCTCGGCTGTACACAACCTTCCTTGTTTCCGTGTTCCAAAGCTTGTAACCCTTTAAACCATCCTTATACCCAATAAAGATGCACCGTTTAGATTTATTATCCAACTTTCTCCTTTTCTCCTTTGGAAAATGTACATATGCATCACATCCAAATACCCTCAGATGGGAAAGAGAGGGTTTCTTACAGTCCATACCTCATCCGGAGTCTTATCCTCCAATGCCGATGAAGATCATTTGTTAACCGTATGAAGATTCGCTCTCCACCGCTCTCGCCTAATTCTTGTCCTAACCCTCGGTACCACCGAGCATGCTTTCTTGCCTTCTCCATTAGTGTTCTGTTCATTCTTTCTCGCAACTCCATTTTGCCGAGGTGTGTATGGAGTAATCTTTTGTCATGATATACCACACTTCTTACATAACTCTTCAAATTCCTTCTTGCAAAACTCTCCACCATTATCTATCCTCAACACCTTTATCTTATTCTTTGTCTAGTTTTCTACTAGAGCCTTAAATTCTTTAAATCTGTCAAAGACTTCAGATTTATTCCTCGGGAAATATATCCATATATTCCTTGAGAAGTCATCTATAAATGATACATAGTACACAGACTTACCCAGTGATGGAACTGACATGGGTCCAAACACATCATTGTGCACAAGATCTAATATCTTGTTCACCCTCTTACCACTAGAAGGGAAACTCACCCGATTTTTCTTCCCATATACACAATGTTCACAGAAATCGAAATCCAGAGAGAAATTAGTCATACCTTCTACCATACCATTTCTATGCAGTATCCGAAGGCCCTTCTCTCCAATATGTCCAAGCCTTTGATGCCATAACATGGTCTTTTCTCTAGAGACAGCTAGGCTTTCCGCTCCACTTTCAGGAACCACATAACTGTTACACCCATCAATAACAGTGCTACCTTGTAGCTTGTACAGAGTTCCAGTCCGAACTCCCCGCATTAATACTAGTGCTCCCCGAACCATCTTGCAGGCATCTTTCTCGAACATTGTTTTTACACCTGCATCATCCATCTTGCTTACAGAAATCAGATTTCTGGCCAATGCAGGAATATGCAGAACACCAGGAAGTGTTCTAATCCTTCCACCTTGCGGCTTCAGCTTGACCTTTCCACGTCCAATGATTCTGGCCCTCCTATCATCCCCTAGGAAGACATCACCACCATCATATTTCTCATACTCGCAGAACCACTCCCTATGGGGAGTGAAGTGAAAGGATGCACCTGAGTCAATCAACCATGACTCATGATCTACATGTGTATTGGAAGAAGAAGCCAAATACACATCCCCACCTTCATCCGAGGTGGTTTTTGCCTCTGCAGAAGGACCTTCATCAGATCCCTTTCCTTTCTCAGGAGCTTTAGATCTGCATTCCTTTTTGTAGTGCCATTCCTTTCCGCATTTCCAGCACACCTTTACAAACTTTCCAGGAGATTTAGATCTCCCTCTAGATTTAGATCTCCCACTCGAAACCTTATTCTTGTTTCTGTTCTGGGACCTTCCTCGTACGGATAAGGCATCTCCATTCTGACCCTCCATATTTCTCCGTCTCATTTCCTCCGACAGCAAGGCTGAGACAATGTCATCAAAATTCAAGGTAGTTGTGTTGCTACCTATTGCAATAACCAGACTGTCCCACGAGTCTGGTAGAGAACACAACAAATTGATGCACTTATCTTCATCTGAGATTTTAATATCAACAGATGACAGCTGACTTACCACAGTATTGAAGGCATTCAGATGCTCTGTCACCGAGTCTCCATCCTTCATCCTCAAGTTATAAAGCTTTTTCCGCAGGAACAACTTATTCACCAGAGACTTAGATTGGTACAAAGTCCCAAGTTTTTCCCACAAATTCTTCGTCGTAGCTTCCCCGGATACATTCAACAATACTGAATCTGAGACACACAACCGTATTGTGCTCTTAGCCTTCCGATCCAGTTTCTTCCAGTCTTCATCTGACATCGCCGTTGGTTTAGTACCTGGATCTACCGCGATCCACTGATCTTTATCCACCAGCAGATCCTCCATCTTGAGTTTCCACAACTCAAAACTCTGACCATTAAATTTATCGATCTCTATCTTTCCGCCGCTCGCCATCTTCTTTCACCGCAAGAATCGATCCCGCAGATCTCCCACTGAACAAGGTCTACCACAGGCCCGAGCAAAAAACCCTCAACAACAAAGGCGTCCCCTTGAAGCCAAAACAACTCTGATACCAAATGTAGGTTTTAACCCTGAACAGAAATATCTACACACGATTCTTATAACAGAAAATAAACAATAGCAAGAGCATAAAACATAAAACAGATAAACACAGAGATTTTCCCCTGGATCCCAAATCGGGACGACCAGCTTGATTTTTCATTATATTCCTTTTAGTGTTACAACACATATATATACATGCCGAAGCATACATAAACCCCAATCCATTAACCCTGGATTAGAACATAACCATAGTTCCCTTGACCGGATCTACACAATACCGGGGGCCGAAAACCATCGTACCCCAAAACCATGTGCAAACTCATGCACAAAACATGGGTGGGTCCGCCTATGAGTGGGTCTGCACACTAAAACAATTTTTGCCGGGGCGCTGCCCCGGACCCCAACAGTGGGGGCTACCTCCTCCCTTGTGACCCCCCTGCTGTGCCCGGCACAACGTACAGCGCGTGGGGCTATTTGTGGAAAGAATATAACACATACCCAACAGAAATGTCAGGTCTTGTAGATACCATCGCATACATTAAGTTGTCTACTACATTTGCATATGGCACACGAGACATATTCTTCTTTTCTTCATTAGTTCTAGGACTTAAATCGGAGGAAAGCTTAAAATGGGAAGCTAATGGAACATTAATAGGTTTCACATTATTCATACCGAAATTTTCAAGTACTTTCTCCACATACTTCTATTGTGATAACCAAAGCTTATCATTCTTCTTGTCTCTGTGTATCTCCATGCCCAAGATATGTTTTGCTGCTCCAAGATCCTTCATTTCAAATGTCCTAGAGAGCTGAGCCTTTAACTTGTTGATTTCTACCATGTTTTTGCTTGCAATAAGCATATCATCAACATACAACACCAGGATAATGAATATGCCATTGAAACTTTTGAAGTATACACAATGATCATACTCACTTCTGATAAAATTATGGCTCACCATGAAGGAATCAAACTTCTTGTACCATTTCCTGGGTGACTGCCTCAGGCCATACAATGATTTCCTGAGCTTGCAAACTAATCTTCTATTGCGACCTTGAACAAAACCTTCTGGCTGATCCATATCTATCTCTTCATCCAAATCACCATGAAGAAAGGTTGTTTTAACATCTAATTGTTCTAACTCAAGGTCAAGTAAAGCAGTTAGTGCTAACACAGTACGAATAGAAACAAGTTTAACTACTGGTGAAAAGATCTCATGAAAGTCAACATCTTCAACCTAAGAATACCATTTTGCAACTAGTCTCGCCTTATACCATTCGATACTTCCATCAACTTTCCTTTTCAACTTGAAGACCCATTTGCACCCAAAAACACTTCTCCCTTCAGGAAGTTCCACAAGATCCCAGGTATATTTCTTGGCTAAAGAATCCATTTCTTCTTCCATAGTATTTTTCCATATCTTGCTATCTGCATCATCAACTGCTTCCTGATAACAAGAAGGTTCCCCATCTTCAGTAGTCAAAGAAAACGATGAAGCATAATCTTCATACCTTTTAGGTGTTTTTCTTTCCCTTGTAGACCTTCATAGAGTGACTGGTTGCTGAATTGGTTCTGGAATTTCTCCAGTTTCCTTTGCTTCTCCACCTTCTTCATCAGAGGTCTCTCCTTCCTTTCGACTTTCTGAAAAAGGTTTAGTCTCCAATTGAATTTGTTGATTTGGCGATACCTGCTCCTGTTCAACCTTTTCAACATCTGATTTTAACAGAGAAGATTCATCAAATGTTACATCTCTACTAATGACTATCTTCCGTGAAGAAGGATCGCACAACCTATATCCCTTCACTGAATAATCATATCCAACAAAGACACAACATTTTGATTTTGGATCTAATTTTGAACGCTGATTTCTAGGAATAAGAGCATAGGCATCACAACCAAAAATATTCAAATGCAAATAATCACAAGACTGACCGGACCAAACTTCTTTAGGAATTTGACAGTTTATTGCAATTGAAGGTGATCTGTTAACTAAATAACAAGTAGTGGATACTGCTTCTGCCCACAACTCCTTTTGCAAGTTAGCATTACTGATCATGCTTCTGGCTCTTTCCATAAGAGTTCGATTCATCCGTTCAACAACACCATTTTTGTAAGGGGTATAAACAACAGTTTTATGTCTAACAATCCCTTCATCCTTACAAAATTGTTCAAATTCTAAAGACGTAAATTCACCTCCATTGTCAGTTCTTAAAAATTTAATTGATTTGCCTATTTTCTTTTCCACCATTTTTTTAAATTGTTTAAACACATTAAATACATCAGCTTTATTTTTCAACATATAGACCCAAAATTTTCGGGAGAAATCATCAATAAACATTAAAAAATATGATGCACCTCCATAAGACACAGTAGGAGATGATCCCCACAAATCAGAATGAATGTAGTCCAAAATCTTCTTACTATTATGATTTCTAGTCTTGAACCTTTGTTTACATTGTTTACCAAACACGCAATATTTACAAAAATCCAATTTCAAGGATTTCAAATCAGGAAGCAGCTTGCGGTTCATCAGTACCTGAAGACCTTTCTCGCTCATGTGACCCAGCTGCTGATGCCATAGATGAGAACCCTCTTCTGCTTTCTCTGACATGATCGCCGCTTCACTAACTTGAGTGCTTCCTTTGAGTCTGTACAGATTTCTGACCTTTTCAGCCTTCATCACAACCAAGGCTCCTTTTGAGACTTTCAGCACTCCATTCTGACCTGTAAATTTATAACCACTCGAATCCAAAACTCCCAAGGAAATCAGGTTTTTCTTTAGATCAGGTACATGCCTAACATTAGATAATGTTTTAACTGTACCATCATACATTTTAATTTTTACATTACCAATCCCAACAGTCTGACAAGATGCATTATTTCCCATGAAAATAGAACTACCATCTACAATTTCATATGAAGTAAACCAACTTCGGTGCAGACTCATATGATGAGAAGCACCAGAGTCTAATAGCCAATTATCAGCATCTTGAGAGACATTACAGACAAGTAGCTTGAGAGACATTACAGACAAGGAGAGCTTCAGTAATTAAAACCTCATCAACCATACCTGAATCAACCTGATTTTCTTCCTTGTTATGGTTCTCCGACTCCTTCCGTTTCCAACAATCTTTCTTGAGGTGTCCAAGTTTATTGCAGTACCAGCACTTGGCTTTACACTTCTTGCTGCCCTTTGACTTCAATCTAGAAGAACCTCTTGTTTTCTCCCCCCTTTCCTTTGATCGACCTCTGACTACCATGGCTGCAGGTGCAAAAGTCTCAATGCTAGATTTTCTTCGTACCTCTTCAGATAAGAGAGCACCCACGACAGATTCAAGTTTTAATGAATCGACAGTGCTCAAACTGATTGAGGCCACGAAGTGATCCCATGACTCGGGCAGGGAACACAACAAGGTTATTGCCTTGTCTTCTTCCTCCATTTTTACTTCCATATCCGACAATTGGCAAATAAGCGTATTAAAACATTTAAGTGTTCTGAAATTTTCGTACCCTCATTCATCCTAAGACTGTATAATTGTCTTTTTAAATAGATTCTGTTTGTCAAAGATTTTGTCATATACAAGGTTTTCAATTTTTTCCATAACCCTGCAGTTGTACTCTCTCCAACAATATTGAAGAGTACTTCATCTGCCAAACATATCCGAACGGTACTGAGAGCTCGGGCATCCAAGTTCTCCCAGTCCGAATTTTTCATGCTTGCTGATTTTTTATTTACCTCGTCTAATGCTTTATGCAACCCTTGTTGCACCAGCAAATCCCTAACCTTCAGTTTCCACAGAGCAAAATTATTTTTCCCGGTAAATTTTTCCACCTCAAATTTAACATTTGTCATTTTCTCCATTTCTCCCTCCAAATCCTCTTCCTTCAACTAGGGTTTCAAACAAAAAATTTCCCCCTTTTTGCTAAGGTTTCTAATTTCCCAAATATTTCAGCTATGATAATCTGAGTTCTTTAAATAATGTTCATCTCTTCTTCCATAAAAAAATATCCTTCAATTTCTTTAAATATGAGAAAAAACACACAAAAAAATTCAAACCCTATTCCTCTTAATTTTTTTTTTCTCAATTCTACTTCTTCTTAAAAGAAAAATTCTGTTCCTCCAACATTTTCCCACAGCCCGTAAAAAAAAAATTAAGAATTACGGTGCCTCTGCAAACGGCTTCTTCCTCCAAGTTGGACAACAAACGGCTTCTTCCTTCAAACACTCGATGACAGAAACGACAGTCGATTACTAGGCAGACTCGTCGTTCACAACAGACTCAGCTTTTGTAGTCGATTTTCTTTCTCAACGGTTATGGCATCGATCTTCTCCAACTCCAATGCGACTGTGAGTGCTTCTCCGGTGGCACTCACAACTTTTCTCCTAGAAGTCTCAAAATAAAATGAAACGACCTCCTTTCTCCAATATAGCAGACTCTTTTACTCGGCTTCTCCGGTGGATGGGCAGACTTCTATCAACGGCGGCTGGTTTTTACAATCGGCCTTTCTGACGGGCATCAACGGCGGCACTGTGGGCAGACTTCTATAACCGGCTCTCCCCCTTCACAGCCGGCTTGGTTCTTCTACTGGCGTCTTAATTTATGCGGCAGTTGCACTACTTCTCCAATGTGCGGACTCGACTCACTGCGTCTTCCTTTACTTCTTACTCCATGATTTGGGCATAACAGGTTTGGGTCAAACCCTCTGTGTCTTGCTTCTCCAACCGCAGGTTCTTTATCTGGCGTTCAGTCTTAGCTCAATCGAACAATCCTTCACCACAATAACACAGCGGACTAGCGTTCTCTCACTCGGCTAGCGGGCATAATGGCTCAGTGAAGGCTCTTGGCAATCGATTTTTAACATAGGCTTTCATTCACTCGGCTGGCTTTGATACCACTTGTTGTGGGGAAAACAATAAGCGAGAAAGAAATAGGAAAAATAACTTAATTACAAACTGAAGGATAAAACTCTTGGCAACTCTTATTAATCAAAATGATTCTCCATTTTTTACAAGCCTCTCGGGCCATCTTATTTCACCTAGACATATTTCATTATTCCAACTACATCTCATTATTCAAACTACATTTCGTTATTCCAACTACATAGGTAATAATTAAATTTACATTTTGTTGTCATATTTTTAACACCATGCACAACCTTTGCAACAAACTAAAAAGGCTTAAATAAGTGGTTTGATGTTGGTCCCAACAACAAAAGTTAGCCAGGACCAGAAAAATAATTCTAATTGATGCTCAAATCAAACATCTGGAAGATCCCCAATCCTCTAATTACTTCTTCGAGTCTTCCAAATTGAAATTAGTAGACTTGGATAGAGAAACAAGACAGATCCTCTTACGCCAAACAGAGGAATGGCAACAAAAGATTCGCTAGATGTGGGTCGATGAAGGGGATAAAAGTACCCTTTTTTTCATAAGTAGACAACCAGTGATGGGTAGAAAAACACAATTTGGAAAATAAAAAATGGATCAGGGGAAACACTATACAAGAAAAATGAAATTCAAAGAGAAGCTTTTAGATATTTCCAATCCTCCTTGCAAGCCAAAGATACTTCTCCCTCTCTGAATTATATGGAATTGATTACTCTTTTCCCTCATTTGATCAATACAAAGACCTGCTCTCTTCTGGAATGCCTTGAAGAAAAAATCCTTTAGACTCTTAAGGAGATGACCAGGGGCAAGAGCCCTGGTCTAGATATATGGAACGTATAACTATTTATACACTTTCATGAGATAATGATCGATGAAATCACTGAATTAATGGAGGAGTCTAGAAGACTTGGCAGGGTATCTGGGGCGGTGAATGAAACTTTTATCGCCCTAATTCCAAAATCCGGAGAGCTGGAATCATTTTTGTTGGGTGTGGAGCCTGATTTTCTTCCTAATTCAGAGAACCTTGTTCTAGCTGGATGTATACCCTAGGAAAATTGTACACCCTTACACGCGAGGTCCTGTAAAATTTCCTTGTAAAAGTATAGTAATTTCTAGTCAATCTGGGCCATTCATTAGGCAGATGATATGACGGTAGAATTTATGTTTAGTTTAGGGTTTTTTTGCCCTAGAAGGCAACCCCTCGCTTTTATGAGGGTATTGTATTGCGGCCGTGTATTGTATGTGTGTATTCTCTGAGCGGGAAACAGATAGGGAGACTGTGAGAGAGAACAGAGGATAGTACAACGGATCTGCTGTAGGTTTTGTCTCTTGATTTTGCTGGATAATAGAAAGGAAAGACTGGCTGTTCAGGGTGGACGTAGCCCAAACTGGGTGAACCACGTATATCTGTGTGTCTCTGGTTTTATGTGTTTTGTGTGCTTGTATTTTCCACATATTTTATGTGTTGCATTGCTCTGTAATATTTAATTTTTCTAACAACTGGTATCAGAGCCGAAGGTATATTTGGCTAATAAACTTGCAGGAAAGAAGGGTTCCTGGTTCGAGTGGGAGAAATGGCGGAAGATGCTAAGTTTAGGGTCGAGAAATTTAACGGCCAAAAATTCCCGCTGTGGAAGATGCAGATGGAAGATTATCTGTATTAGAAAGATCTGTACCTACCATTGAGCAGAAAAGAAAAGAAGCCGGCGGCCATGACAAACGTAAAATGGAACATTCTCGATAGAAAGGCACTCGGAACAATATGGTTGTGCCTTGCGGCGTCAGTCGCCTTCAATATTTCGAAGGAAACAACAACAGAGGGTTTGATGCAGATGTTAGCAAAACTATATGAAAAACCCTCAGCCTCAAACAAGGCACTACTAAATTTGGCGGAAATTCCGACACTTGGTTCCGACGCTTTTGACCAAATGTCGGAAATTTTCCCAAATTTTTTCCATCCCGCCCGAAACCATCGCTATACCGACGTCTATAGAAAAGTGTCGCAATACCGACACTTAAAAACGTGTCGCAATTGCGACGTTTAGAGGAAGACGTCGCAATTGCGACACCATGGCCCAAAGCGTCGCTATTGAGACGACTCTAAACGTCACAACTGTGACACAATGTCTAGGTGTCGCCATTGCGACGTTTGGAGGCACCCGTCGTAATAGCGACGCCTTTTCCGCCATCGGTATAACGACAGTTATTTTCGCGCTACATAAAATTACCAAACTTATATGCGCGCTACATAAAAATTCGAAACTTATATGCGCGCTACATAAAAATGATTTTATTGTTTCGTATTTGTCGCAATAGCTACATTAACGTTTGATATCACGCGCGCATTCGCCCTCTGCTCTTGCAGAATAGAATTTGCCCTCAGCATTCGCGCTCAGCTCTTGCAGAACAGCATTTTCCCTCAGCATTCGCCCTCAGCGTTCGCCCTCAGCTCTTGCAGAACAGCATTCGCCCTCAGCTCTTGCAAAATGGTAAGTTCTTACTGCATGCCCTTCCTCCTATAGTAGGGTTGACTCTATTTGGGTTTTTTTGGTCAATTCCATTAGATTGTGTTAGGCTGTAGGGTTCTCTCTAGATGTCAAGAATCAAGATTCAATACCTCTATTATCTTCATCACCCAATACAAGATTTAAATTTTTCCCAAAGAAACGCTTATTAATTTGGCAGCCATTATTTCTCCCTGCTTTAAAAACCCTACATTTAAATGAAAACAAGCATTGCATTTCAACTACAAAAATTTATTAGTGTTCAAATGTACATGTGTGCTACATTAACGTTTGATATCACGCGCGCATTACTCCTTCGCTCTGCGTAACAACATTCTATGAAATTCGCCCTCGCCCCGTTGCACGCATTCACCTTCGCATTCTCCCCGAGTTTTGCACGGGAAGATTCGCCCTCAAGATTCGCCCTAGCTCTTGCGTAACAAAGATTCGCCCGGGATTCGCCCCCGCCTTTCGTAACAAGATTTGCTCCCGCATTCGCCCTCACTCTTGCAACAAATATTTTTCCTCATCATTTTCCTCAGCGTTCGCCCTCACCTCTTAACAAAGATACTTCATTCGCCCTCGGCTCTTGCAAAATGGTAAGTTCTTGCTGCAGGCCCTTCCTCCTATAGTAGGGTTGACTCTATTTGGGTTTTTTTGGTCAATTCCATTGGATTGTGTTAGGCTGTAGGGTTCTCTCTAGATGTCAAGAATCAAGATTCAATACCCTCTATTATCTTCATCACCCAATACAAGATTTAAATTTTTCCCAAAGAAACTTAATTTGGCAGCCATTATTTCTCCCTGCTTTAAAAACCCTACATTTAAATGAAAACAAACATTGCATTTCAACTACAAAAATCTATTAGTGTTCAAATGTACATGTGTGCATCACTTGTGTAGGGTATTCCTTTTCCACTTTCACATTATCCAAGAATGTGTGCGGTATAGTTCATATTTTTTGTGATTTAGATTGTCTTGAAAAAGGAAAGGTAAATTATTTCCCATGGAAAAAGAAGGTTTTCCCTTTTTATAGGTTGTTTGGACTTACGTGGAAAAATTTATGGTATGCCTTTCATATTATGTAGTTTAAATTTGAATTAGCAGATTATTCTACATGAAAATATAATTACCTATGTGATGTCCTTCATCACTAATTAAAATTATAGGGTTTCAATTTCCTAGACTCTAACTCATCTGATGCTAAATTCTAGGTTCTCATTTGTGGATCACTCTTCCATTGATTTCCTTTCCCTCTGGATCTTGTCATACTTTAAAAGTCATCAATGATACATATATTATTTCAGGTATCCCAAAAGGCTTTATAGTAGAACATATTGTGAAGTTTTTTTGACACTTGAGGATTCTTTTTAGAGCTGCAACGTGGTCTATGCTATCGAGTTATATATCAAGCAACTTGTCCTTAATAACCACACTATGAGGTAGGTTCAACCAGTTTGAACTTGTTGGGACATAGCATATGAAGTTGTGTGATGAGTCCATATCACGGGTCTATTATGGTGAAAAAAGTGAAGACACGTAATGATAGTTATTATGTTAACATTACTAGAAACATTTTCGAAATTATCCATGCTATCAAGATGTCAAAATTCCAGGCATTAGGTGTCAATACTCGTAGCTAATAGATAATAATAATAATATTAAAAAATCACAACTTTATTCTTGAAATATGATTGTTATACATTGGTAACCTAGTTCATGAGTTACTATCACCCAAAGATTGCAAAACAAACTTAAAATATAAATTAAACCAACATGAGAATCCAACTAAGGGTTTCTCGACAAAATCATGCCATAACCTGGCATTTTGAAACCCAAATTTGAATCCATCATAAGTAATACAATGCAAACTTAGATGGATTTTCAATGCATGTTTGCATGCTACACTTATTCTCGGTCTAGATATCATTTTTTAAATGGAACCATTAGTCAAGCCCACAATCCTTTTTATGTGAAAATTTTCAGCTCTATTTGAGCTCTTTTTTGCTCCACCACCTCCATAAACCAGTGTTACACGGGGTCTCGCCCCCCCACCTAGGGGTCTAGATTCCTCGGCCCCTCGCGCTCCGGGGTCTTGGGGACTTCTAGGGGATGTTTCCCTCACGCCCCCTCACGTCCCCTCACCGCCCCTTTTAGTTTATGGTTTCGTGTTAAAAGTTGATGTGCCACTTAGCATATTTGAGAATCCAAGTGATTCGGATTCAGATGGTGACATGGTTGATCCTGATATATTCGTGCAGAAGTTGGATGCAGAGACTAGTGGGGCATTAACTTGAGCATTTATGCTCATTTATCATTATGATGATATAATTTGATATTCATATGTTATGTTTTATGTTTTATGTTTCAGACATAACTTATTTGCGTTTAAGTTTTATGTTTCAGACTTGAGTTGTAAACTTCAGTTTAAACTCTATTTTGAATCTTGATATAATATCTCATATGATATCTTAAACTTTATTTTCATTGTACATTGTTAGTAGTTACATTAATGATTATATAGTTACAAACTTACAAACTTACATGCATGATTGTATGATGTATGTTTTAACTTTTAACTTTTAAATTTGTTTCAATTATATGATTCATCATTCATCGATTTGTAATTTATCATTTATGATTTATCTTTCATGATGCAAGTGTATGATGACTGTATATACATTCCTTGCAAAAATATAGTTACATTTTAAATATTAAATTTTATAATTTTTATGACCCCGACGTCCCCCCACGTTTCCTGAAAATTGGTAGGGAGCTTTTGCATAGGACGCTCCCGCGCTCCCTCGTCCCCTCGCTCCCACCTCCAGGGGACTTGGTGGAACATTGCCATAAACATATGCAAACATATATCATGATCTTGGAATTCCATTACATATGTATGTGCCAATGTTCCATAATCTTGCCCCATCATCAATTTAAGAAATTTTTATTGAATATCAAATTATGGAGGGGGGGAAATTTTTGCTGCAACATTTGGCTCAAAATCAGGGACCATCTCCGTATGAGGTGAATGAGAACTATAGATATTTGAAGAAGTAGATTAGTGCCTTTTCCTCTCGCCATGGAGTCATATACAGTCATCCATCACAAAAAATTGTCTTTGTTCATTCTCACCTTGAAAGTTGCAAAAAATCATGCCCTAATTGAAACGACACTAAATTTGAAAGATATAATAAAAATGCAAGCTATAAGTGCCCTATTAATACAAAGGGAAAACCTTCCTACCTACCCTAAATGAGATAAATTTTGATTGAATAGGAAACATGATATTTCCTATGGAGTTGATCCAACAACTTGTTAAATGTATGTGACTAAATCATGCATTTGATTTCCAGGGAAACATGCGCATGAAGAGAAGAAGTGCAGAATTAATGGAAAATCCATACATGCCACTTATAAAAACTACACCGAAAGGTCAAAAAATACTTAAGGCCTTAACTTAATTTGAATCCAAAAATGACAAAACGGGATTAGTGAAAACACGAGAGTGGTGTGGGTGAACAACATAAATAAAAAGTGAAGATACCTTTCCCCAAGATGCCTTTGTCACCGTTGTATGAAAACATGTTTTTCTTTCCCTTTATACATGCAAGTGAATGCATTATAGGTATGGTGTTTTCCCAGAATAGGAGAAGCCTACTTAAATATGTCATTTGTGGATTGAATGTTTGGGTGCCTTAATGTGCAATGACATGTTTCCAGGACTGAATTCAATGCAAGGCATATTTGAAACTCTAACTCTGTCTTCCGGTGTCTTATTAGAAATTATTTCAGTTTTCATTTTGTGTTTCAAGTTAGATATTGTTTTCAAGTTTTTACATTTATAATTTTATTGCAATGTGGCAGACTGATCAGAGCAGTGCAGGAACAACCCCGAGACAGGATGATCGCGGAAAGAGGCCAGCGGAAGAACATGTAAAGTGCCGGCATTGCTCTATCTTTAGGTATTTTAGTTATTTACATAATTGAAATAATATTAATTTTGTTCAAATATGCAGACACCTAGCCATGGTACGCCTGATGATTCCCTCTTTGAGGAAGAGCTTTCTTCATCCCTATCTCCAGTGTTCTTGTTGCAAAAAAAAGGCACGAGATGCAAGGTCGGAATTTAATACTTTGATAGACGCGCCTCAAACACCTGAAACAGAAGAGAGGATACAACATCTTATGAGGCAGCTAGAAAGATATCAGGTAATAATAAAAATTCAAAAGGATATTTTTTTTGTTCTGCATGAGATGAATTGTGATAGTTTGATTTGTAATTTTTACATTGACTAAACTAACAAAAAGTTCTTTTGTATGTAGCGTTTTCTGGCATTTGTTGAACCCGGTGTTGGTGGTAGTGGGACACAAGGGCAAGAGATTGCCCAACAACCCTCTCGTACACCTTCTACTCCTTTAGGTGCTAGCCAAGAAACACACCCTGCCCAAGCTGACACCCAGCCAACTGTTGAACGTGTTGGCAATGATGAGGCTGATATGGCCAGCTACATTATTGCGTTTTCTGGAGCTACACGTGTCAGCTCCACAGGGACCATTAATGGCACGTTGTTGGTGAACGATGAGGGTGTCCCTATAAAGCATGTACAACTCCCAGGTAAATTTTAATATTTTAACTATTTCTTGTACTTTATCTAAAACATATTTATCATGATTTTTATTTTTAAATTAATGATAATATCTTCTTTTTCTTTTGGTTTTATTCTGTGTAGGAAACAATGAGTTCTACGGGATTCTGGAGAGCCATGCGTTGGTAATTTTTGGCCCAACCATACGTACAGGGTGGAATTCCCAGAATTCCAACCTGAAAAAAGAACTTCTAGATTATCTAGAAGCCCTTTTTGGGGTCGGCACATTTGACAGAAAAGCGGTGGCTCAGGTAGCCGGCAAATATTTGAAATATACCAGGGACACCTATAGGACACAATTTCAATTTAACCCTAGATATGAGCTTCCTCTCGCAGTTTCAGAGAGTGAGTGGAGAGCACTCATCCATGACGGAAAAGAGAAAAGGGCAAAGAAAGAAGGAAAAATGCCAACTGGACCCGCAAGGTAAATTACAACTTTAATTCAATAGCTTTAATTTTCTTTATGTCTAAAATAAAGTGTGCTACGTCATATCTGACTTCAATCTTTTGATGCTAGGTTTCCTGACACCTCAAAGGCAACCAAAGCTAGGATTGAGAAAAAGGGCCATCACAAGCTCGGCCAGGGTGGCTACTTGAAATTAGCTGCAAGAATTGTAATTAAGTAGCTAAACATCTTATAATTAATTATATCGCCTTCCAACGTTTTTGTAATCCTATCAGATATGATTAAAAATACACAATCATATATAATGTAGGGTGATGACTTTGGAACAATAACTACAGAGGAAGATAAAAATATTGCTTTCCGTTTTGGCTATCGAGCTGTAGTTGAACGTCGCAGAAGCTTGGGGCAGGTCCCAAGATCTACAATGCCTAATAAGGTAAAACATTAACCTTTCAATATTTTTGTTTTCGTCCATAAATTTAATGTCTAACAACTTTGTTTAAATCAGGGGAGCAACACTACCGACGAGGTAAATAACCCAGTTTTAGAGCCAGATGTAGATGATCCTCTTGTGCAACCTGATCATTGTAGTGGGGACCAGGCCGACAATGCTGCTATCAGTGAGGGCCGTGACGGTAATTAATTTCCACTTATAATTTTTTCTAATTATACCTTAATGGTTGTCCTTATAACGTTTTTTGTTTAAATGACAGAGAATGTTTCCCTTGAGGATCTTACCACCAGAGAGGAAGACAGGGCAACAGTCCCAACGGCGACAACTGGTGCACCAGGTAAATAATCTTATTGCAATTTTTTTTATTAATATTACCGAACTAGTTCAATGATATTTAAAAACTGATAATTAAAATTTAATATTATCTGTTTTTGTAGGCGATGCCCCGTCACTGGATGAGACCAGACATCGTGACAACACAACTAGGTCAGCGGCGACAACTAGTGCACCAGGTAAATAATCTCATTGCAATTTTTTTTATTAATATTACCGAACTAGTTCAATGATATTTAAAAACTGACAATTAAAATTTAATATTATCTGTTTTTGTAGGCGATGCCCCGTCACTGGATGAGCGCAGACATCGTGAATACGCAACTAGGTCAGCAGTGCGGGTGGAAAGGCACGAAACAGGGGCAGAACACGATGATATTGATGATGTAATTAGGAGCTTTAAAAATAGGAAGAAGAAAAAGAAAATTTGACAATGTAAAATATTGTATTATTATAAGACAAACGTTACCATACTTGGAACGTTTTTTGCGTTATATAAAAACTCATTTATCATACTATTTTTATGTCAAGCATTAATTTCAATGTTTCCTTGCGTACTTTTTGTTGAATTGTTTTTTTATTAGTTATTGAATATTTTTTTTTATGCTCATGAAAGTAAAAATGAAATATAGATTGGGTATTGGGGAATTGAGAGTGATGTGAGGGGGGGGGGAGGGGCCATAAGAGCTTCCACCTTCACGTGGTTGGCCCTGTTTAGTAGAGAATAATTTATTGGAGCGATTTAATCTTGGAGCAAACCTCCCTTGATCCAGCGTAGCAACAAAAAAGTCACTGTTGACTTAGTTGCTACTCTTTGAGATCGTGGGGCTTGTTCCAAGTTCATGCGACTCCAATAAATTGTTCTTGAAACGAAGAGGAGCTTCTTCAGGTATGTTTTGACATTTTCAACATATGTTCTAACATTATCATAAGAATGCATCTTAGAGTAAAAAATACTACATCAATTACTTGTATTTATTGTATAGATAATGATGGATTTTGATTGACTTGGCAGTGCGGGTACAAATCCTCTTGCATCATGAGCAATACAACTTGTCAACCAGGGTCATGTCTAGGATATTTTTGCTTGTGCGCTTGACCAGGTTCGTAATGTCACATTTTGTAAGTTCCTTTACAGTTCATAATTCAATATTAAGCTTGTTCATGATTATTATCTAGGTTTTTTGTATGTGTTTTTTCATCTATTTGATTGTAAGCAACTATGCATGTTTCTTGTTTTTCACTATGATTTCTCCCATTACCACTCCCAGGAAGAATCCGAATTTATTGTTACATAGGTTACTTTATTGTTACTATGATTTCTCCATTTACGATTTCATAGGTTACATCATGTAAAGTTGTCAATCTCAGGTTGGTGATGAGCTTTAGTTCTCCGGATTTGGGGATTTTCTGATATTTTCTCCCTCATGTCATTCCTGCATCACCTTGTTGTTTGAGCATGCCAATTGTCTACCACTTGTACCAATTGGCACATGTCAATCTCTGAGTGGTGCCACATTTCACCTATTTTTAGTGAGAGTTTAGGGTTTCTCTAACATAGCTTCAGAAATCCGATTCAGTGCCTGCTTGAATATTGTCACATAATACTTATGGTTTAGATTGATGAGCATGTTCTGAATGGTTGGTTGATTCATAAGAACCACCCATATAGTCATCTTGAGATATTTTAGAAGATTTCTCGGGTTTCCTTTTTCACCGTTTCTAGTGGGTGGGATGGTGTGGGGTGATCCATCAATACTGGTGCTCTTGTAGTAGGGAATTTGTTTTTGGGGATATAAGGGAGCATTTGATGTAGATATCCCATTGGATGCATTCATAGATGGGCACGAGAGGTCAAGAATTTAAATTAAAAATATGCAACCTCTAGCATGGCAACCTGAAGGCCACGAGAGACATTGGTTAAAGATTGTTTTGTGTTGGCCTTAATATAGTCGTGATTTCTTTCTATTATCTTAATGCAAATATATAATCCGGTCTCATTAAAATGAGGATTTTGGTTGTATTTCTCTTTGGTTGTTTCTCTCTTAATGCTCCAGAAGTTGCCAAAAGTTGCGATAGTTGTTTAGTTTGCCTGTTACAACTTAAAAGTGGTTTTTAGCAATGGGAGTCATGTTTTTTAAGGTTCATACTAATATGAAGATCTTGTAATTATATATTTAGCATAAGAGAAGATGGCCTCTGCTTTGGGCGGTATGACAAAAATTGCCACATCTACCTCATTGGGTAACAATGGAAAGGGGAAGAAGTTGGGTGCAATGTTTGATAATTATGGCAGACAATTGTCTTCTCTTTCAGTTTTTCACCCATTTCCTTTAATCGCTCAAGCAGAAGAGGGACTCTGAGATTACGCGACGGAGAGAAGGTAGTTAATACAAGAGCTATGGAAAAGGAGTTGTACTTCAACAAGGATGGCTCAGTGACAAAAAAATTGCAGGTCAGAGAAAAAATTATGTTTAAAGGAAGGTCACATGCACGTGAAACTTCACTGCGGTGGATCTTTCCTTGTCCACTTATATTTGATTTTAATGTGTTATTTTAATTTTTCATGGAGGGTTGTTTTGGCATATGGTCTGGCATTCAATTGCACACTTACTGAAAGCATTTTCAATTTGTCTTGTGGGCGGTGTGAACAAACTTGCTGATCTTGTTGGAGTCACCCTTGGGGCGAAGGGAAAAATGTTGTCTTGGAGAGCAAGCATGGTTCTCCGAAAATAGTTAATGATGGTGTGACGGTAGCTAAGGAGGTAATTTGTAGATGTGTGCTCTAGTTTTCTTTTTAACGTTGTATTAGTTCCCCCTCTTAAATGTCTTAGATTTGGTAGGCATAATTTGAAAACTCAAAGGTGAAAGGAAACATATTTGTTACCTAGTAGTCTACTTGGCCTATGGACTAGCCACATTAGAGTAATGCATAAAGCTTTTCACAACAGTAAAAGGAAAGGGTTATGGCTGAGTCAAATTTTATTGTTATTGACAGTGTAATGAAATGTATCTCAATGCTATGGTTTTGGCCTTTTTATTGGTTGAATTAGAGGACCCAGTTGAAAATATTGGAGCCAAGTTGGTAAGGCAAGCTGCGGCAAAGACAAATGATTTAGCTGGGGATGGAACCACAACATCTGTTGTTCTTGCACATGTTGGAATATTGAAAAATTCCAGAACAATGAATGGAGAATAAATCTTCCTTCCTCTAACACAGAGAAAATAAAAATTTCTTTGACAGGAGACAGAGTTTCAATACTTTGAAAACAAACTTCTATTCCCTTAAATAACTCAAAAAAAAACTATTACACTTCTTCCTCACTGAGAGGGATTACAAAATTATGACTGCTACAAAACGCAGTGCATAAAACCAACTCACTGTCTGTTCAAAACAAACATACTCTGTCTCTAAAACACTCTGCTATGTTTTTCCCTTTCGCACTGTTGTGCATACACACTTAAAAAGTTACACTCAGTCTTTCACTTTTTAAAAACTGCTGTGTAATAAAAAATTTACGTACTGTCTATAAAAAAAACTACCAAGATTTTTTGACCTTTTTATTTTTATATGCCGTAACATATAAAACATATTATAATAAACCCTCTTTTAAAAAAAATAAAATTAAAATTAAATTCTATGGCCCACCTTTCATTTCACATATGATATATATATAACATATGTTTAAAACATATGTATATATTAAACTATCAAAACATTAAAGAACCCTTTCCGTCGGACTTCAAAAGTCTGAATAGATTGAATTTCAAACCAAATTCGCGTTCCAAAATGGGATCCTGACGTCTGCCTAATTTTAACTCGAATTCTCAATACAATGTGCCCTATAAAAAATTCGGGCCCGGTTTTCAGGTTTTCAGATTCCCTTCAATTTCATAAGTCAGCTATTAATGCTCCCGTGTCCTCCTTTTGAATTTTAAAGCATCGGGTAAATTTGTTTGTTTAATTTTTTGATTTGGTGAATTGAGACTAATGATAGTTGTTTTGTTTAAATACAACCATGAAAATATGGCTTGGCATGAAAATACAAAAAAAAACTTGAAATTTTTAAATGCGTTAAATTCTGGATGGCATGCAAGCAACCTCCAAAAAAAAATGTTGTTGTTGCATCCGTCCTTCTGCTGCAGCAGTTGAAGTTAAAATTCAACAGCACAGGGTTTAATAAGTGAGGGTGTAAAGGTAACTTTTTGTCGATGGTACTGGATTAAGATCATATATTCATTTTTGTAGGGTCTTATGGTGTTTGGTTTTTTAGTTTTGGGTTGGGTTTATTGAGTCTAAGATAGTTTTTGAGTGAAAAAATTGCTATCAGGTATTAAAAAATTTTGGTTCTTTTGTCAAAATTTAAGAGCTTGTTAGGAAATACAAAACTGACAATGGTTGTATCTTAAATTTGTGGAAAATAATTTGAAATGAAACCTTTTTGTTTAGGTTGTTGCAGCAGGTGCAAACCCCATTCAAATTACTAGGGACATTGACAAGACAATAAAGGCCCTTGTTTCGGAACTCAAAATTTTGTCAAAGGAGGTAAACGCTTGCCTTTTGAGTAGGCTGGTTTTCCTTTTTGCTGATGGTTTGGTGTATCTAATTGAATTAGTTGCCTAAGGTATTTTTGGTTGCAAACTCCTTTTCATTTTTCATACGGTATTGGCCTTGTGGAATACATTTGATTGTGTGGTCTTGTTAGATCTACAACATTTGTAGTTGTTTAGTCTTATGGCCGAGGTGCACTTTTATTATGGAAATAGTTGATGCAATATTGTCATTTAATCCTTGCTGCAGGGTAGCATGTTGAGAAGTTTCTTGTGAAACATTTGGTATTCAAAATGACACTTGATCCTATACAACATCATGCACTTGACTTCAAAATTCATATTCAAAGTGTGCCAGACAATTCTTGCAAAATTTCAAATATTTATTTTGTTTTAAACCATTATCTTTTTCATGTATTGGATGCTGAAAATGTGAAAAGACTTTGGTATGAAACCAACTGGTGAATAATTTCCAGCAAAACAACCACTTCCAAGACATGATTTAGAAGTAGAACATATGTACTTATGAAGCATAGAAAGATATCCTTGATGCATTGTCAATGTTTGGCTAGGGTTATTTTTGGAGAAAATAACTCCTTATTCCTAGAATAGTGATCTTCAATACAAGTAAATACCAGAGAAGAGAGATCATTGTGTGACGCAACAAAACTGAAATTGGACCCCCAAGGAGAGCTGGTGTGTCTACAATCGCTGTGTCAGCATTTTCCCTTGGTGTACCCCGTTCTTTTCCTCCAGCCTGAGTCTTAATTGACTTCTTCTTTCTTCGGGTTTATTTATCAAATTCGTAGAATTTGATAAATAAATATTATCCACAATGGTTGGACTTTAATTTATATTCCCGACTTTATATTATCTCTAATCCTTATAACCAATGTTTAACTTTCAACACTTTGTATTTATACTCCACGTTTCTTTTTAAATAAATAACTTGTAATGAACTTTCGGCTCTATATTTCACCACCCGGCCTTACAACAATCACGCTCCAGACTTATGCTAATTATCCGCCAATCGTTTAATTAAACAATTTCATTATACTCCGGCCCCACTTATATATATCAATAACCAATCAAACACTCGTATCGTACCTGGCTATCCTCCGCACACCTTAGTTAACCTCCGGGCAAGTTCAACGTGCGACCACCGTCGGATGGCCCTTCTCCAAATCAACGACTCTTGGCAATTTCGCTCGGCTTCCAACGTCGGGCTTTAACGTGCGATGGCGCGGGTTAAACGGTGGTTTTCCGGGGGTCACTTCGCCACGTGTCACATTCCCTATGGAATCGCTCGCAAATAGGAAATACCACCTACTCCGCAAAAGCGATGCGATATGGGCAACCCGCTTTTGTGATTCCGCTCGTGGTTTTGGTAGAGGGCTTGACCACGGGTGCAAGTCTGGTTCTGCTATCCTTTTGTTTGTTAACTCATGTCCAATCCTCGGGTCAGGTTCCGAAAGCACAACAATTTTGTCTCTTTATTAAGCGGGATTTTTATATTTGAATAGTTTTCACGACCCCGGTTCTCTACACAGACCTCGCCTTGGATATTTTTACATAAAAATGATTGTTCTCAATAATTATTTATATAAATTTTCCACATGTTAAGTGTGGTATTCCCATGATTTATTATAAATATGTGTATTATCAAAGAAAACCAACACAAATTTTATAAGATGGGATCAAACAAAATTGTTCTTAAGTCGAGCCCGCCGGACTTCAAACGGCGATAAACCATAATTCAACCCAAATTCGCGTTCCAAAATAGCCTGCTGACGTCGGCCAATTTTGTGACGCGAATTTCTTATCAAATTCGCCCTAATATTTTACGGGTCCAGATTTCCACTGCGCGAGCGGCCCAAACAAAGATCCGCTCCAATCAATTTCTGCCACGTGTCCTCAATAAAAACTTGCCCTGCTCCCGGCTGCGGGTGCATTCGATGGCATTTAAGGTGATGGGACATGGATATGGCAATTTCATATCAATCGCATTAACATTTAACGCTGTTCAATTAAATTTTCACATCAAATCTGCATTAATTAATTTTTAACATTGTTCAAGATCGGACCTCCACTCCTCTTAGCGATTCCGCACGCTCCAATTTGATCCGGCCTTCGGCTCTCATTATTAATGATCAGATATTAATTATGACGGGCGTCCTTTGATTACATTGCAGACGGGTCGAAAAAATGGCATTTAGCCATGGTTTTTTCAGACAAGCCGGTTGCTGGATTACACTGCCTGCTAACTGTGATGATAAGGAGAAGTGGCCAGCTGAACTTCTGCCTAGACGTTGCTGCATATTTGCATTTCTCTCGGTTCTGTCTCTGTCTGTCTTCCTCTGTTAATTGCAATTCTGCTTCTTCGTCTCCTCTTGTGCCCACTGCGTCTGAGATTGCACCCATGCCTCACGTGTGTCATAGGATGCGTTGCCGTAGGGGGAGCACTAGACGTCAACCCCGGCGCGCTCCCTCTATCCCCTCAACAGAGTTGACTTCCGGCCAGTCCAGTGATTATTACTTAGGTCGATATCCAAATACTAGGAGTGGGCGGGGTCGGCTTGTAGCATCTCGCCACCGTATGGATTCCCCTTCTCCTGGCTTCCCCACCGTTAGTTCACCTTCTCCCACGACGCGCACTGCGCAATTTTCCTTTAATTGCTCTCTCAACCGCCCAAGAATCACGGCTTTAATCACTGTGGTCTTCCGCGAGGAGGCCCAAATGGAGGAAGAATGCACCCGTCTGGCGGGTCTGAGCTCGAAAAAAGCCGGCCAGCATTCGGGCCTTCAGGAGGGGAGCCGTGGCATGCTACTAGCACCTAGCGATCCTGTCCTCCATCAGTGATCCTGGACCTTCCGAAGGATGGTTCTGAATCGTGGAGGAACCACCGGAGGAGTAGTTTGGTTAATTTGTTTTTCTTGCTTAGCAGGCCCACTTAATTGGGTTGCTTTTAGTTTATTTTACTGTGCTGGACCTTTGTAATATTTTTGAATTCTGTAAATTAAACGTTCAAGACTGGTTTCCTCGTATGAGGGCAGTCTTCTTAATTTTTTGATTTTTTGATGACAAATTTGCCATGAGTATGGCCAGGCAATGTTTTTGACTTCGGTGTAATTTTATTCGCAATGTTAATAGATTAACTTTACTTAGAATTCTCACATGATTAGCGTTTTTCTTGATCTATTCAAGGATTTTGGGTACTTTAATTTGTATTTAGAACAATGGACGTCGGTACTCTATCTGTTGCTTTACTGTTCTACATACTACTATTTCACTTTCTTATAGATGCCTCGGGCATATTTGAATGCTTTCTCAGATTGTCGATAATCTCCATGTGGACCGTTACTGGATTTTATATCATGTCACTGTATGTGACATGGGGTATTTTTCTATCATTGTCTGGGGTGGGACTTCCACTTTTCTGGATGGATATTTGGGTTCCAATCTTCAGATGTGAAAATGTAATGACTTCATGGACTGTTTTACTTCATATAATATATTCAAAATAGCGTTTTTTCTCTTCTGAAAAAAAATGATTAATGTTTATCATTCTGCCTTCAAAACTAGCGATGCTGGTCTATGTTGCTGGTTTATTGATATGGTCTGATGGTCTTTTTATATTTTGGACATATCACACTCCTCACATGATTAGCGTTTTCTCTGTTCAAGGATTTTGGGTACTTTAATTTGTATTTGGAACAATGGACGTCGGTACGTACTCTATCTGTTGCTTTACTATTCTACATACTGCAATTTCACTTTCTTATAGATGCCTTGGGCATATTTGGATGCTTTCTCAGATTGTCGATAATCTCCATGTGGACCGTTACTGGGTTTTATATCAAGTCGTTGTATGTGACATGGGGTATTTTTCTATCATTTTCTGGGGTGGGACTTCCACTTTTCTGGATGGATATTTGGGTTCCAATCTTAAGATGTGAAAATGTAATGACTTCATGGACTGTTTTACTTCATACAATATATTCAAAACATCGTTTTTTTCTCTTGTGAAAAAAAAATGATTAATGTTTATCACTCTGCCTTCAAAACTAGCGATGCTGGTCTATGTTGCTGGTTTATTGATATGGTCTGATGGTCTTTTTATATTTTGGACATATCACACTCCTCACATGATTGGCGTTTTTCTCTGTTCAAGGATTTTGGGTACTTTAATTTGTATTTGGAATAATGGACGTCGGTACTCTATCTGTTGCTTTACTATTCTACATACTACTATTTCACTTTCTTATAGATGCCTCGGGCATATTTGGATTCTTTCTCAGATTATCGATAATCTCCATGTGGACCGTTACTGGGTTTTATATCAAGTCCCTGTATGTGACATGGGGTATTTTTCTATCACTGTCTGGGGTGGGACTTCCACTTTTCTGGATGGATATTTGGGTTCCAATCTTCAGATGTGAAAATGTAATGATTTCATGGACTGTTTACTTCATATAATATATTCAAAACAACGTTTTTTCTCTTGTGAAAAAAAAATGATTAATGTTTATCACTCTGCCTTCAAAACTAGCGATGCTGGTCTATGTTGCTGGTTTATTGATATGGTCTGATGGTTTTTTTATATTTTGGACATATCACACTCCTCACATGATTAGCGTTTTTCTCTGTTCAAGGATTTTGGGTACTTTAATTTGTATTTGGAACAATGAACGTCGGTACTCTATCTGTTTGCTTTACTATTCTACATACTGCTATTTCACTTTCTTATAGATGCCTCGGGCATATTTGGATGCTTTCTCAGATTGTCGATCATCTCCATGTGGACCGTTACTGGGTTTTATATCAAGTCCCTGTATGTGACATGGGGTATTTTTCTATCACTGTCTGGGGTGGGACTTCCACTTTTCGGGATGGATATTTGGGTTCCAATCTTCAGATGTGAAAATGTAATAACTTCATGGACTGTTTTACTTCATATAATATATTCAAAACAATGTTTTTTCTCTTGTGAAAAAAAATGATTAATGTTTATCACTCTGCCTTCAAAACTAGCGATGCTAGTCTATGTTGCTGGTTTATTGATATGGTCCGATGGTCTTTTTATATTCTGGACATATCAAACTCCTCACATGATTAGCGTTTTTCTCTGTTCAAGGATTTTGGGTACTTTAATTTGTATTTGGAACAATGGACGTCGGTACTCTATCTGTTGTTTTACTATTCTACATACTGCTATTTCACTTTCTTATAGATGCCTCGGGCATATTTGGATGCTTTCTCAGATTTGTCGATAATCTCCATGTGGACCGTTACCGGGTTTTATATCAAGTCCCTGTATGTGACATGGGGTATTTTTCTATCACTGTCTGGGGTGGGACTTCCACTTTTCTGGATGGATATTTGGGTTCCAATCCTCAAATGTGAAAATGTAATGACTTCATGGACTGTTTTACTTCATATAATATATTCAAAACAGCATTTTTTCTCTTGTGAAAAAAAAAAATGATTAATGTTTATCACTCTGCCTTCAAAACTAGCGACGCTGGTCTATGTTGCTGGTTTATTGATATGGTCTGATGGTCTTTTTATATTTTGGACATATTCTTTTTTCTCTGTTGCAGGGTTTTGGGTACTTTAATTTGTATTTGGAACAATGGACGTCGGTACTCTATCTGTTGCTTTACTATTCTACATACTGCTATTTCACTTTCATGGACTGTTTTACTTCATATAATATATTCAAAACAGCGTTTCTCGTCTTTTAAAGTTTCAATTTTTTTTTTAAATTGAACCCTCCGTCGGTCTACCGACGCCTTGTAGACGTCGGAACTACGACAACCTAGAAACATCGGAAGAGAGACAGTATGAAAACGTCGGACCACATTTCGTCGGAATTACGACAGATTACAAACGTCGGAAGAGCGACGTTCCAAACGTCGAACCACATATCGTCGGAGTTGCGACAGATTACAAATGTCGGAAGAGCGACGTTCCAAACGTTGGACCACATATCATCGGCATTGCGACATCTTACAGACGTCGGAAGAGCGACATCCAAAACGTCGGACCACGTTGGGTCGGAATTACGATGGCTTTTAGGCGTCGGAAGAGCGACGTTCCAAACGTCGAACCACATTTCATCGGAAGTGCGACAGTTTACAAACGTTGGAGGCGTGACGGTTTGTGAGACGTCGAAAGAGTGACGCTTGTTCGGAAGCGACAGAAGAGGTGTCGATAGTGCGACACTTTTTACGTGCGTCGGAACTGCGACAGCAGGACAAATCACAGTTTGTCCGCCCTCGAACTGTCGCTCTTGCGACGACTATGTGTCGGAATAGCGACGAATTGGCCGTCGGAATTTCCGCCAAATTTTCTAGTGAGGTATTTGTTATGAAACGACTATTTAATATGAAGATGTTAAAAGGTGGATCTGTTGCAGACCATTTAAATGTTTTTAATACAGTTACCAGTTAGTTAAGTTCCGTAGGGGTAAACTTTGATGATGAAGTTAGAGCTCTGTTATTTCTGTGCTCATTGCCAGAAAGATGGAATGGTTTAGTTATGGCCATTAGTAACTCTGTCTCTGGATCTAGTACTTTAAAGTTTGATGATGTTGTCAGTGCTATCCTTAGTGAGGAAATGCGACGGAAAAGCTCCGGTGAGACATCGGGTAATGCTTTGAGTGCAAAATCTAGGGGAAGGAGAATGGAAAGAGGAAAGAGCTCGGGATATCGCAGTAAATCAAGGAAAGGCAGATCCAAGTCGAGATCGGGGATAGTGTGCTGGAAATGAGGAAAGAAGGGACACCTAAAGAAAGACTGTAGATCTCGGAAGGGAAAAGAAGGAGACGCGTAGCAAGAAAACAATCACGAAGGAAATGTGATAGGTGATGTGTTACAAGATGCTTTGATTCTTTCTTTCGAAAATGTTACTGATTCTTGAGTTGTAGATTCAGGGGCTTCATTCCATGCCACACCTGATAAGAAATATTTTCATGACTATGTTCAAGGAGATTTTGGACAAGTTCGTTTGGGTGATGATAAACCCCGTAAAATTGTTGGAATGGGTAAAGTTCTTGTAAAACAACAGAATGGAAACCAATGGCTACTAAAGGAGGTAAGGCATGTTCCAGATCTGAAGAAAAATCTGATTTCAACAGGGCAGTTAGGCGGTGAAGGTTGTGTGACAACTTTCACGGATAAAACTTGGAAGGTCACCAAAGGAGCCCTGGTAATAGCAAAAGGTGAAAAGGTTGGTACATTGTATTTATACAATGGTATTTCTAACTCTGTTAATGCTTTAACTTCCAAAGGAGCAGATGCAGCATTATGGCATCATAGGCTCGGACACATGAGTGAGAAGGGGATGAAGATTCTTCACTCAAGAAATTTGTTGCCAAGTTTGAAGAATGTTGATTTGGATTTCTGTGAAAATTGCATTTATGGAAAACAAAAGAGAGTCAGATTTCTCAGAGTTGGGAAAGAAAAGAAGAGTGAAAAATTGGAGCTTGTGCATACAGATGTATGGGGACCTGCTCAGGTATCATCTCTCAGTGGCTCTCACTATTATGTTACGTTTATTGATGATGCAACTAGAAAAACTTAGATTTATTGTATTCAAAATAAATCATATGTATTTGATACTTTCAAGAAATGGAAAGCTTTGGTTGAGACTGAGACAGGAAAGAAGTTAAAGTGTCTCAGATTAGACAATGGAGGTGAATATTGCAGCAAAGAGTTTGATAGGTACTGTTCAGAGCATGGAATTCGTAGAGAGAAGGAAGTTCCAAGAACACCACAAGAAAATGGTGTGTCAAAAAGGATGAACAGAGCAATCATGGAGCGTGCAAGGTGCATGAGATTGCATGCAGGATTGCCTTTAGAATTTTGGGCAGATGATGTAGATACTGTTGTTTATCTAATAAACAGAGGGCCTTCAAGTTCCTTGGATGGTGGTATTCCAGAGGAAGCATGGACAGGTAAAAAGGTAAACTACTCTTTTTTAAAGCCATTTGGTTGTGAGGTCTTTGTCCATATTAATAAATAAAATAGAACAAAGCTTGAGGAAAAATCAAAGAAATGTACCTTTATTGGATATGGTGCTAATGATTTTGGTTATCGCTTATATGATTATAAAAATCACAAAATCATTAGGAGCAGAGATGTAATATTCAATGAAAAGGTCTTGTATAAGAATCAGTTACAGGAAAAGAAACAGAAAAAAGAAAGCAAGGAATACACGGTTCTTGATGAGATAACTGAAAAATTAAAGGTGCCTGAAAATAATAATAATCAACAACCACAGCAGCAGAAACCACCACAACAGCAACAGGCACCTCAAACACCTGAAAGTGGTGTTAGAAGATCTACCAGGATAAGTAGACCCCCTGAACGATACTCTCCTTCATTATATTATTTATTGCTGACTCATTCTGGTGAACCTGAATGTTATGAAGAAGCAATGCAGGTTGAAAGTAGGAAGAAGTGGGAGCTAGCCATGGAAGAAGAGATGGACTCCTTAATGTATAACCAGACTTGGGACTTAGTCAAGTTGCCTGCAGGTAAAACTACATTGCAGAATAAATGGGTTTACAGGCTGAAGGAAGAAGATGGAGGAAAACAGAGGTACAAAGCTAGACTTGTGGTGAAGGGGTTTGCACAAAAGAAAGGTATTGATTTTGATGAAATATTTTCTCCCGTTGTTAAGATGAATTCAATCAGAACTATCTTAAGTCTTGTAGCAGCGGAAGATTTACATCTTGAACAGTTAGATGTAAAGACAACATTTCTCCATGGAGATTTGGAGGAAGAGATATACATGCAGCAACCAGAAGGATATGAGGTAAAAGGGAAAGAAAAATTGGTGTGTAGGTTAAAGAAGAGCTTGTATGGATTAAAACAGGCTCCAAGGCAGTGGTATCTAAAATTTGACAAGTTTATGTCCGAACAAGGTTATACTAGATGTCACTCTGATCATTGTGTTTATCTAAAAAGGCAAAATGATGGCAGATATATTATATTGTTATTGTATGTAGATGACATGCTTGTTGCAGGATCTAACATGCAGGAAATAAATGTGCTCAAAAGAAAATTGGAAAATTCATTTGCAATGAAGGATTTGGGAGCTGCGAAACAAATCCTTGGTATGATGATAACTAGAGACAGGAAAAATCGCAAATTAAAACTGTCTCAGAATGAGTACATAGAAAAGGTGTTGAAAAGGTTTAATATGCACAATGCAAAACCTATTAGTACACCTTTTGCTAGCCATTTCAAACTTAGTAAGGAGATGTACCCAAAGACCCAAGAAGACATGGATTATATGTCTAAAGTTACATATGCATCAGCAGTTGGAAGCTTAATGTATGCAATGGTCTGCACAAGGCCTGATATTGCACATGCAGTGGGAGTTGTAAGCAGGTACATGAATAATCTAGGAAAAGAACATTGGATGGCAGTAAAATGGATTCTCAGATATTTGAGAGGTACCACAAATCAAGTATTATGCTTTGGTGGTTCAAACATTGCTCTACAGGGATATGTTGATGCAGATATGGCAGGTGATAGAGATAACAGGAGGAGCACTACAGGATATGTATTTACTGTAGGTGGAACAACTGTCAGTTGGGTTTCAAAAATCCAAAGTGTTGTTGCACTTTCAACAACAAAAGCAGAGTATGTTGCTGCTACAGAGGCTAGTAAAGAAATGATTTGGTTACAAAGGCTTATGGGTGAATTGGGTAAGAAGCATGATATGGGCACGTTATACAGTGATAGCCAAAGTGCCATTCATCTTGCAAAGAACTCATCATTTCATTCCAGGACTAAAAACATACATCTCAAGTACCATTTCATACGGTCACTATTGGAAAATGGAGAGTTGAAGCTGGAAAAGATACACACTAGCCAGAATCCTGCAGATATGCTAACAAAAGTTGTAACCAGGGAGAAACTGAAAAATGTGCTCAGTTTCAATTGGTCTTCAAGGATGATGATGAAGATGAGGAACATCCAGGTCCAAAGAGGATTCATTGTCCAGCAAATGAAGTAGCGGTGGAGCTGCTACAATCAGTCTCCAAGTGGGAGATTATTGGGTGTGGAGCCTGATTTTCTTCCTAATTCAAAGATCCGTGTTCTAGCTGGATGTATACCCCAGGCAAATTGTACACCCTTGCACGCGGGGGGGACTTATCCCCCCCGCGGGGTCCGGGGGGGCCTACCCCCCCAGCTGGGGGGTCCGGGGGCCAGCGGTCCCCCGGCGGGGGTTTCAGAGGCAGCGCCCCCAAAGCCAAAAATAGATGTAAATTTGCCTTGTAAAAGTATAGTAATTTCTAGTCAATCTGGGCCATTCATTAGGTGGATGATCTGACGGTAGAAGTTATGTTTAGTTTAGGGTTTTTTTCCCTAGAAGGCAACCCCTCGCTTTTATGAGGGTATTGTATTGCGGCTGTGTATTGTATGTGTGTATTCTCTGAGTGGGAAACAGATAGGGAGACTATGAGAGAGAATAGAGGATATTACAGTGGATCTGCTGTAGGTTTTGTCTCTTGATTTTGCTGGATAATAGAAAGGAAGGACTGGCTGTTCGGGGTGGACGTAGCCCAAACTGGGCGAACCACGTATATCTGTGTCTCTCTGGTTTTATGTGTTTTGTGTGCTTGTATTTTATGCATATTTTATGTGTTGCATTGCTCTGTAATATTTATTTTTTCTAAGAATTTTCGAATTTTCGGCCGATTTTTCTCTGCAAAACAATATATAAAATAATTTCCAAAACAATAGCCATCTGGATTAAACCTCTTCTTTCTATATTCATTTCTCTGGACTGGTTTGGCTTCCTCGAGAAGCGTTAGATCCACGATGTTGTGGGAATTTCTTAAGAGTGCATCCATTCCATCAAAACACGAGATCATGATGCTTGTCTAATGAAGATTGGCATCTCTAACGCTTTTGATTGAGTTAATTGGGAATTATTATGGACAATTCTAGCAAAAATTGGATTTGGACCAATCATGTCGGATTGTATTAAGGCCTCTATCACTTCGGTCAATTTTTCAATTCTGATAATTGGTAGCCCCACAAATTTATTTACTGCATCGAGAGGAATTCGACAAGGATGTGCCCTTTCTCCTCTACTTTTCCTTCTAGTCTTCGATGGGCTAAGCATAAGCATTCTTCCAACTAGGACATATGCTAGATTCTCTAGATGTTGCATCACGACAAACATTACAATTTCACATTTAATATTTGCAGATGACTTCTTGGCCATCGGAAAATCAAACATCATCGAATGGATGGTGCTAGATGACATCCTCCATAAGTTTTTATAGGTATCAAGATTGATCATGAATAAAGTTAAGTATGCACTGCTATTGCTGGACCATGAAGGGGAAATATTGCAGGAAATAAAAAGGATATTTGGAGTCATTTCCATCCCCTTGGAAGGGGGCTTCTGATACCTAGGTTTCACCCTGAAACTGATGGGATACAAGAACAATAGCTAGTCTTGGCTGATTGACAAGCCATAAAGGCACCTTTTCACTTGGTCTCACAAATGGCTCTCTTTGGGTGGAAGGCTCATCCTCATACAATCTGTTTTGTAGAGAACATCGATATATTAGATGCACATATATAAAATCCCTAAGGGAGTCATTCACAACATCAACAAAAAAATTTCTTGATTTCTTTGGGTTGGATCTCATGGTGCTCGAAGGAAATTTCGTCTTGCCAGAATGGATTTGTTGTCTAGACCAGTTGAGCTCAATGGTTGGGGCATCAAAAACATGGAATTTTTCAATATGTCTCTCCTACTAAAAAATCTTGATAGGGATGTAAATGGCAAGGGTCTCTAGGGTAGGATTATCAAATAAAAAAACCTCCATAATAAGGACCTGACAGGATGGATTCAAGATGGAGCTCTAGTGCTAGTGAAGATATCACAAATTTGGAGGAGTTTGGCCCTTTCAAAACGCTGGTTCCTAGCTAATTTATCTTGGAACATTGGCAATGAAGCTACTACTAAAATTTCTCTTTATATCTTATTTGGTATGGATGGCCCTCACTCCCTCTCTTTTCCTCTGATTTATTTTCTTCATGGTGTGAATATTCAAGTCCTCAAAGACATTGCAGTCATTTTGGCAGCAAGTTCCTTCACTCCCCTTTGGCTAGATGCACTCTCCATGAATATCCCGACTCATCTATCTGTAGAATGGACTACATATATTCATAATCTACAACTTTCAGGGATCTCACTTTCACATGAGGAGGACACACTTACTTGGAAAGGAGACTTCCACAATGGGAAAATAAATGTTAAAGATGCATATCAAATAATATCCCCTTAGTCAAAACCAGTGTTGACCTTCCCATGGCTCCCCAGATCTTGGCGTTGGAAAGTGCCTTTAAAGCTTAAATGTTTCTTATGGTTGGTGGTTCAAAATAGAATTTTGACTTGGGAAAATATTTCCAAAAGGGGATTTCAGGGTCTGGGACGATGCTGCCTTTGCAAGGAGTTTGGTGAGGAGGCCACACACCTTTTCCTTCATTGTACTTTCTCCAGAGCGGTGTGGCTAGAAGCGTTCAATCTCCTAGATTCCCTTGCTACCCCCTTCTGGGATCACATCCCTGGTTTTCTCCAACATTGGCTTTCCCTACACACATTCTTGAGGACCCTTCCCTTTTTCCTCCTATGGGGTATTTGGAGAGCCCATAATGCTCTAATATTTGACTCCTCCCAACTTTCTGTATGCAAAACCAATTGTGGAATATTTCAAAGAATTTTCTCCTATTCGTCGCCCATCTCCTCACCTCTATCGCTCTTCCTTGGATATTTTGTCTTCCTTCCCCATAGGCTTCTTTGATGGAGTCTGTTCCTTTGGATCTTGTGGCTGTGGAATGATAATTTTTCTAGACTCTCATCACCATTTCAGATTCTCTTGGTTCAGATGAATGAGCACGAATAATAGGGCCAAGCTACTGGCCTTATCGGGCTCTCTTTACTATGCTTCCTGACTTGGTCTAAACAATATTTCCATCTCTGGAGACTATGAAGTCATTATCGATTGGGCCAACAACCGTTGCAATCTCCAGGCTCTGAACCTTCTCTCATGGCAGCAACGAATCAAGAATCTATCTCTTTCTTTCCTACAACTCTCCTTCTCACACATTTATCGTGAACACAACAAGGAGGCTGATATTTTGTCAAAAAGTTGCATCTCTGCCTCTCCTGGTTCGATCCACTTTCAGGAACTCTCCTCAGACACTCTGATTCAATCGAGTCATATTTCTTTCTAGATCCTCTCCAGATTCATATGTTTTTCTGTTATGGGCTCTTTTGGATGTCAGGGCTCTCTCAAGAAAAGGATTTTTGATATTTGATTATGACAGTCTCTTAATTTGGCAGTGGAGCAGGGTTTTTTTTTTCCTTCTTTGGACAACTAACAGTCTCCTTCCGTGGTAGTGATGCAGGTTTTTTTTTGTTTTTTTGCTAATTTTGACATTTTCTTATATTAATGGTAGTTTATGTTGATGTATTCTTGGTGGATTTTGTCTCTTCATCCAAAATTATGTTATGTAACCATCCCTTGTTTTCATTAATATATGATGGTGTATTTTTTCTTCTTGAAGAAGAACCTCGTCCACAAATTTTAATAGAAAGTGTTCCAGAGGGAGAAAAAAATCGAGATCTACAAACAAAAATAATCACTTGCAATAAAGGCTTTCGATCTACTTATGAAGATCACACAACTCACGAACTTCTTAAAAAAAGGGAGAAAAAAAGTGGTGGGTGATAATTTCCCCTAGATGGTAATGAATCAAAGTTTTTTTTTTTTCTTTTTTTAATGAAATTTTTTGATTTAGAAGTCTTCCAATAAGAATTTTGAAGATAAAAATAGATTCAGCACCCTAATAAACATGAAAACATCTAAATTTGTATAGTTTCACAACCATAACCTAAATTTCCAAAAAAATTAACCAATTTTTTTCAAACCAAAATTTTCCTTAAATAATTTACACGTACAAAAATAAAAAAAACTTCTCTGAAAAGAATTTACATGTACAACAAACAAAAAATGGGCAGCTGCAATAATTTCTTTCGATTTGATTAGATGTACATCACAAGATCATACAACTCTAAGCGGTGTGATCATACAAAACTAAGGGGTTTGCAAAGACCGTTTCTCCACATTATGGAAATATTCTGTACTATGGAAATATTTAAAAGAGTATTTCAAGAAAGAAATATTATAGTAAAAATAAAAAAAATCAATTTCTATTGGAAAGAATGGTAATGATTTATTTCATGCTAGATTTGTTGCTAAGAAAATACAATAAAGTATTTTTAGCATTAGTTTCTTGGCATTGTCTTGTCAGGGATGAGATTGTTAGAAGGTTGGGTCAGCTCATCATCAATTTGAATAAGAAAATAACTGAAATGCAAAAAACAAGAAACTCATAATCCCATAAACTATTTTTAGTGTCGTAGACATTAAAGTTTCATTTCATATATAATAATTAGAAGCCAGTTATAACAAAAGAATAACTATCATCCTACTTGAACTCGAAAATACAAATTATATTCATTGGAAAATAATAACACTTGGTCAAAAATCCGAGTGAAATAACTTTCTCCACATTGGTGTCAACCATGTAAGGTATTCAGACATAAAAAAAATAGCAACACTCACATGTGTACCAAGGGAAAAAAAATTCTCCACACACTGTTGTCAGCCATGGAATTCAACATGTTAAGGTCTTCATACCTAGAACAACTCTTGTTGATTTGTCTTGGCCTTAGCAGCGGGAGGAAATCAAACTACTTATAAGAGTGATGTTATATGGCTTCAAGTGCATTACCGAAGATGAAATAACTTCTTGCTTCCACTGGGAAATCAAACGATATTCTTTGAAATGAGAATGAGTGAGATAAAATATCATTAGATAAATCTTTATTGTCATCTTTGTTTTGCATTGAGATTCTCAACTCAAGTTTGTTTATTTCTAAATAAGATCCTGAGGAAACTGTCATGGATTCATTGCTTCATTTCAATGCCACTGTTTTATTGGTTTGTGGGTTAAAGTGTTTATTGCATATTTTTAAAACAGAAATAGTGCTTTTGTAACCATTCTGACGGGTTTCTTCAGGGGGATTAATCGCAGGATGTTTCTAATAAACATTTATGTGCCCTATCGTGATCGACTCGGGTTTTGGAAAAGGATGGATGCTTGTGGATTTTTACTTCTCGATTGTTCTATCATAGCGGGCAACTTTAACTGTACACTCCGGGAGGGAGAGACATGGGGTGTGTGGGGTCGAAGGGACCCATTGAATAATTCTATGTGTTCTCTGATCGACTGTTCAAATCTGGTGGATTTGTCTCTGGAGAGAGAAGGCCCTACTTGGTTTAATGGGTGCTCAGGGGATGAGTTTATTGGCAAGCAAATTAACAGAGTTTTAATTCATCCTTCTCTACTCTCGCTGATGGGGAATCTTAGGGTCCGAGCGGAGGATGTTATTATTTCTGATCATTGTCCGTTATCGATTAAATGGAATTTCGTGAACTTCAAAGGGGGTTTCCCTTTCAAGTTTAATCGGGCTTGGCTTGAGGATGAATCCTTCAACTTGCTGGTAAGAAAACATTTTAAAGATGCTCACAGGGATGAAGGTATGTCGATCATGGACTACATAACAAGTTCTTTGCGCTTATTAAAGTTCAAAGTAAGAAAATGGGAAAAGGTCCGTAAAGAAAATATGATAAAGGATTTAAAGCTTCTATTAGCCGAGACTTCGCTGATACTTGTTAAAATTGGGGAGGGTGACTCTTCCCCACACCTCTGGTCCCGCCTTAAATCTATTGAATTGGAGAGGAGAAGAATATTACAATTCCAAGAATAACTTGGGCGCCTTAAAATCCGGGCTATATGGCTTAAGGAGGGGGACAACAATACCAGCTATTTCTATAAATATGCTAATTGAAGGAAGATAATTAATTCAATATGGTAAATTGAGGTTAATGGTAAAACTTTTTACTCTACGAGAGACATTCAAATGGAAGCAATGAAATTTTATAAATGTCTATTTAAAGATAGGGAGGTAGATGCTTTCGCAGAACAAGTCAAAGCACTGGAATATTTTCCGAGAATGTTTAGTGATGAAGAAAACGATTGTTTACAAATCCCGGTGACCAGAGGGGAAGTAAAGCAGGTTTTAAAATCTTTCCTTGTTGATAAGAGCCCGTGGCCGGATGGATGGACCCCAGACTTTTTCATCCATTTCTCAGATATTTTCCTCACTGATATCACTGAAATGGTGGAGGTAGTTCGTACTTCTGGAAAGTTCGCAGGTGGCATTAACTCTAATTTCATGACCTTGATCCCAAAGAAGAAAGCTTTTAGATCATTCGACGATTTCCAGCCAATCTCTCTTTGCAACACTTTGTATAAGACAGTCTAAAAGATTATTGCGGAAAGGTTGAAATCCATTCTTTCACGATACATGACCCCTGAACAATCGGTTGCAATTACACAGGAGATTTTGCACTCCATTAAATCAAAGAAATTGGAAGCTGGGGTGATGAAACTCAATTTGAGTAAAGCCTATGATAGAATTTATTGGGAATTTCTTAGACTCATTTTACATAAGATTGGTATGGCCTATGGACCGATTGAGTGGATCATGGGTTGTGTAGAGTCTTCTTCCTTGGCTGTATTAATAAATGGCTCAGCATCTGATTTTTTCCATCCAGGAAGAGGCCTGCGGCAGGGTTGTGCCCTTTCCCCACTTCTTTTCATTCTTGTTATGGATGCATTCAGCCTCAATATTAAACATGTTATGGATTGGGGTGAATTCAGGGGCATTCAAATGTCCAGAATGAGAGACATCTCACACAATTTCTTTGTGGACGATGTCCTTGTCTTTGGGCTTCTGATAAAAAGTTGTTGGCTGGTCTTATACTCTATTTTCAGGTTGTTTTATACAACATCTGGTTTGGAAGCTAATAATTATAAATACTACATCTACCATATGGATGGTTCTATTGAAATGTTGGAGTTCATTGGCAACCTTTTCGATTTTCGATGATATCACTTTGATAAAGGCATCACATACCTTGGATTTCATCTGAAAGCATCCAGATATCTGGCTTCGGATTGGTCTTGGATTTTGAATCAATATAAGAAAAGGATACAAGTTTGGTCAAGCAAATGGCTGATAAGAGGTGGCAGACTCGTCCTTGTTCAGGCAGTATTACAACAACTCACAATATACTGAGCACATTCATATTAAATGCCGATGAAGATTATTAAGCAAATTCATAGCATCATGGAAAATTTCATCTGGAATGGTGGGCTGGGTAAAGGTTCTTTTCATTTGGCGAAATGGGAGTTGATTACAAGGCCCAAAGATCTTGGAGGGTGGGGGGTTTTGGATTTGGTTACATTTGGTCAGGCCCTAATGATGAAATCACTTTGGAGCTGTCTCCATACGCCAGGGGTGTGGAAGGAGATTATGGAGTTCAAATACTTCAAAAATAAGTCACTGGAGGTTTTATACAAAGAGGAGAACACATAGATGTGCAAGGGATCACCTATCTGGATAGGATTTACTAAAATATGCCCTATTTTCATGGAAAATTTGAGGTGGCGATTTGGTAATGGCAGTCAGATCCTTATTGGAGACCCGGGCCTCGATGAAAAATTGGTTAAAAGCAAAATCAACCGAGAGTTGATTCATTTCCTTCACCAAAATGGGTTATTCTATTTGTGTCAGATTTTCAATTGGCATGATAAATTACCTATTTGGCAGTCTGCTATTTTTTTGGGGATTCTAGACTATCTTAGGGATGAATGGTATTCATACTATGAGTAATTAAGAGGCATAGGATTGATTAAAAATAGTATAGGGGACCAATTTGGCTGGGGAGGAACTTTAAAAAAGTCAAATAGTGATAAAAGAAACATATCTAGACATGATGAAGAAGAAATTGGGGACCCAACATGTTTGTTGGTTTTGGGGTCTATGGAAGCTGAAAGTGCAATCCAAGATGGTCATTTTCTTCTGGTTGGTATGGCAAGATAGAAACTTCACTTGGAATAATTTACAAAAGAAAGGTAGTATGGGGCCTGGGTTTTGTCGTCACTATATGAATGTTGGTGAAAACAATACTCATCTCTTCTATGAATGTAAATTTGCTATGGAAGTAATGCACTTGGTTCGTAATAGTTAAACATTTCCGCTCCAATCTTTCAAAGTGCCTCAAACTGCTATGAATGGTGGGGAAGAAAAGGAAAATCATTTCGGATAATGCCCATCATATATCACTGGTTTATGTGGATTAGCAAAAATAGATGGGTGTTTGATGGGAAACCAAGCCATCCTGTCTTGGTCAGCAATCAGATTCTACAACTCCGGGGGGAATCAAAGGTTAAGCAAAAATCTCCACGGGATCTATCTATGAGAAACTGCCCACATCTGATTCTCTATCCTGCTGGGTTTTTTGACGGGGTGGCACAAAACTCTAAATGTGGCTGTGGAGCTTGGTTGATGCTCTCCCCTACGTTCCATTATAAAATTCATTGGGCGGGCGGAAATGGTACAAATATGAGGGCATAATCACTAGCTCTTTGGGGACTGTTATGGTTTGCACATCACCTCTACATTGACTCCATTTATGTTTATGGGGATTTGCAGGTCCTAATCGACCATCTCAACAAAGGTACCAGTTTGAACCCTATTCAGCTGGAGGGTTGGATAGACAGGATAAAAGAGATGCGCTCAAAGTTCCCCTCTATATCTTTTACCCACATCTCCGGAGACAAAAACTCCGAGGCTGACTGACTATCAAATTTGGGTCTATCTGGCCAATATGGGGAGATGCATTATGTACTGTCTGATGCCAATGGACAAGGTGCAAGAGGCACTGTTATTTTTTTCTAATCCTTTTTTCAATTTTGCAGGTTAAGGTGTAGAGAGTGGAACTCTCCCTCTCTTGGCATATGGTTACCGTGATTTTTTGGCTTTTGATTCTCGTCCCTTTCTATAAGCCCCTACAAGAGACAACTCATAGGAATATCCAATGATGAACGTCTCCAGCAAGCCGAATAGAGGATCTGGAGCCCACAAGTTTTTTGACTTGAAATTTTCTTTGGCGTTTTCAGAGGGTTACAGGGCTTTACTTCATACGTGGTGACAAGTCTATGAACCACGGTTTCTCGTCTTCTAATGATCGGATAGAATGGCGCATGGTTTTTAAAGATCTTGATCTGGCGAAAGGTCTTGGACTAAGAGATGGTAAGTATAAAAGACTGTTTCATGGTCTTGTTTTTCATTCTTTTCGCTTTTTAGTATCTCAGCAACACTAGCTAGAAAAAATGTAATAGTGTTATGATGAAAATATATAGGTTAATGTCATTAGAATATAACAAAACTCTGATGGTCAATGATGTATCTGTGGAAATAATGTTAAAGTATGATAACCAATTTATCGTGCTAGTACAAAATATAAACCAGTTGTTTTTTCTTCTGGAAAAAAAAATGTAATAGACATACTTGGGATTCGATGGAAGGAGGAAAAGCATTGTGAAAAAGTAACCATATTCCATGTGTTCAAATGTGCTTGAATATTTTTCTTTGGTAATTAGGAGCAATAATTACATGCTTAAATTTTTTATTTTGAAAGAGAAAGTGTTTAAAGATAAATGAGTTTATTCTCAAATTTTAGATTGAGTGGTTTGGTCAATATATTGTTAGTACTTTTGTGGCATTTATAAAATAGTCATATGTGGTAGCCTATTTTTTGAAGTTACTTATTCTTCAAAAAATCTTGCTTGGATTAAAATATTGATAAATAAATTTAAAGTTGAACTTCCACCGAAAATTCTTGTTGCCTTAAAAAAATATATAAATAGATTTAATATTGAACTTAATTGTTTACTTAAAAAGTGAATTTTCACCTATTTGGCATTGTACTTTTTTGAGAAATTTACTTGAATGCTTTATTGCCAAATGCATGTAGAGTAGAAATCTCATAGGCTGATTTTATTTCCTAATAGTTTGAGTGTTTGAATCTTTGTAGTGCTTATTCCATGAATCTTTTCATAAAATATTTTTCATAAGGAGAAATCTTGAATCTTGCTTGCAATAAGTTTAATGAACGCATGCTTAGTTGACTTGAACATTTTAACAATCGGAAAGAAGACTTTGCTTGAATGCTTGTGAAATAAAGTTGGAATTTCTTGTTCGCGGTTTTGCTGGTTTGTTTTAACTATAATAAAACTGAATTTTTGTTCACATTCCTCGAAAGATTACAAGTTTATATTTTAAATTATAGAGACCAGTCAAACAAAAATAATTGATTTCAGAATTTAGCCTTTTGCCATTATTTTTTTGTTTTGTGTAGAAATTGTTTCCCATCCATCCCATAATACTATAGTTGTATTCACTTTTGTACCCCAGATATGTGATCAAGATATGTGGTTCATCATTAAGATTAAAAGGGAGATGTTATTAAAAAAAATGAATATATATATATGAAATAATGATGAGGGATAAATAAAAAGATAGAAACTTTTAAAATAATTTTATATATATATATATATATAAGTTATTAATATTTACATTAAATTGAAATTAATGAGTTTAAATACATTTATTAATGATAATTTAATAGAAATGGCAAAAGAAGTTAAGAGAAACAATGCAATAAATGATAATAATAGTGTTGATTTAAAAATGAATGAAAACAAATATAAAGATTTAATATAAGGAATAATTAATGCAAAGTGATTTTTTTATTTTTTTATTTTTTTTATTTTTATTTATTTTTTTTTTATTTTTTTTTTGTATTTCGCAGAAAAAAAATCGAACCATCTATTAAAATAGAAAGGTTACATAGCATATGCGAAGCATTTCCGTTTCTCTCTTTGCAGACGGAGAAACCAAAAACAACTGTTTGTAGGAACTTCCCAGTGATCCCCCAAAATAGTCCAGGCAAACATGGCCTCTAGGAATAAACAAGTTCCTGTTGTTTTCCAACCTCCCGGCTTCCTAATAGGAAAACAGCTGAAACAAAGATTTGAAGAAAACCACAGCATCAAAATGTGCCAGTTAGTAGACACTGTCCTGGCATTTTACAAAAAGTATATGGAGTTCAAAAATGGACAGGGACTCAGGCCTCCTTTGAAAAGGAAAACAATAATGAGTCCTGTCATAATGTTTTTCATGATCATATTAGTTTTGCACATTGTTGAATGTACAAAAAGACATAACAACAGAAACAGTAAAGAAGAGCTGTAAACAGCTCGAAAGTTAAGCAAAAACTGGAGGTGCAAGTGGCCTTGCCACCCCATCAACCACTTCTTCTGCTGTCCATGCACCCAGAACCTGTTCAGTGCCTTCTTTAGAAAGGCGGTCTGCTTCGGTGTTCCGCTCCCTAAAAATATGGCAAATAGTGAGCTCAGAAAAAAATCTTTTAGACGGATGATCTCATTAAGCAAAGGAATTAAAATATAGTTTCTGCATTGTTGCGTTCCATTGGTCCACTTTACTATATTCAAAGAATCACCAAAAATCTGTGCCTCACGCTCATTACACAGGGATAGCCAGCAAAGAAGAAGGTGTAAGACTTTTAGCTCAGCAAAGTTGTTTGTTCCGGTGCCAAGGCCAATGGAAGCTTTTAAGAGTTTCCCAGAGGGAAAGAATATAACCAGGCCAGCTCCACACCTCCTGTTTTGGTTTGAGGCCCCATCAAAATAAGCCCAAGGTATGGAACCCTTAACCTCTTCCCTCTGAACTGGTCTAGTGTGTTGGGGGATAGATGGAGTTGGGATATTCTCGTAAATGGCCACCCCTTCTGCTGCTAAACTAGCAATAGGGAAAGGAGTGTCTTTAAAGATCAAGTGATTTCTGGCAAGCCAAGTGCCCTAGGCAACCAACAGGGGAATTGTTCTGACTTTATCATTTGGAGCCTCCTGCCACCATCTGTTCCAGGCTTTAGAGAGCTCCTCACCTTCCCACCTTTGGGGGATATTAGTCATCCTCAACATTTCATTCCATAGACTTTTTGTGAAGGGGCAGGAGAGAAAAACATGATGGACAGATTCCTCACTCTCTTTGCACGAGGAGCACCACCCAGGACCAATTTTCCCTCTTTTATGAAGGAAGTCCCATGTGGGAACTTTATTATGAAGAATACACCAAAAGAACAAACGAGTTTTTGTTGGTCCTTTAAGCTTCCACAGATGTTTTGCCCACCAGCTTGACTCCTCCCACCCTTTTTGTGCCATTAGCCAGTCATATCCCATCTTCGGAGAATAGACACCTGTCTAAGAATGCACCCATCTCAGTTCAGCTGGCTTGTCAGAAATGCGAATATGGGAGTTCAACAGGCCTGCTCGATAGTTCCCCCATTCCTCGTGCCATCTTCCTTCCAACAAGAGAGCATCCCCTGAGAGCCACTCTTGTCGCCAGATCGAGGAGTTGCCAAGTCAGCAATTTGGTTAAGGAAAAGTAGCCCTCTGTTATTAAGATGCTCAATCAGATCTCTTGATAGGGCAAATGAGTCAGAGCAGCCCACCCATGGATCTCTGCCTAGCTTGACCGATCTGCCATCTCCAACATTCCATGCCAGCCCTTGTTCTATTATTTGGACAGCTGCCACCAAAGCTTTCCACACCACCGAGGAGTTTTTTGATGATTTATGAGGCAATCTAATCCAAACTAGAGTCGGCATTGGATCTATATACTTTCTCCTTGTTACTGAGGTCCAAAGGTTTTCCGAGGAAATCAGTCTCCAAGCTAATTTGGCAGCTAAGGACCTTGAGAAAGGATGCAAGTCATTTATACCCCATCCACCCCAACATTTTGGTCTGACTATTTTTTCTCATGCAACCCACAGGGTTACATGATCCTTCTTTGAGCCAGCCCATAAAAATATGCTCCAGATTTTGTTGATCTTCAGCAGAATACTTTTGAGCACCCAAATGAGGCTAGCCCAATAAACCGGAATTGCCATCACCACTGATTTAATTAAATCTAGCCGGCCTGCCTTTGACAACCATTTAAAGCTCCAATGCTTCATCCTTTTCTCTATTTTTGCAAGAAGCCAGGACCAATCCTGTATCTTATAATTATCAGGCTTGAGAAAAAAAACTGAGATACTTAAATAAGTCCTGTAAAGATTTCGCTTCCAAAGGGAGAACTTCTTTTGCTCTATCCACTTCCAAATTTGAGAGCCCTGCAGTTGTTATGGATGACTTTTTTTCATTAATGCTCAAACCAGTGGCTTTTAGAAAGAGGTCTAATATCCTTTTTAGACACCGACAGTCTTCCATGCTCCCATCACAAAACAAGAGAATTTCGTCTACAAAGAGAAGGTGAGTCACCCAAAGATTGAGCACAAATTTGATCCCTTTCAGCTCCCCTTGTCTCTTTGCCTCTTTGATCATTAAACTAATTCCCTCAGCCGCCAAAAGAAACAACAAGGGGGAGAGAGGGCACCCTTGACGCAGGCCTCTTTGAGGATTGAAAAAATCAGAAGCTGCACCGTTTATTAGAACAACGATCGAAGTGGAAGTGACACACCCCATAATCCATCTTACAAAGTCATATCTGAAACCAAGGTGTGTCAGGAGAAGCCGCAGGTACATCCAATTGATTCTATCAAAAGCCTTGGAGAGATCAATTTTAATAATGGTTCCTTTTTTCCGGCTCTTCTTAAGGCTATGAAGAGTTTCCTAGGCTACCCCCACTGCTTCATGGATTTGTCGTCCGTCCAAGAAGCCAAATTGTTCTACAGAGATATTCTTGGAAAGAAAAGGTTTCAATCTCGAGGCAATGACTTTAGCTATGATCTTATATAAGTAAGTACACAAAGAAATGGGACGAAAATCATTGAAGGAAGAAGGGTGGTCAGACTTAGGGATGAGGGTCAGGAAAGTGGCATTAAAGGGTTGATAGACCGAGCCTGAGATCCTGGACTCTTAGACAACCGTGGCCAGATCCTCACCAAGTGAATCAAAGAAATGAAGGAAGAATTCCACAGTCCATCCATCCGGCCCTGGACTTTTCTCTTTCTGCATCGACTTAAGGATAGCTTCCACTTCATCTTTTGATACCGGGGACATCAAACTTTCATTTCCTTCCTCATCAATGAAGCTTGGAAAGAATTGTGCTACTCTTATAACTTCTGCAATAGAGGCTTCTTCCGGGGCTCTGAAAAGTTCTTTGAAATGGGCTACCCCAAGGGAAGCTAAATCTTCAAATGACTGTGCCTTTTCCCCATTTTCTTTTGGCATTTCCCAGATTGTGTTTAGATTTTTCCTTCCTTTGGCGTAATTATGAAAGAACCTTGTATTTTCGTCCCCGTCTTGGAGCCAGATAGCCCTACTCTTTAAGCGCCAGCTTTCCTCCTTCACCTGAAGAATTTTCCTTCTTGTCGCTTCCAATTCCCGGATTCTATCCCGGGATTCTAAGGTGGCATAGCCCTCCCCTTCTGGATCTTCCAAAAGACCTAGTTCTGCATTAATAGCTCTCATCTCTTCACCTTCCTTTAAGGTTTTTTGGATAACCCATTCCTTAGTTGCAGCCTTCAACCTTTTGAGGTTATTCATGAAAGCCTAGCTTCGACTCAGACCTTCTCCAACTCTTGACCCATCCCTCCTCCAAGTTGAGTGGAATAGAGCGATGAAGGAGTCATCAGACAACCAAGAAGAGTTAAACTTAAAGGGAGACCCCGGTTTTTTGAGGGCCCCTTTTGCCTCCAACAGGATAGGCAAATGGTCAGACAGACCCCCCTCTCCCACCCAATGCCTTAGAATAGACTTTTTCTCCACCAACTCTTCACCCAATAAGAAACGATCCAGTTTCTTTCCCACCTAGTCCTCCCCCACTCTTTTATTCCTCCAGGTAGGTCTGGGTTTAAGCAACGAGGCATCCACTAGGTGAGAGGAGGAAATATTGGAGAGAAAGAAATCAATCAATGGATCAGCTCGAGCATTGGCTCCCCAAGATTCTGAGACCCCCAGGGAGAAATTGAGGTCACCTCCAATGATCAGATTGGGATGGGCTAGGCAAGGTTTCATAAAAAAATAAGTCCAGAACAACTCCCTCTCCTGGAAAGGCCCATACACATTAAGAAGGAGGAGAGGGAGGCATAACTCCTTTGAATATAATTCCACTGCCAGATTATTTTCAAACCCCCAGGATGATATTTCTCTTAGATTCCCTGCTTTATATCCAGTGACCACACCACCAGAGCGACCATTAGCATCAAGGGCCTGAAAGAGCCATCCAGGAAACATTTTCGTAAGAAGGCTTATGACTTCCTCTCCTTTACCGAGGGTCTCTTGTAGCATAAGGACGTCCAGGCTATGAACTCTGAGCAACTCCCTCAGGGCTAGTTTTTTGGGTTGACTAGCTAAACCCCTACAATTGTAAGAGAGAAAAATCATCTCAGAACATTAGGGGGTGGCTTTGCTGCTCTAAGCACCCCAGTCAAGGATTTTTGTTTCCCATCTACAATATCTATCTTTTCTTTAAGCTGTGCCTTTGAGATATCAATTTTTCTACCTCTCATTTTTCTGGTCCCAATAGGCACAGGATCCAGATCTAATCCTCCAAGAGCAATGCCTTTCCCAGGGAAGTTTACCAATGATCTCATGTTATAGGGGGGGGCATTAGGAAGGGGAGGAGGCGCCATAGGGCGGCTAGGGGCTAGAGGATCATCAGAAGGAATGGGAGGGTTATCAGAGGGCGGAGGCACCGAAAACACCAAGCTGTCGACGGGAGGTTGGTTTAAATTTAAAAAAGATAACTCCATCTATAACTTCCTGGAGGGACCAGGCTCAGAAATTACCAAATCAGATAAAGAAGCAGAAAAACAGAGGGAAGAGGGGGAAGAGAAAAGCATACCCACCTGTGAAGCCCCTTCTGTCTCAGCTGCTGAGGGAGCCAGAGAGGCCGACAGTGCAGGTGATTTCTCAGTGATGGGAGTTGGGGCTGCCTACTGAGTCAGGTCGATAGGAGTCACATTCCCCAGGCCGACCCCTGAATCCTCCTCCATAGGAGTCTGCGAAGCCGCCTTAGCTGATTCTGGAGCGGGATAAACAGTCGGTTTCCTTGTAACTTTGTAGTGGCTTCTTCTGCGACAATGGCCCAAAGGACATTCTTTAGCCAGGTGACCGTATTTGTGACATTTGTGGCATCGAAACGGAAAATTTTCATAGTCCAACTTTTGTAGGAATTCCAAGTCTCTGTATTTTAGGGTCATGGCATTCGCAAGCCCTTCTCTGGGATTAAGGCTTACAAGGATCCTTGCCGCACTGAGATCATTGGTTTGAATAAAATACCTGTCAACTTCCAAATATTTACCAGCGTGTTCCCAATGGAGATGAAAACAGAGTCGGTCCAAAACTGAAGAGGAAGCCCCGACAATTTTACCCAGACAGGGGATTCATTCATTTTTTCTGTTTAGGCATCGAACATAGGGGTCCATCTACAGAAGAGGATTGGTCATTTGCCAAAACACCAATTCCGTTCGAGCACCCAATCAACATGGTCCTTATGGTCGAATCTCAGGGTCAACCATCCTCTGTCCAAGACTTTTGTCTCTGCCGGTTTCCCAGGGGCTTTTCCCCATTCTGTCTAGACCCAATCCCGAATGTAATCGACCATGTATTTTATTCCGCGCACTCTGCCGACTAACCTTGTTTCTGATGCTGCCATCACTTCTTCAAGAAGAATTTCCACCCCGAGGACACAGCTAGGGCGGGTCTCCTTTTTCTTAATGGGGTTCTGCTTCTTGTGTTTTCCTCCCACTGCCTCCGTCTGCCTTTCACCCTCCCCCAACTCCTAAGCCGTTCGGGCATCTGCTTCCTCAGCTTCAGGTGACTCCTGTCACCTTACCTCCGGGTCATAGGTGGTTCGATCTGCCAAACCCTTATCCAAGGCCTCCCTATTGACCTTTTCGCTCACCTGAACTGAATCGAGCCCAGGGTTAACTTCCATCGACTGACTTTTCCCTTCACCTGCCGCGGGAATGTTCAGGTGACTCTTTTGCCCAGACCTGAGAGCAGCACCCCAAATTTGAGCATCCTTCTGTGATGGGATCAAGCCCGCCTATGCTAAAGTAAAAGTAGGAGAGGTTGAATATGTGACCAAACTCTGACTCAGGACTGGATTCCTTTTATCACAACCCTCGCCCCTAAAATCCACCCCACCAGATTCAAGCCCTCTAAAACTTGCTTCCTTTGTGGCTTTAGACCCTTTCTGCACATTCATGCCACAGCTAGCCACTACATCTTCTAAACCACCTGTAAGAGTAGGGAAAATCAGATTACCTAGCCCCGAAGGTGGAGTATTTGCACCGTGAGCGCAAAGCTGGCCGCTACCATCCTCTCCACCGCAATGAATACCACCGCGACCCAAAAGAGTAGCATTATCAGCCTTCCAAGCACCTCCCGCCGAGTTTTGAAACAGCTTTTCGAGTGCAGCGGGTCTGTTGGAAAAAGGTCCAGCTCCTTCCTCCTTGCTCGGAAAGACAATTTTCATAGCCAATTTCGGAAAAAACCGGTCTAGATTCTGAGCAAAAACTTCATGACCCCAAACAATAAGTAGGTCTTTCGGCGTCGGCTCTACGTCCACGTAATCATGCTCAAAACCCATCGTTGCGGCTTACACAAAACCCTAGCTCGACACCGCTACAGCTAGAAACCCGCAGCTATTCAATAAGGAAACCCCATCACAAGGTAACAAAGCCTAAAAAATTCTTTGCCTTCATCGTGCCACCGGTTAAAAACAAAGAATCTTCCAACCTCAAAACGTGCTGCTCGTGGTCGACCCAGGGAGGCCCAGGTGTGTGCAGGCCTCTGACATTGAGGGTACGCCTGTCACGTCACTCTTCCCTCGTGGCCTGAGGCAGGACTCACCTGCAGAAGCTTAGGGTTTCGCCATGCGCAGAGCAAACCCTAACCTCGAGAGCAGCTCCCTTGCTGCTCAACACTAATGAAAAGTGATATATTAAAGATGAAATTCAATTAATTTAAAATAATATATTGAAAATAAGGTCATGTTGTAGTTGCTACAACCTCTCCAAAATTTTGGCCTATACAAAATTTTTGAAGCCTTCCTTGGACTTGTTCATCACCGTCGCAAACTTTGAAGTTCATTTTATTGGTTTTCTCATAGTGTTATGATCCCTTTTGCATGATAAGAAAAATGTCGTCTTTTTGCATAATGGTTTTCGTGTTGCATGTATGAGCTTGCTTTAATGGTTCCAAGAGGTCCCCTTTGTGTAAATGAGTTTCTCTAACCTTTTTAGTATATGTCACACTCATTTCCAAAGTCTTGAGCATTGCCGCACAAGTGTTGTCACAACTATTGTAAAGTCTATCTTTGATGTCACACTTTTCGTAACGAATTGTAATGTTGTCACACTGAGGGAAATTTTTTGTTTGCATTATCTATGTTGTTTGAGTCATCAAATATGCTAAGTGTGTGATCACAGTCAAAGTAAATCATAGTTCATCGATCCCACCTGTCCCAAACTTAGTCATTTTTCAGAGAACTTCCCTACCAAGCAACTTAGCTTCACCCTGCCTTCCTTGAGTTGTGCATTGTGCAGTCTCAGTCCTCTGGTTGTGACCTTGCTACTTGGCACTATGTAGTGTGCAATACTGGCCTCCCAAGACTGCTCCATTGCGCAGTCACTTGTGACCAAGAACCGACCTTGACCTATGAAATTTCACAGTCATGGCCTCCAACCCAGATTGAACTGTGCACTTCAAAACTTCAAGACACAGTCTCATCCCCGATCCTTAGAACTGCACACTTCTGAGTCATTGAGGCCTCCTTGGCCTCTTGAATCGCACAGTAATATTTCCTAGCTCTCATCCTTGCAACACGTCCCTACAGACTCCGGAAATTACGTACTCATGTCCCTCAACCTAGCTTGAACTACGCAATCACTGAGCCTCCTTGTCCAACCTTTCACTTGTTCCGGGCTCAGTTCATGGATAAGAATGCATCATCTTAGGCTAAGGGTTTTCGGATTGATTTCATCTCGTAATGAGTGGATTGCAGGAACATGTACGTTATCATGTCATGGAGAGATGTTGAAGGAAAAGAAGAAGGAGGGAAGCATGCTATAAGACACTCTTATAGTTGAACCCACAAGATGATTGATCAAAATAAATCGACTCAGGACACCAGTTTGTGACCATCATCCAAGACATGAGATCATTAAAGACACCTTATCATCAAGGCATGCAGAGGAGAAAATAAAGCTCTCTCATGAAGACACTTAATTATTAGCAGCTATAGTGGCTTGACATTGGCATGCCATTAAACAGTCCATGTCATGTCATGAGTGGTTATACGCCACATCACTATTATACATCATGTATATTGTATTCAAAATTTATTGTAAAGTGGAAGTTCAAAGAACACACATGAATGTAAATAGTCATGTAAGTCGAAAAGTCATGGGAAGTCAAACATTCATGAGGGTAGTCAAAGAGTCACCCTTGGTAATATATACTTCCTTATTATATGAGCAAAGGACTTTTCACCTTAGCTCCACCAGCAAAGCAATAGAGAGACAAGTTAGTCCTTTTGTGGAGCAAGGAGTGGCTCCAACGCTCCATTATTGGAGCTAGTGATGTTCATTGTACATATGTGTCTTGAAAATTTTACTTAATAGCATAAGCCAATCAAGGTCAACACGTTCTTCATACATGACTTATGAATGTTTTTCAGAATATTCTACGGATTTTTGTACTTCATGTTTTCTTTTCACATGTACTAAGATAGTTGAACTATTTCATTTATTTCAGTGCTTATCTAGTTGAGAATGTGTTGTAATGGTTGTAATTGTTGTCCCACCTGTGTGGACTATTCCACGGGATATTAGAAAAACTCTTCTCAAAATTGTTGTCCCATCCTTGTGGAATATTTCGTACAATATTAGATATATCTTTTTCAATTTGTTGTGTGTAATCATTGTCACATCCCCTTGTGGACTATTCCATTGGATGATATACGGAATCCTTCGGTTCACATGTGTATCTTCCTGAGTGGTACCATTACCTCTCTCTTTGGGGCTCAATTCTCTTCCTCCCCCTGCAGTAGAAGAACGTTGACACACTTGCAACTAGAAATTCACTAGGCACAACCCCCTTTCTTTTCGAAAGTACATCTACATAACTCTCTCTCTCTCTCTTGATGAAAAAAAGAGTCAAGGCATATATTTAAGAATAAGGAAACCATGCATTTGTTCCGGATGAGACTCCTACACCAAATGATGTGAGGTCTAATTGGGACTTCATATTGGGGAGATCCCTTGAATGTTGGCAGGTCCATCATCATCAACATTTCTGGCATTAGAAGGAGGACAATCAATTTTTTTATGGATGGTAAACCCACCCACCATAACATTACATCTTCCTACCAAGCCAAAAATGTATACTCCAAATCCTATGCTCGTGCTCTTGAATTTGGCGACTCTTCTAAAACACAACCCACACAAACTTGTGAAATATCATACAATCAGATCTGGGCTATCCATCCCATAACCCGTCAGTTCGCAAAATCATTTGGATTGATCCCGGGAGTATCCAATCTTCCATATTATACAAATAAGAACGAGGCCACCTCTATAGGAGTAGTGGTCTCCTGCTTGGAAGACGTGGTTCTTTCCACCCTCGAAGACTTAGCAGTTTCTATGGAGAACACGAATAACCTATTGTTTTTAATGGTGGTGAAGGAGATAACCCAGTACTCTCGGGCATAACCTTCCATGGGTTGGGCAGTGACAAAGAGGAAAAAGAGTTATCAGATTATGAAAAAGAAGAGGAGGAGAGTGAAGACAAAGACATGGCATACCAAGATCTAGAATGGATGTCTTAGGGCCCACACGCACTTCCAGGTGTGCTATATAAAATGCCAATGCACCTAGAAAATCTCTTAACGAAGTATGACTCTCATAGAACGGTTAAAACGTAAGACCATTTGGACAACTTCTAGATGCATCTGCAAAAACTTGAGGTACCTTATGATGATATTGGATGCAAATTTTTTTAATGTACCTTGGTTGGTAGATCAAATTTATGGTACCACATTCTTCCCCCAAACTCCATCCAAAACTGGAGGGGTTTTAAGAAGATGTTTCTTGAGAAATTTGTTGATGATAAGACCACTGCCATGTTGTTGAAAGAGCTGAGTAATCTAAAAATGGATCCAAAAGAAAAGGTGAAATATTTCAATCAAAGGTTCAACCATGTCTTTAACATATTTCCGGAAGACACGAAACCTCATGAATCCATTAAAATATATTACTACAGTTTTACCTTGCCAGCAATAATTGCGCAGTTCATAAAGCAGACTGTGATGCCACCACTTATAGAAAATTTTGAAGACACTATCGTAGTTGAGAAATACTTGCGTGCGATTGGAGTCATCATAGATGATGAACCAACAAAGGAATCCAAAGATACATGTAAAATGTCTCAGACCTCAGTAAACAAGGCCAAAGAGAAAGAATCGTCTAGTCTTGAGAACTTTACCCGCATGGTGAAGAATCTGTCATATGAATTGGAAGAACTTAAATAAAGGTCAAGTGAGACTATTTTCAGCAACAAGCCTCCACGATTAAACCTATTCAAAAGGACTATGAAGTTAGGTAGCAACATTAATTAACCAAAAAAAATATGCGTAGAGTTCAAACATAGCATTGAATCTTGACAAGTTGGGCATGTATGTATATTATTCATATCATCAAGATTACCATTCTGAGAAAACATGCCCACAATGTAATCATGCTATGAAATCTATTATTATGTGTTTCTGCAATGCGTTACTTACTACTGAGTAGACCGAGCCAGAAGAAGGAAAGGAGCAAGATGCTACACCCGATGAGACTCCAAGTGTTGGGTAGGCAGTAAACATATTCAATTACGTACTTGTAGCCCTAAAGAAAACAACTGAGAAACAACCTTCAAGTGACCCCCCGGCCCAGAAGTAGACCAACCATTACAACTTAAGAAGCCAAGGTCCGACTACTACAATAGAGTTGATGAAGCATAAACACAAAGAAGCCTTGTTAAGGAAAATCAGTCCACTAGTCAACTCAGCACAAAACGCTCAGAGCAAGTCTGAGAAAGCGGTCTCAGCAAAAGATACTTTCACAAACAATAAAGATAATATCATCACTCCAGAAGTAACAAGTCAAGCTACTTCCCCGGAAATTCCAACTGTCATTCCCGCTGTGGACTATAACATATTTGAACACATGAATGAGGCTCGTGCGAACATTTCAATGTTTGAGTTAACAAGGACAAGGGTTCATAAGCTACCTTTTGAAGTGGGATCCTTTGTGATAAAAAGTTGAGATGATGGTGTGGTGATTCAAGGAATTTTGTCTTCTTTGATGTTTCTTCAAGATGAAAAATGACATTATGATCCTAAAGGGATTTTATCAAAATTAAGACTGGCAGAAGGATTGAAGGCATACCCTCATGTGCCTAGGCCAAATTTATCAATTTTAGAAAACAAATATAGTTGGGAGGAAGTCTAGGTAATTATGAATCGATGTTATTCCAATGTTTATTATTAGCAAATTATTCAGCAAAAAGTTTCTGAAAGTCAACGGCAAGTGCCAGTTCGAGAGACACAAGAGCAGGAGGAAGAAATGAATCAGATCCTAGAAATGATTAACATGTATAATGTGATCACAAGACAACAAGACATTCTTTTATGAGCACTTGGAAACTCCTCCACAGGTAATCTTCCCCCTTCAAAGAAGGGGCCAGGTATGTCTTTTGGTTCTCTCGAATCAGTATTTCATTCTTTAGCATTGGAAGTAAACACACTGTGCTCCCCCTTTCTCTTAACTTTCAAAATATTCAATTTCAATGTACACAATTACTTGGTTGATTCTAATGTGTCAGTAAATTAAATTCCACTGTATATAACAAAGAAAATCAATGCAACATGGAGCAAAGCTGATGCACTAATTATTGAACTAAACCCAACTCTTCTCCGTGTGATCGGTGAACTCAGATATGTGATGATCTTCTTGTATTCAATTTACGAGTTCACCAATGCATAAAAATAGTGATTGTGGACATAACGAAAGAATATGGACTATTGTTAAGTATATTTTGGTCAAGTAAGCTGTAAGGATAATTTGCTACAGAATGGTCACACCTATGGCTTTCGTATATGGTAGGAAACAACCAGATTCGAGTAGACTCAGAATATACATGAAACACAATGTGACTCCCTTGAATGAACATAATGAACTGATGTATTTCGCAGAAATTGTGTTCAGAAATTGCTTCCTGGAGACACAATTTGGGTGCTACCTTGCACAACCATCCCCGGTACCACCAGAAACATACTTGGAGCTCCTTCCTAGTCCAACTGGTGCAAATGACTTATGTACAGTTAGTAGTAGCAATAGTAGTATTAGTAATAGTGTAGTTCAAAACCATTGTACATATGATTTGTGGAATCTTTACTTTGATGCTTCAAAAACATAGGAAGGATCTGGAGTTGGTTGCGTTCTAGTAGACCCGCTGCGGAGAAAACACTTGATATCAAGCCGCTTGGAGTTCGAATTTATAAACAACACTCTGGAGTACCAGACACTCATTTTGGGCTTACAAAGAGCCATTGAACTCAATGTTATGTCCTTAAAAGTAGTAAGTGATGCAAAAATAGTGGTACGACAAGTACGTAATACCATTCATTGTGTTTCACCTCATCTAAAGAGTTATCAACAAGAGGTATGGTGTTTAATTTCACATTTACAAGCTTTCAATATTATTTATGTCCCTAGAATGCATAACACAACTATAGATGCATTAGCCAACGTTGTCGCTAGTTTGTCACCACTGAGGGATGGTTTTTGTGTTGAAATTATTTATAAACCATCCGACCTTGATAATGTCACTAATTTACGCATTTTTGATGATGACCAAGAGATAATACATTTCATGGCAAGTGTTGATGTATTCAAAGATGTAGTGATCGACGAGGACGAGAATCAAGAAGTGTTGTAGGATGCAACTCATAAGAATAAAGAAAATATTATCCCCAAGGGTGTGGTACCTTTGGAAATGCTATATGAACTGCATAATCGTTTCCGAGGACCTGCCAATGCCAAAAATCATAGTTCCACATTGTCACATGAACAAATGAACTTGGGAACGAAAATGATATGAAATATGCTAATCTCGGTACTTGTTGTACACCACAAGAGCGACAAGCATTCATCCGCCTATTCAAACAATACTGAGATGTATTCGTGTGGACATATGATAAGCTAAAAACTTATGACACATGAATCATCCAGCATGTTATACCAATAAAGGAAGGGGCCAAGCCATTTCAGCAGAAACTGAGAAAAGTGTATCCCATGCTTGTTCAATAAGAGTTGGGTGAAAGGAACACAAATTGGATGACTAGTTTGAAGGAATATGACTTAGAAATCAAGCCAGTTCACACGATCAAGGGACATGGTCTCTTTCGACTAGCAACATAAGCGGTAGATGCAAAGGAAGAAGAATACCCCTCAATGAGGGAGAAATAAATTGAGATGTATGATATCGAGTGAACCTCCCCCACTACCAACACAAAATCTTGGTACGCGGATTTGCACGAATAACTCGAGCATGGCGCTGTTCCCTCCCATTTTTCTGCATGAAAGAAGAGTGCACTAAGGCTAAAAAATTTATTCTATCATTTGGTACATGGGGTGATTTTCAGAAATAACCATAATTAAGTATTGCTTAGGTGTTTAGATACACATGATTCAGAGAAGGTATTGCGCGATCATCACGACAGACCAGCTGGGGGGCATGTTGTAGGGAACATGACGACACATAAAGTTATGCGGGCCGTTTTCTATTGGCTCACACTATTCAAAGATTTTCATGCTTATGTCCACAAATTTAAGGTCATTCAGAGGTGTGCCGACAAGAATAAGAAGTCAGCCGCCCCACTACAACCTATCGCAATGGAATAACCATTTAAAAAATGGGGCTTGAATATTATTGGTGAGATATTTCCACATTCATCAAAGCAATATCACTACATTCTCACCGCTATAGATTACTACACATGGTGGATAGAGGCAGTTTCGCTCAGATAAGTGAATGATAAGGAAGTCATCAATTTTCTGCAGCATAACATTATTTCTAGGTTCGACGTCCCTACATCACTTGTTTTTTAAAATGAAATTTATTTTTCATCGTTGAAGTTTTATGATTTTGCATTGGAAAACAAAATCATATTGAAGCATTCTGCTAACAACTACCCTGAGGGGAATGGTCTTGCTGAATCCACAAAAAAAAACTTGATCTCTATCATTAAGAAGACCATATTCTCTGAGCAGAGGAACTCACACTTTACTTTGGTAAATGCTTTATGGGTTGGCCGAGTCACACTTAAGCCTTCCCTGAACACCTCTCCTTACTTCCTAGTATACGGAAAATAAGCCATCCTCCTTCCCAATATCTACTTTCCTTCTCTCCAAATTTCCCAAGAGTCCAAAGGCAAGCCATGTTTTTTAGTGCAATGTAGGATGGATACCCTTCATAACCTCAAGGAAGAAAGGTTGAAAGCTTAAGAAAAATTCCTTCTTCATCAAAGCCATATCAAGAGGTGGTTCGACAAAAAATTTGCAGGAAAGAAACTTTTTAGTATGGGTGACTTAGTCCTGAAGTGGGATAAATCCCATGAAGACAAAGGAAAACACACTAAATTTCAATCCACATGGATTGGACCATTTACAGTACATGAGAAGCTTGTCCAACACACCTATTGTCTTCAATCACTTGATGAGAAGATTAAATCTCTCCTTGTTAATAGCCAAGACCTCAAACAATATTTTCAATGACCATAAGGGGTTGTGTCCTACACTATGTACATGATTTTCTGTTGTCTTGTTTATTATTTTCTTGTTGTTTGTTTTCTTTCTTGTTTTTTCATGTGAATAAGTGTTTTCCTTGTCCATGTGTTGGTTTCTTAAATTGTGTGTGGCTGAAGTCTAAGGAGTCTTGTGACACTTCAACATTTGGTTAGCCTGTTGTCTGTCTTCCTTGTGTTAGTTATGTCTTTTGGCCGATGAAGTTCCGACAGAAAATACTATCTGTCCGTAAGGATATTTTTGGGAAAATCATGAACTCGTGTCTATTCGGTAAATCTTGTGCCCTTATTTGATATTTTATGTTTCAGTGCTTTCATGCTTACCTAATCAGTATAAAAGGATAAGGGGAAAATCTAAATGAGAAAATCTAAATCATAGGTACTTATATACTTCTCTGAAGAACAACCTATCCTTCTCTCAATAATTCGGGATCCCTCTTCTGCCCAAAACAAATAAGTGCCAATGCATAGTCCTCTTTCAAAAAAAAATAAAGGTGAAAGAAGACAAAGGATTCCTCTGCAAAGAGGTGAAGAAGCAACTCCGTCGGGGTACTGTTTAGGATTAGTGGAAGTGGAGAAATGTTTGTGTTCCCTGAGTGACTCCGCCGAGGTACTTTTCAGGCCTACTTGTAGTGGGGCAACATCAAAGATGAAAATTTTTACTTACAAAATATTAAACTCACGAGCTTAATTACCCTTCCCTGCTTGAAACATTGTGATAAAGCCGAAGGTTTGTTGGGTTAAACCGAAATAGCATGACAGGGAATTAGTATATTCATGGGGTAAATGGGGAAACCAAAGTGGTTTGCACGATGAATCAATACTCCCCTAAGAGCCAAGGTCCTGCAAAAAATAAATTAACTGAGACAGAGAAACTGGAATTCTACTAGTATGTCACCAAGTGTTGTAGCTGCTACAAACCCCTTTAAAATTTTGGCCTATCATTGGAGTAAAATTTAAGCCTAAAAGTGCCCATGAAATTTTCATGTAATTTCCATGTCATAATATGTAAACCAATCAGAATGCTTTAAATTTAAAAAGAGGTACATGTAAATATTTTGGAGGGAAAAGAAGAAAAAGTACTTTTTTTAATTGTATTTTTGGCTTATCTCGTTATAGGTTTACTCAAATTTCAAGTTTAGAAACTCATTAGATGCGGAATTAAATTACACATCCAACGAGTACCCATTATGCATACTTTTGAGAAGACCCACCTTGATAAAAATTACAGATATATTAAAAAGGCATGTTTTAACGCACTTTTTTAATGTATCTGCAATTTTTATCAATGTGGGTATTCTCAAAAGTATGCATAATGGGTACTTGTTAGATGTGGAATTTAATTACACATCTAATGAGTGTCTAAACATGAAATTTTAGTAAAAATATAAGGGGATAAGCTTAAAATACAATTAAAAAAAGTATTTTTCTTATTTTCCCTCCAAAATGCATCTCTTCTTTTATTATTTTAACTATTATTTTATTATTTTTTCCTTAGGAGGCCACTTTTAGGTTGAAATTTCCTCTAATGACCAACATTTCAAAGCCTTCCTTGGTCTTGTTCATCACTGTCACAAACATTGAAGTTCATTTCATTAGTTTTCTCATAGTGTTATGACCCCTTTCGCAAGATAGGCAAAGCATCATATTTTGGCTTAATGGTTGTCGTGTTGCATGTATGAGCTTATTTTAATGGTTCCAAGAGGTCCCCTTTGTGTAAATGAGTTACTCTAACCTTGTTAGTATCCATCGCACACATTTCCAAAGTCTTGAGCACTTTCTCACAAGTGTTGTCACAATCATCGTAAAGTCTATCTTTGATGTCACACTTGTCATAACTAGTCGTAATGTTGTCACGCAGAGGGAAATGTTTTGTTTGCATGATATGTGTTTTTTTAGTCGCCAAATATGATAAGTGTGTGATCACAGTTAAAGTAAATCATTTGTCATCGATCACACTAGTCCCACACTTAGTCATTTTTCAGAGAACTTCCCGACTAAGAAACTTAGCTTCACACTGCCTTCCCTGAGATGCACACTGTGCAGTATCATTCCTATGGTTGTGACCTTACTTCTTGGCACTGCACAGTGCACAGTACTAGCCTCCCAAGACTACTCCATTGCGCAGTTTTTGTGATCAAGTCCCAATCTTGACCTCTGGAATTGCACAGTCATGGTCTCCATCCCGGATTGAAATGCACACTTCACAAATTAAATACACAAGCTCATCCCATGAGCCTTAGAGAAATGCGCACTCTCCAGTCACTTAGGCCTCCTTGAACTCCTGAACTAGGCAGTAGGCTTTCCCAACTATCATCCTTGCAACCTGTCCCCATTGACTATGGAAATTACGTAGTCATGTCCCTCACCCCAACTTGAACTGCACAATGTGCAGTCTCAAGGCTCAAGGCTACCCCCTGCATATTGGAACTATGCAACTGCATAGTCACTGAGCCTTATTTTCCAACCTTTCACTTGTTTTGGGCTCAGTTCATGGATCAGAATGCATCATATTAGGCTAGGTTTTTTCATATTGATGTCATCCCATCATGAGTGGATTGCAGGAACAAGTAATATATCATGTCATGGAGAGATGATGAACGAAAATAAGAAGGATGGAAGCATGCTAGAAGACACTCTTACAGTTGAACTCACAAGATTATTGATCAAAGGAAAGTGGAAGGACACTAGTTTGCGACCACCATCTAAGACATGAGATCATTGAAGACTCCTTATCGTCAAAGCATGCAGAGGAGAAAATAAATCTCTGTCACGAAGACACTTAACTCTCAGCAACAACAATGGCTTGAATTTCCATATCATCAAGCAGTCCATGTCAACAGTGTCATGTCATGTCAAGTCATGAGTGGTCATCGCCACATCACTATTGTACATCATGTGTATTATATTCAAAGTGTATTGTAAAGTGGAAGTCCAAAGGACACACATGAATGTAAAGAGTTATGTAAGTCTAAAAGTTGGGAAGTTAAATAGCCATGAGGGTAGTCAGAGAGTCACCCTTGGTTGTATATAATCCCTCATTGTATGAGAAAATTACTTTTCACCTTGGCTCCACTAGAAAAGCAATAAAGCGAAAAGCTATTCCTTTAATGGAGCAAGGAGTGGCTCCAATGCTCCACTATTAGAACTAGTGATGTTCATTGTACATATGTGTCTTGAAAATTTTACTTAATAACAAAATCCTATCAAGGCCAACACGTTCTTCATGCATGAATTATGAATGTTTGTAAGAATATTTTGCAAATGTTTGTACTTCATGTTTTGTTTTCACATGTACTAAGATAGTTAAACTATTTTCGTTATTTTAGTACTTATCTTGTTGAGAATGTGTTGTAATGGTTGTAATTGTTGTCCCATCCTTGTGGATTATTCCACAATATTTTAGAAAGACTCTTCTCAAAATTGTTGTGCGTAGTTGTTGTCCCATCCTTGTGGACTATTCCATAGGATATTAGACATATCTTTCTCAAGTTGTTGTGTGTAAGTACCGTCACATCCCCTTGTGGACTATTCCACTGGATGTTAGACGGAATCCTTCGGTTCACATGTGTCACTTCCTGAGTGGTACTATTACCTCTCTCTTAGGGGATCACTTCTCCCCCCCCACAGTAGAAGAAACTTAACACACTTGCAATTAGACATTCAACAGGCACACCCCCTTTCTTTTCAAAAGCATATCTCCATCGCTCTCTCTCTCTCTTGCCGACAAGAAGAGTAAGTGAATATATTTAAGAATAAGGCAACCAAGCCTTTTTTCTGGATGGGACTCCTACACCAAATGGGGTGAGGTTTAATTGGGACTTCATATCAAGGAGATCCCGTGAATGTTGGTAGGTCTAGCACCTTCAATAGGTGTTGGGGCCCTTGTTTTGAATTTTGAATAAGGAACAGATTTTGGGTTGCGGATCGACACATGGCAGGCGCAACAACGGCAGGTAGCGGAGCTGCCAAGGTTGCGGAAGAACAGGAGATAGCTAATGAGGCTGACGAAGATAAGTGCAGATGAAGAGAAGATACGATAGAGAACATATAACATAACTCATAGGCAACAGAAAGAAGCCAAAAGCAGCTGAAGAAGAACACAAGAGGAACTAGCAGTTGCGATGGCGGGTGAATAAATAGGCCATCACCTAGCCAAAAAGGAGATCATGCATGGATGCAGAGGGATTGAGAAGGATTGAGCAGACGCTGCAGAAGAGCTCTATCCTGAGCACGATATCCTTGTAGTTCCTAGGCTTCTATTGATGTATTATGGCTGTATTATCTATCTCTCTGTCCTGTGGGACGTCTGTAACAGAACTGTAAGCTCTTCCTATTGAGCGATGTAATTGTGGATCCAGCTGAAGGTTATTAATATATTTGGAGGTTGCTATCTTGTTATATGAGTTACATGCATGAATGATGTCTATGGTACCTTAAAATATTATTTTCTTAGTATCTGCATAATGTTCTGAGACTATCTTCTACGTGTGATGTTATGCATGCAAATGATTCTATGTTAACTTCGAGTTGCGGATCCATCTGCCACTACCGGTCTGTTCCCCTTCTGCATGTCATCGCGACACGCCTCGGGTGAGAATCTCTGCTCTTTGGAGTAGGGTGAAAATGCCGGTGTGGTTCTAGACTATAGCAGACTCCTTTGTTTGTCCCAATCCTTGAACCCGGGTCTTGTCCACGAGACTTGTTTCCTCGCCAACAAATGGTTCCGTTGCCGGGACCCTAAACTTCATTAGGGGAACTAGATCATGGTATCAAGGATCTTTGAAGGAGAAATACGGAGATGTTGGGATAACCACCTGGACCAGTTTATAGCTCAACAAGTGTAGCTAACAAATCAAAAGGAGAAGGTGCTCAAGGATCTAGTCCTTTTCTCAGATTCCGCCAGTGATACCTACGAGATCCTCTGGCGAAAATTCCCTAGCGACCTCTATAATTGGTTGCGAAGAATGCAGACCAAGGTGACTAAGGATAAATCGTTGAAGATCAACCGCAAGTGGGTGCATAGAGATCTGGTGGCCCTGCATCGGCTGGATACTGAGTTGACCTGCACTGTAGATTTCTGGGTAGAGTCTACCTTGGACGGGTATATTGTGGAGTTTTCCGCAGAGTGCTACCAATCCTTCTCCAAAGTTGAGGCTATATTTCGATCTGGGCTAAGAGGGAATATACTTAAGGAAATTCCATTGTGGATTAAGGCCTTGATGGTGGATGAAGGGCTGATGGAATTCCAGAAATTGAGCATGGAAGCGTAAACCGCCAGTGCTGGGGGAAGGGCCTGAGGGACAGATGCTACATGAAATGTGAAGCAGGGGTGTGGGGGAATGGGTGCTGAGACTACAAGGAGGCTGAGGGAGCGATGTGCACATCGGAGGGCGCAGATCGCCGACAGGTGGCGAGAAAGGGTGATGCAGGAGTTAAAACGACGAGGGAGTAGTAGGAAGGATCAAGAGGAGGCGCCTCAGAGGATAGTGGATACGGAAGGTCAGGTGGGTCCCCTGGAGATGGGAGGGACCATTGTGGGAGTGCGGCAAGTGCATGGGAGCCTAGCCAGGAGGAAGAGGGAGATGATGTCTGATGAAGGAGATGAGGATGTGTGGCCCGAAGAAGGTTCTGATGGCGAGTGGTACGTCGCAATGCAGTGGTTATTCCAAGAAAGGACGACATTCATATCTCCAGGTATTCCTACTTCCCAAAGTTTGAATGGCAAGGATCCCTACCTTCCCCTGGTACTCTATAAACCTTTAAGTGATATTTTCGTTAAGTTACAAGAGTTGATTCGATTGCATAGCAGTCCAGTGTCAGCAGCGACGCATGCTAATAGCAGCACTAATGGTAGTATAGCAATTACTAGTGGTATAATTACGCAACCAGGACCCAGAGGGTTCATTCTAGTCACCCCTCCACAAGTGAATATGGCGGGGTCATTTACCCGGTACCCAGAATTTTCTGGGCGGGGCAACGACGATGTGGAACAAAACTGGTACCTCTGTGAAGCCATAAGGAGGGCTAGGCAGACGCCAGATGCAGGAAAGCTAATAGAATTCCAAACCACGCTAAGATAAAGGGCATTACGTTGGTTCATAAAGTGGTCATAGGCCCACCCGAATCCAGCAATTGCGGACGTCAAGCGAGATTTTGTCCGAGAATTTAAGCTTCCCCAAACAGACCAGCAAGGTCTTTCCGAACCACGGGAGATACTGTGTGGGAGCTGATGCAAAGGTTCAAAGATGTGATTGGGAAACTCAGCTACCCGATCGACCCAAATCATCAGAGGGACCGGTTCATCAAGGCTCTGCTTCCCTTGACACGAACCCCCCTCACTCAGCAAAAGATTGACAACTTGCAGGATGCTTTGGAACAGGCTATGAAGATAGAGGCAATGGCAGGCTACCCTTAGGAATATAGGGGAGGGCCGGCCCCACAAGACCCATCCCTCCTGGGCCTACAACATCAGATTTCCAATCGGACCGAAAAAATTAAGGAGATGCAGCCTATAAGACCAGCCAAGCCGAATGTCTGGTGCACACACTGCCTGGTAGAAGGGCATGTGGCAACTAAGTGTCCTCGATTGCGTAGCTCGGGAGTGGGACCCTCAGTTGCGGCAGTACAGGGGACTCCACCCATCGGGGGTGGCGCGCCGATCAACCCGCAAGGGGTCTATCCGCCGCAACAACCGTATGCAAGGTTCCCACCTCAACCAACCCAAGCCGCAATAGAGTATTGCAAAATTTTTCGGACGGTGGGTCATCAACCTCGAACGTGTCTGATTTTGCAGAAGTACTCCAATGTTTCAAATAACATATACTATGAGTTCTGTGCTTCCATGACTCACAGCACCGAACAGTGCAGAGCTCTAGATGCACTTGTGGACCGATTGGACCGGCCCTCCTACAAGGTGAATGAGGCTCCCAGAGGTAGAGGAGGCGGTATGCGCGGGGGGTGCACAGGGGGACGGGGTCTGCTGAAATGCTACAACTGTGATCAGGAGGGTCACGTGGCCCGTGAATGCCCCCTACCCAGAAGACCGTGGTGTTCCTAGTGCCGTGTGAACACCCATGCGACAGAGGACTGCCCTGAACCTATCAAGAAGTGGGAGGAACGAGCAAGGCAGAGGGGCACGAATCTAGTAAACACAGAACGTCGAGGGACAATGACTCCGGCCATGTAGAACGTAGCCATAGTGACGCGAGGAGGAAAGAAAACGGGAGAGGATGCTCGTGAAAAGGAGCCGATACGGGTGATCAGGCCCGCATCCCCGAAACAACTAATCAGGCCGGAAACACATAAGAAATATTTTCAGGAGGTAGCAGAGACTTTTTCCCAGCTGGGGGGAGACAGAGGTATTGAGGTACCCGTGAAGCATGATACTGGAGAAAAGAGCGCTATGGGGGCTCTGATTGAGGAATGGCTCCACCTATTCCTCAAAATTGTTGACAATGCTTCGATGCGGGAACAACTCAAGTATACCCTGGAGGATGTATTGCAGGGGAATACAGGACCGAGGGAATCCTCGAACACAACACCCCAGTATGTACAACAGGTCAAGCGGAACAAACGAAGAATGGGAAAAGAGTTCCAGCTAAACACACAGGTTGCGGGATTTCATATTAGAGACACCATGCTCTTCTTGGGATTCGACGTCAATATTCTACCTCGAAAGACGTGGGAGGCTCTTGGGTGGCCATGACTGACTTACTCGCCAATCCAGCTTAGGATGGCGAACTAGTACCGCATTGTGCTGATCGACAAACTCGAAGATGTCGAGGTCGACATTGCGGGGGTAAAGACTTACATGGATTTTGAGGTCATTGATATTATGGGAGACAAAGATCCCTACCCTGCATTGCTAGGAATCGATTGGGATTTTGAGAACTACGCCATCATCGACCTCAAAAAGGAGCTGATGATTTTTGAAGACGGTGAGGTCTGAGTCACTTAGCCCCTCGACCCGTATCAAGGTCTAAGATATACAGAAACTGTGGATAATAGGGAGGATGCTCAGATGTTGGACAACCTCTATCAGATGACAGGAGGGAAGCAGGAGGATTATATTAACCCGATAGCAACCGGCTCCGTAAGCTGGCGCAATGTCCAAAGCTCAGAGCTGGGGTCGGAACTAGCTTGGGAGGACTGGCAGCAAGGTGGGTATGAGACCAACATGAGGAGATGTGCCAATATTGCCAGAGTCCATTGGATTGGAGCCAAGATAAGGGAGTACCCCACCTTGTCCAACATGAAAGCAGTAAACACCTTCATTGCAAAAGTGGAAGACAAGGTACCGGTGGAGAACAGGATACCACTCCTAGACGTAGCACTCCAGTCCACATCAGCCAAGTGGTGAAAAAATCACCGCAACTCCCTGTCGCAGTGGAGTTGTGTGGCGGAGGCTTTGACGGTGTGGTTCAAGGAAGATGAAGGACCTTGCAGTAAGCACAAGTATCAAGGAGCTTCTGATTCGAGATACCACCTGAAAACCTGTCAGAAGCAGTGGCAAAGTGTCGGGTACCCGGAGGAGATGTGGGTACATCGATTTGTCCACTCCCTGGATACCATCCCACATGCCTAGTATTTATAAGAAGAAAGAAAGAGAGGGACCAGTTCTTGGCAGGAGGTTGTGAACAAATTTTTTCAGTGCTTTTCATTCGAGGAGAAGACAGAGCTGGTGTCCCAAGCATTACAGGCCATAAAAGGGGTACTATTTTCCACGATTCTGGGCATCGACGAGAGGCCATTAGTATTGAATCCGGGTGGCAGACGTAAGGTGGCTTGTCAACGGATCAATAGCGAGCCAGAAAATGACAGTTTGGAGGACTTTAGGCACCTATACTTTGAAGAGACAGAAGGCGAGCGGGACATTAAAGAAGAGCTTACCACTGAAGGAGTCCATCTACTTCCGCTGAAGACAAAGAAGCTAAACATCAGCACAGAGGAAAAACCCAAACTGGCTACAGTTGGGGACTACTGGGATGAGGAGACAACAAAGGAAATTTTCAGTCTCCTCCAGGAATACGAAGACATATTCCCTTCATCAGTTGCAGATTTGAAAGGCATCAAAGGGGACCTCGGAGAAATGCGAATTGTGTTGAGACCGGACGCCAGGCCAGTGAAGCATCGACCTTACCAGTTGAACCCGCGGATCAAGGAAAAAGTCAAGCTGGAGATTGATAAAATGCTGAAGGCAGGTCTGATCTTTCCCATGGAAGAAGTAGAGTGGGTGAGTCCCATCGTCATTCAAAATAAGAAGGACAAGTCAGAAATCCGCGTATGTGTGGATTACCTAAGTTTGAACAACGCCTGCATCCATGACCCATTTCCCACCTCATTCAGCGACGAAGTGTTGGACAATGTTGTAGGAAATGAGGCGTACTCCTTCACTGATGGGTTCTCAGGCTACCATCAGGTGCGCATTGCGGAAGAGGACAAGATGAAAATGATGTTCACCACCGAGTGGGGGTCTTTTTCATATCACGTGATGCCGTTTGGGTTTAAGAACGCCCCTGCTGTGTTTTCCAGGATTGTCATAGCTGCTTTCTGGGAATACATTCATAAGGTTCTGGAAGTCTACATGGACGATTGGACCCTCTACAGTTTGCTGAAAGACCATGCCACCCTGCTACACATAATGTTTTATCGGTGTCGACAATTTCAAATTTCCTTGAACCTAAAGAAATTCATCTTTGCAGTTCCCTTCGGAACGCTCCTAGGACATGTGGTGTGCAGGCAAGGGGTCTGTGTCGACCCCACAAAGGTAGCAGTGATCGTCCACATGGAAGCCTCGGAAATGGTGAAGCAATTGAGGTCACTGCTAGGGCACACGGGTTATTATAGACAGTTCATCAGGAACTATGCGAAGATCACTGCTTCTTTGGAAAATTTACTACGGAAGTCAGAGGTGTTCCAGTGGACGGATGACTGCAAGTTGGCGCTTGACACTCTAAAGGAGAAGCTGGCAACGGTGCCCATTCTGGTCCATCCAGATTGGGATAAGCAGTTCCATGTGCATATCGATGCTTCCGGTATTGCACTTGGGGTTGTCTAGACGCAACCAGGGGAGACGACATTTGACCACCCAGTCAACTTTGCCAGCCACAAATTGTCCAATGCGGAGAAAAATTACACCACCACGGAGAGGGAGGCCCTCAAAATGGTGTACTCACTCCAGAAGTTCCACCACTATCTCCTAGGAGGTAAGTTTAAGTTCTTCACTGATCACTCTGCATTGAAGTACCTAATCAATAAGCCTATTTTGGAAGGGTAGATATGTCGGTGGCTTCTACTCTTTCAAGAATTCACCTTCGAAGTGATTGTCAAGCCCGGGAGGTTGAACGTCGGGCCCGATCACTTAGCCAGGTTGGAGACAGGGGAGAACGAGGGCTCTCTCGATGATTAGCTGCCTGATGCTGATCTTTTCTGGGTATAAGCCATACCAGATTATTTGGCCGACATCGCAACTTACCTAACCACGGGGCAGTGTCCTCAGCACTATACTCTGATCCAGAAATGACACCTGGTCGTCCGCGCCGCTGACTATCAAGTGATAGCGGGGCAGTTGTATAAATTGGGCCTTGATGAGATTCTGCAAAGGTGTGTCCTTGACCATGAACGTGAAGCCGTGCTGTGGGAGTGCCATAGCGGCATTGCGGGAGGACACGTGGGGGTGAAACCCATCGCCAGGAAAGTGCTACAAGCTGGACTATGGTGGCTAATGGTCCATGCAGATAGTAAATCATTTGTCAAGAAATGCGATGTTTTTCAGAGAACAGGGAGGCCCTCTCATAGAGACGAGCTACCACTACACCCGGTGAACGTGTTGCGTCCATTTGAGAAGTGGGCTGTTGACTTCGTCGGCCCCATAGCCCAAGTAGCTAGGCATTCCAAGGCCCAGTATATCATCACCGCCACAGACTACCTCACCAGATGGGCCGAGGCTGCGGTGGTACGGGAATGTACGGCAGATACAGTAGCCAGGTTCATCTTTGAATACATCATCAGCAGGTTTGGCTGCCCAAGGAGCTTAACCAGTGATCAAGGTACACACTTCATTAATGAAATGGTCAAATCGCTGCTGGAAACCTTCATGATCCAACATCACAAAAGCAGCCCGTACCACCCGCAGGCCAATGGCACTGTTGAAGTGTTCAAAAAAATCCTTGAAAAGGGTTTGACGAAGATCTGCAATGCCAAGCGGGATGATTGGGACGAACGGCTGCCAGCCACACTGTGGGCCTACAGAACAACGGTGAAGCATTTGACTAATCAAACACCTTTCCAGCTGGTGTATGGCCGTGAAGCTGTGATTCCCGCCGAGTTCACCATACAGAGTCTACTGATCGCCACCTCCCTGAATTTCTCAAAGGAGGAATCACTACAGGAATGCCTACACAAATTACAAGAGCTTGACGAGGCCAAGTTCCTTGTTGAGTTTCATCAAAAAGTTCAGAAGGACAGGCAGAAGGCATGGCATGATCGCCACACCAAGAGAAAAACATTCCAAGTTGGAGGTAAGGTTCTCCTCTACGATAGCAGGTTTCAGAAGTCTTCGGGAAAACTACAGATGCACTGGTTGGGACCCTACTTCGTCGTCGAGATTAAGGATTCTGGAGCCGTTCGGCTGGCTCAACTGGACGGTACTGTTTTACCTGGGTGGGTGAATGACGCACGCCTGAAGCCCTACCATGACTAAGTTTCTTTCACTTTTCGTTAATAACTCTCACACCCGAGAGAAGTCCGTAGAGTAGAGTAGTTGAATAACTCTCCCGCAACCGGGATGAGCGTAGGTAGTGTTCGTTGTCCATGCATAAGTCGTCAAATAACCGCTAGGTTGCGGGGACCGCACCTCAACCGATTGTAGTCGGGGAGGGGCGTGCCCAGCGTGTCATCCCCGTAGGATACGAAAACGTGTCAAGTGTCAGTCCCTATCATTTCATTTAGTACTTGTGTCAGTCCGTAGGATCGCCTAGATTTGCAACATAAATTGCCATAATTAGAAATAACCTTGCAGTAATCATTTTTCCATCATTCGAGGTAACCTCAGCCGTCGTGTCTACCTATTTCCCCATACCACCGTCAGCAGATGTCAGAACACACCTCAGCAGGCGACTGATCACACGATTATCGCCATGGAGGATGCCAGCAGGAATTAATTCATTATGGGGTCTCATCAACCTCACTCATGTCGGTTAATTACATAGCCTACATGAAGAAAAGCACGAGAATGCCGGAGAGATCCAAGTTAGAGTTAGAAATTTCTGGAGACGCAAAGGCAATTGGAGCAGAACTAGAGCAGCAGAGGTTTCCCTAAGCAAAGAGCCAAGAGAAGAGGCTGATAAATATTCTGAAAGTGTATCAACGCCACACCAAGATGACAAGAGCCAATCCAGCAGTAGTAGAATAGGAGCTCGACAGTCGGATTCATAAAATAGAGTCCCTCGTTGGGAAGTATGATAGTGCTGCCCTCATCGATGCAAACCTCACGGAATCTTTCGAGTTCCCAGTGCTTAAACACCAGGTGTACATGGAAAGCTATACCACAGAAGCAAAGCGAGCAGCAACAAGGATTTTGCTTGAGTTTCGAGGCATTCAGTAGTCCTCCATTCTGCATTTGAGGAATCTGCTAGTATTCGGGACAATAGGAGTAGCCATGCAATGTACCAAGTTCTTGCTCAGTCGAATTCAGAACGGGTCCTTGGGGTTGGGCAAACAAATTCCAATCCATGTCGAGGATATTCACCGGCTCACAGGGCTCTCACAGGAAGGCTCGGATGTATCCTCCGCATGCCAGACCACCTCCAAAAGAGCAAAGAAGTCTGGGGACACAGATTATTATGTAAAATATGGCACTCGGCGGGGAGGAAAGGGAGCGAAAATGGAACTCATCAACAGGCCCGAAGTTAGGTTCACGTATTACCTCATTGCCAGTAAGACAATGAGGCACTACACGAAGGGGGAATGTACCTTGGATACCATTTCCATTGCGGAGCACTGCGTCTAGGGGGCCAAGCTGAACTGGAGCTCCTTCCTGCTGAAGGAGCTGTTCGACGCATGCGAAGACAATTACAAGAGGGCCACGAGCTTCATCTATGGATATTTGATAGTTGCACTGGCCATGTGGAAGTGGCATGCTCCCCTCGTCAGGCTGCCGACAAAAATAGTGGAGGGTCAACCTCTGGCAATGAAATTCATCCCATGGAAGGTGTCGGGGGATCCCAGCACCAAAGAGGTCAATGTAGAGGCCTTCCAGAGTTGGTATGGTTTAATGACTGATGTGGTGACAAGCCAGCAAAGGATTCCCATGAATCTGATGGATGGGTACAAAAGGAAAGTATGGTTCAGGGTCAGCCACAAGCACACCTTCCTCCGACCTACTTGCGTGCCAGAAGAGACATTTCAGATGCGGCCACTGAAATTCCAACTCGACGACGCAACCTTCCACAATGAAGTTTGTTCATGGCCGGGGGTCACGATGGAAGTCCGAAGAGGGGTACCCACATACAATTTCGACAAAATGCTACCACAGCAATTGCCTGGGGAATCAGAAGCGAAGGCGGCACAAAGGGTCTCCAACATGCAGCTCTTCCCACTCATTTTCCAATTAAACACAAAGGTACGAAGCCTCAACGAAGTGGTTCGAGTAGTCTCAAGTGGTGCCACTCCTTTCCCTATTTTTTCTGAATTTCAGCTTTCTCAGTCCAACCCGCTTCTCCGCACGACCTCCATCACCTCCCCCATTCCTAATGTTTTATTTACTTCACCAAGTCCAATGACCACCCCACTGGGGGAAAAGAGTAAGTCTGCCAACCCCCTAGAGGCTCCCAAGGCCAAGAAGGCCAGAACCATAGAGTCAAGTCCAGTGGTGGACCTCATTGAGGAGGATCCACCCCGGCCACTGAGCCCAGGGGTACCCATCCGGGAAAAACCATCCATCGAGACAGGGGAAATAGGCGAGATTCCACCTCTACCTCCCATTGACCCCTTCGACTTCATAAACATTCGTATTTCACCACCCCGTACCAACCCACTCCCACCTACCACTTCATCCGCACCATCCAACTCATTCGCCACCGTATTAGACCCAGTATTCTGGGATCTAATCAATGGGGACCACGAGACCGAGGTCGACTAAAGTACAACAGTGATACCACCGGTCAACCCCATTGGGGACCCCCAGATCACTTTTTCTAATTTAATCACGCAGATGGCGCAAATCGTTGCAGACACGGCTGGGACACAGCACGAGCCTACTCCATTTCCGCAGAATGTCCAAACAGATCAGGGGGAGCGGCCAGACCTGAATATGGCAGACTCCGCACCCCATCCGACTCCACTGCTGTCCCCTCAAGAACACTCCACCAGATCAGTTTCCAGTGGGCAACCACTGCAGGAGCGGCGGACGGATCAAGGTACTTCAGGGGTTGACAACCTGGAGACGTGGGGCACAACTCAGCTGTACCACTTCATTCAGAGAGCAGCCCAGCAGGTGGAAAGGCTCCACTTCGAGCTGCAACAGAGGTGTGAGCAACATCAGCAGCAGATAATCACGCTTATTGAACAGCGTGAGCAGCTCACAACAGCACATGGGCAGCTCCAGGACCAGATGAACGAAGTGGCCAGGGTGTTCGTGGGACTGTGGCCTGCAGTAACGGCTCACTACACTCGGATGCCCGAAGATGTGCTAGAAACAGATGTATTACAGCGAGCAATCCATTTCAGGGTGGCGTTCACTGACCTCCACCAGGAAAATGCAGAGCTCCAGGTAACGTTAGCAGCATGGCTAGCGCTGCCCGACCCAGCGGCAGTCTACACAACACAGATTACGGAGAAACAGGGCCAGGTCACTACAATGCAAGAAGCTCTCAGTACTACAACTTGAGACGCCTATGACCTCCTAAAAGGTCTACAGGAATGCTCGATGGCCCTTACAGTAAAGACTCAGCCCATTTCAGCGCAGCTGCAAGAACTCTCAAAAGAAATTCAGGATGCCACGAACCCCTCGCAGCTGGACCAGCTGTACGCCCAGGTGGATGTTCTGGAGATTCAGATCCAGCAGACAGAGGCTAGTTCGGCACTAGCCAAGCAGGCAATTCGAGAGCTTCGCCAGCCCCTCCAAATCAGTGCCCGAACAATGCAGTAGTTAGCCGCCGAGGCCGGAACCCAAATCAGCACGGTATTCGGTGCTGTACCGGTGAACGTAGGGGAAGAAGCTATCACCAAGATCACCACAGATATGGACGCATTATTACAGGTGTGGCAACAGGCTGTAACAACCTTCAACGAGCTTAAGGCTACAACGTTGAGCAAGGTCCCGGAGTTGGGGCCCTTGTTTGGGCAGCAGAACGAAGGTGCACAGCAAGAACAGGGCACAGGGTCCAGCTGAGCGATGGAGGTTGAGACAGTGATTTGTGATTGACTCAGGACGAGTCAAGAAATTGTGGTCGAGGCCGGTTGGGGCCCTTGTTTTGAATTTTGAATAAGGAAGATATTTTGGGTTACGAATCGACACATGGCAGGTGCAACAACGACAGGTAGAAGAGCTGCCAAGGTTGCGGAAGAACATGAGATAGCTGATGAGGCTGACGAAGATAAGTGCAGACAAAGAGAAGATACGACAGAGAACAGATAGCGGAACTCATAGGCAACAGAAAGAAGCTGAAAGCAGTTGAAGAAGAACACAAGAGGAACTAGCAGTTGCGATGGCTGGTGAATAAATAGGCCGTCACCCAGCTGAAAAGGAGATCATGCATGGATGTAGAGGGATTGAGAAGGATTGAGCAGACGCTGCAGAAGAGCTCTGTACTGAGCACGATATCCTTGTAGTTCCTAAGCTTCTATTGATGTATTATGGGACGTCTGTAACAGAACTGTAAGCTCTTCTTATTGAGCGATGTAACTGTGGATCCAGCTGAAGGTTATTAATATATTTGGAGGTTGCTATCTTGCTATATGAGTTACATGCATGCATGATGTCTGTGGTACCTTAAAATATTATTTGATTATTATTTGCATAATTTTCTGAGACTATCTTCTACGTGTGATGTTATGTATGCAAATGATTCTCTGTTAACTTCGAGTTGCGGATCCATCTGCCACTATCGGTTTGTTCCCCTTCTGCATGTGGTCATGGCACGCCTCGGGTGAGACTCTCTGCTCTCCGGAGTAGGGTGAAAATGTCAGCATGGTTCTAGACTACAATGGACTCTTTTGTTGGCCCCAATCCCTGAACCTGGGTCTTGTCCGCGAAACCTGTTTCCTTGCCAACAATAGGTCAATAATGTAAATAGATATATTCAATTAATATATTAAAAATAAGGTCAATAATGTAAAGAGAAGCGATATATTGAAGATAAACGTTAGTGTAAAGTATTTTTTTTATGTAAAATAAAACAAAATAAGTAAGTTAATAATGTAAAGAGAAAAATTAAAGTAATAAGTTAAGAATAAGAGATATTGCAAAAATTTCCGGATTATCCACAGTGTTAAGAAACAATGGTCAACGTTTCGAATCCCAACGGGAATCCGTCTTGAGGAAATGATTTTGAATGAAGAATGAAAGAAAAGCAGAAGGTCAGGGTTAATATATTGATAAGGGGAGAAAAATAGCCGACAAGACCAACTAATTATTTAATAATTTATTTACTTTTAATTAATAATTTCTTTATAAATTTAATTAATTTAATAATTTTATTCTATTTTAATCCATTCTAAAAACTTATAAACCTAACTAATCTATTCTATTAAAATATAACTAATCTATTCTATTTTTAATACATTTAATTAAAAAAATAAAATAAAATTTTAAATAATTTTAATAAATTTCAATAAATTTATTATATATTATAGTGAATTAAAGAGATTAATAAATGCTACTAAAATTATAAAATCAAAGTTTCTAAAAAAATTATTTTAATATATCTAATAATATAATTTATTCTTATTTTTATTATTATTAAAATTAATTAATAATAATAAATAATAGATCATTTAGTTAATAATAAAAATAATAAAAATAAGAATAAATTATATTATTAGAATTTAGGTTTTATAATTTTAGTAGCATTTATTAATCTCTTTAATTCAATATAATAACATTTTATTATAATTGTAGTATAATAAATTTATTGAAATTTATTAAAATTATTGAAATTTTTAAATTAAAATTTTTTTTTTTTTTATTAAAAATAGAATAGATTAGTTACGTTTATAATCTTTTAGAATAGATTAAAATAAAATAAAATTATTAAATATTATTAAATTAATTAAATTTATAAAGAAATTATTAATTAAAAATAAATAAATTATTAATTAATTAGTTGGTCTTGTCGGTTATTTTCTCTCCTTATCAATATATTAACTCTGAATTTCTACTCTTCTTTCATTCTTCATTCAAAATCCTGTCCTAAAGATGGATCCCCGTTGGGATTCGAAACGTCGACCATTATTTCTTAACACTGTGGATAATTTGGAAATTTCTTCAATAAACGATAACCACAGAAGCTTAAAAACCATAATAAGAGATATATTAAAGTGAAAAGTTAGTTTAAAATATTGATTAAGTAAAATAAGTATGCTAATAATTATTATCATAAAAGATTAATACGAAAGTACTAATATTATTATTAGGTTAAAATAATACGATAATAATTAGGGTTAAGGATGAAAAATTAGTCATTTTTAATTTTTGTATGTAAATCGATCATAAGGAAGTTAGTTAGAGATAGACTTTGAGTTCAAGGTGGGAATCCAATTTTCTCTTATTTCCCACCCTTCATCTCTATTAAGGTTGTTAGGACGCTTACCTATTTCTATAGCTTCCCTAAATCTTCTATGGTGATAGTGATCAACCTTAGCAAGGATGCACATATTTTCAACGAAAGTTTGATGTTTGGTATTTTTAGAATGCTCAACCAAAGTGGAAGTTTTAGAACAATTATAATTTATATCTGCTGAGTGTTCTTGAATCCTTGTCAAAATGGAACAATCAATTTCTCCAAAAGATGGTCTTCCACATTAACAAGGAATAAGATAAACACCTTTTTGACATTTGGGATCAAGGGGATATTTAACAGATTTCATGCAGTTGCGAATGGTGTTCATGGGTTTGAAGGAAAACTTAATATTATGTTTTCTGAGAATACGAGAAAATTTCTCTGTGGTTACCACGATGTAGGGGAGGTGTACTTTACTGATAATATTTTTATACTATTCTTTATTCTTAGGTCATTTATCAACATTCTTAAAAGCTTTTATGGCTTGGTGTCTCTTATACCCATTTTAAAGAATACTTCCATAAGACGATTATTCTCAGTGTCCATATGTTCTTTGTCAGAAATCCTCACAACTCTAGTTGCTAAAGTATTAAGAACACCAAGTTTTTGAGGAGGATGATGGTTGGAGCTAGCAAGGATGTATTGTTCAGTGTGAATATTTTTACGATAAAATTTGTGAGTCAAATTGATTTTTTAGGTGTTCCAAGGAAATATTTAATTTGTCTCGTTCATGTGGCCATATGATGAAGGTGTCATCAAAAAATCGTTTCCATAGTTTAGGCTTCAAGGGGGATGAATCCAGTGCTTTAATTTCGAATTCTTCCATGAATAGATTTGCAATAACAGGAGAAAGAGGAGAGCCCATAGTTGCTCCACATGTTTGTTCATAGATATCACCCATGAAACTGAAAAATGTGGATTTAAAGCAAATTTCAACCAGCTTAGTAGTGTCAGGATGAATAATCTTGTGAACAACTTCCGTGGCACCATCTATAGGAATTTTGGTATAAAGAGACTTCACATCAAAACTAACCAGAATGTCATTTTCATCAAATTTTAAATCTTTGTTTTCATTGATAAAGTAGGTAGAGTCCTTAACAAAAGAACTTGTAGTACCCACCATCGGTTTAAGTTTAGTAGCAAGGTGTTTGGAAAGATGGTATGTAGGCCCTCCAATAGTGTTGATAATGGGTCTAAGAGGAATCCTATATTTTTGGATTTTTGGCTCTCCATAGATCCTTGGTGTATATGGATTGCTTTCTATCAAAATTTTATTATCATGTTCATTACTAGCTTTGCTATAGTTATATACATCTTTAGAAATTTTCTTTAAGGGATTCTTATTGAGCTTTCTATAACATCCACTATTATTAAGGTGGTCTAACATTTTATCATAAAAATCATTCTTACTCATAATTAATGTGGCTCCACCTTTGTCTGCTTTCAAAACAACAATGTTGTTGAAAATGGCAAAAAGAAAATATTTTCCCTTGAATTAGATTAGGAGAAAATTTTAGTTCCACATCACAAGACAACATTAATGTGTTAACTAAGTTAATTTGACTAAGTGGGCTCAGTTAATTCGAGTCAGGGGCCTATCTTGGGGCATGTAAAGTGTCTCCTAAATTTTAGGAGCCTAGGTTGAGTTTAATTTGAGTTGTAATAATTTAATTCAGTGAATGTTAGTTAAACTAGTTCCAATTGTTGGAGGAACTAGTGGAAGAGTGTGTACTCAGTGCAAGTAAATACTGACTTGGGCAAGCAAGAATTTGGTTAAGTATTGACCAGAGCTAGTTTGTGAAACAATGAGATAGATTGTACTAGTGTAGAGAATTTTTAGACTTGAATTGTAGCATTATATTTCTCCTCTATTTTCTAATTAATGCATTACATAAAGGAAGGGGTTTTGAGTAGTGGATTTTCCATATATATATATCCTCATGTTATTTGTGTTAATTGATTCATGTCACATGTTTTTGATATTGCTTCTTAATCGTGAATTGCTTTCAGCAAATGAATAGAGTAGATTCAAGTCTATTGTTTTAGAAAATTACATTAACAATTTGAATCTACAAGGAATTTCTACAAATGTTAGAGTTGTTGTTCAAAGCTTTTAGAGCAATGTATTCTTGTTTGGAGATATTTTTTTGAGTAGTTTGGATTTTCTCAGGACTATGGAGCAATATTGACTAATTTGTTTTTTAACATTATCAAGTACATCTTTAATACCATATTCAATGTTACACATGATGTCTTGTATTGTAATGTCACCCGGGGTAAGAGTAAAATTTAATCCTCTTTTTAGAAATTGAGGGTGGGAGCTTTGAGTGTCAGAAATATTGACAACCAACTTGCTAGAAATGCTAGTATTGTTGTCAAGGCATGAGGAATCGTTTTCTGGGAATTGAGGGATAACGAAATATGGGTATGCGAAGCGAGAGCAGTAGATAAAGGTTGATCCAATTGATTAGTGGAAGGATTGGTGTTAGATAATGACAATTGGATTTTGATTCGAAGGAAATGTAAGGAGGATCAAAATTATTTGACGATACAAGGGAAGAAAAATTATTAAATTTAGATAGCAGAGTGAGGGATGTACGAGCGTCAATGTTGTTGTCTAAAGTTTCAGAGTGGACGAGATAATTATTTATTAACACATATTTGTAGGAATCCAAATGTATTAATTTTTGTAGCAGTCATTCAACCTTTCTTTGGAAGGATTTGTACAAAATAAACCTTCATTTGAAACGGGGTTGTTATTAATTTTATTAAACTCAACAAAAGAGTGGTTGTAATCACTAACCATTTCTACGGAGGGATCTAAACGTATTAAAATCTTCTTCGGATTGTTATTATCGTTAGTTTCAATGCATACATTATTAATTAACATTTCTTTGTGAGGTTTTATGCATGTCAAACTTGTGTTAGAATTTCGACTAATGTTTCTATTCTCCATAGAATTTCGGGTGCAGTCTACCAATGTTCCTATGTCATATGGTTTTTTATGTGACATTACTTTCAATGGATTATCAGAATCAAGATTACCGAGATATGTAGTTGATGTATAGTGGAAGATAAATTGTTTTGAATGATTGAATTAATGCAGAGATTTGTCACGAGTTAATCATCGAGTTAGATATCGTATCTGTAATGTCATGGAGCTAAACGTTATTCGAGATAGCATTATTTATAACACTAATAAATTTTATAGATTGTTTAATGCTAAATAATTCTTTAATTTTTAGGGCTTTAAGGAAGAGCAAGGCATCAATTATTTCCCATAGGGAAGGTTCAATTTGGTTGGCTACTATAATCACATCGCTTTTATGGATAATGAATATAATAAGAATATGGTTTTATTAATTTATGAGCACAGATTTCTGTAAGCATTGTCTGTTTGGCAAACAAAGTAAACAAAAATTTAAAACAGGCAAACATACTAGTAAAGGGATACTTGATTATATTCATTCAGATGTTTGGGGACCAGCCCCTACAGCGTCCTATGGTGGTTCGTCGTATTTTGTATCATTTATTGATGACTTTTCTCAACAGAACTTTGCGTCAATTGGATCGATTGTAATTTTATTCTGCGCTGGAGGCACACGATTTTCTTTGGTCATTCGAAGTATTGAAGCGCAGAGAAGGTGAAGCCTCCTAGGAGGAAAAGGAAGTGGTGACTTGTTTAAAGTTCCGAGGGCTGTTAGGAGCGGGATTTAAATCCCGGAGGAAGGGCCCGTTTCCAGAAAACGAAAGCGCAGGATGATGTTTGCGTGTTTATGCTGCGAGATTTGGTACAGTTGAACGGCGTTGATGACCAGTGTTTAGATGAGCAACGGCGTTGACAGCGTTGAAAAACAAATCGTGTTCATTGTGTTTTGCTGCTGAAGCCGTGTGCATAAGCCGATGTATGAACAGTGTTGAACTGGCCGCGTTGAATGGCGGAGGTGTCGCCTGCGTGGAGGTTTGAAGAAGCTGTGTGGTGGAGCATATATCCACTGTCTGTCTGCGTATAATCTGTTGAATGGCAGCGTTGCATGGTGAGTCTACAGCGCTGGACTGTAACACAAAACGGCTACAGGTATCGGAATGTTTTTGATATATATATTAAATGCCCTTTGAAGAAAACAAAGTCGATTTGTTGATTATAAAATCGATTTGTGTTACTTTGTATTTTTTAAAATGTTGTTTGTAATTTTTTAAAAAGGGGAAGTCGATTGGTATATAAAATGCCAAATCGATTAATAGCATTTTAAAAATAAAAAATAAAAAAAAGGGGGAAGTCCATTGGCATATAAAATGCGATTTATATATATCGATTTGGATTGCATTGAAAATCGATTTGTATTGGCACCATTTGCACACGGTATTTGTTGAAGTGGTGGTTCCTTTAAAAAAAAAAAAAAAAAAAATTTGATTTATAAATTTTTTGTTGAATACCATTTGGATATGGTATGAAAGAAAGGTGAAGGATATATATATTTTTTTAAAGGAAGTTGAGAGGCACTTTAAAGGAAGGTGAAGGGTAGGCTTGTTATAAAGGCAAAGGCATTTTTTAAACACAAACTTCATTTATTTTTGGATCTGGAGATTATTGTGTTTTTTGCTGATACAAGATGGCGAAAACACAAAGTGCCCGTTTTGAGATCGAGTTTGACGATGTGGTTGGAGCCTTGTTGTCTGAGGAGACGAGGAAGAGGTCGCATGCAGACACCTCTACATCAGAGGTAATGATGGCCAGAGGACGCTCGAGAGAGAGACACTCCGGGGGTAAGCATAGCAACTCTCGTTCAAAGTCGAAAGGGAAGAAGAGCAAAGTAAAGTGCTGGTTTTGTGGCAAATCAGGGCATTTGAAGAAAGACTGCTGGAAGAGACAGCAAACTTCAAAAGCAGATTCTTCGACAGAGAAGAAGGAGGCAAATACGACAGATACAGGTTCGGCATCTGGTTCAGGTATGAGCGACGAAGTATTGTCTGTTTATATGTCAAACCATGATCAACATTGGTTGTTAGATTCCGGAGCATCAAACCACATGTGTATCCATAAAGAATGGTTTAAGGAATATAAATCAATTAATGATGGAGTCGTGTACATGGGTAATGATGTTACTTGCAATATTGTTGGGATAGGAAGTATACAACTGCAAATGTTTGATGGTACAACTAGAATATTAACTGATGTGAGACATGTTCCAGACTTAAGAAAAAATCTAATTTCTTTAGGAGCATTGGATACGAATGGATATAAAACTGTAATTCAAGGTGGAGTTATGAAAATCTATAAAGGTATCTTACTAGTAATGAGGGCTAAGAAAGTAGGAAATCTATTTCAGTTAGAAGGAAGAACAGGGTCAGATCATGTGTCTACAGTGTCTGAACATGACAGTAGTTCCATTCGCCTATGGCATCAAAGGTTGGGCCATATGAGCGAAAGAGGGTTAAAGATTTTGGCTGATCGCAAGTTACTTCCTAATCTAAAGTCCGGAAAGTTAGATTTCTGTAAGCATTGTCTGTTTGGAAAACAAAGTAAACAAAAATTTAAAACAGGCAAACATACTAGTAAAGGCATACTTGATTATATTCATTCAGATGTTTGGGGTCCAGCCCCTACAGCTTCATATGGTGGTTCGTCGTATTTTGTATCATTTATTGATGACTTTTCTAGGAAAGTGTGGGTCTACATGTTGAAAAGGAAGTCTGATGTTTTTTCAGTTTTCAAACAGTTTAGAGCATTGGTAGAAAACAGCACTGGTAGAACAATAAAGTGTTTAAGAACTGACAATGGTGGTGAGTTTACTTCCAAGGAGTTTGACAGTTATTGCAAGGATGCAGGGATCGAGAGACATAAGAGCACGGTTTATACTCCTCAGCAAAATGGAGTTGTTGAACGCATGAACAGGACTCTTTTGGAGAGAGCAAGGAGTATGTTGAGTAACGCTGGTTTGCAGAAGGAGTTGTGGACGGAAGCTGTGGCAACATCTTGTTATGTGATAAACCGATCTCCATCGACGACGATAGACTGCAAGATTCCGCAAGAGGTATGGAAAGGACACCCTTGTGACTATTCTAAACTCAGAGTGTTTGGTTGTGATGCATATGCTCTAGTGCCTAAACATCAGCGAACTAAATTAGATCCAAAGTCTAAAAGGTATATCTTTGTTGGGGATGGTGTTGGAACAAAGGGATATAGATTGTGGGATCCTACTACCCGTAAAATCATCATCAACAGAGATGTAAAGTTTAATGAATCCTCTCTTGTACAGTTAGATGTAGATAGTAAATTGAAACAGGATGATGTATTTGATTTTCAGCACATTCATTTTGACAACACTTCTAATGATAGTCATGATGACCATAGTTCAGATACTAGTCATGAACAGGTTTCAGAATCAGAACATGAACAGGGTTCAGGTTTAGATCATGAACAGGTCTCAGATATTGATCGGCAAGAAGTTCCTACAGATGGTAGTCAACCAGAAACATCCTTAAGGAGGTCGACAAGAATCAAACGCCACCGAGAAGGTATGATGATTATGTTACTTCAGTTGCATTTACTGCTAATGACAATGAACCTCTGTGCTATCAGGAAGCAATAGAAGGTTCGAATAGTGACAAGTGGAAAGCAGCCATGAAGGAAGAAATGATGGCCTTGAGTAAGAACGGCACATGGGATCTGGTTGAGCTTCCGAAAGACAAGAAAACTGTGGGGTGTAAATGGGTTTACAAGCTGAAACGGGGTGTGAATGATACGGAGGACAGGTACAAAGCGCGACTGGTTGCAAAAGGGTTTTCTCAGAAAGCCGGTATTGACTTTCATGAGATTTTTTCACCAGTGGTTAAAACTGTTTCAATCAGAATTGTGTTAGCATTAGTGGCTTTGCTTGATTTAGAGTTGCAGCAATTAGATGTTAAGACTGCTTTTCTACATGGAGATTTAGATGAGGAAATTTATATGGAACAACCGGAAGGGTTTGTTCAGCATCGCAATAAGAAATTTGTCTGTAGGCTCAAGAAGTCATTGTATAATCTGAAGCAGTCACCTCGACAGTGGTACAAGAAATTTGATTCTTTCATGTTGAGTCAAAAATATATAAGAAGTGAATATGATCATTGTGTTTACTTTAAGCAGTTAAGTAATGGCATGTTCATTATCTTAGTGTTGTATGTTGACGATATGCTTTTAGCAAGCAAAAGCATTGAAGAAATCAACAGGTTGAAGACTCAGATGGCAAGGACATTTGATATGAAAGATCTAGGAGTAGCAAGACAGATTTTGGGCATGGAGATTTTCAGAGACAGGAGCAATGGTAAGCTGTGGCTATCACAACAGAAGTATGTTGAGAAGATACTTTTGAGGTTTGGTATGAATAATGTGAAGCCTGTGTCAGTCCCTTTCGCTTCCCATTTCAAGCTTTCTTCGGGTTTATGTCCTAATACAAATGAAGAAAAGGATTATATGTCTCAAATTCCATATGCTAATGTAGTAGGATGTTTGATGTATGCGATGGTTTGTACTCGACCAGATATTTCACATGCAGTTGGGGTTGTCAGCAGGTACATGGCAAATCCGGGAAAAGAACACTGGTCAGCAGTGAAATGGGTGCTTCGGTATTTGAGAGGCACAAGTAGTTATTGTATTACTTACAATAAGAGTAGTGAATTTGTTTGCGGATATGTTGATTCCGATTTTGCAGGTGATTTGGATAAGAGAAGTTCAACTTCAGGGTATGTCTTTACTCTTGCAGGTGGAGCTATTAGCTAGATGTCGAAGCTACAAAACATTGTTGCTTTATCCACTACTGAAGCAGAATACATTGCTGCTTCGCATGCTTGCAAAGAGGCGGTTTGGTTGAAAGGTTTGCTTGGTGAGTTTGGTAGGTTATAGGACAACATCAGGTTACTTTGTGATAGTCAAAGTGCAATACATTTGGCTAAGAATCCGGCCTATCATAGTAAATCAAAGCATATTCCAATTAAGTACCATTTTGTAAGACAGGTTATTACTGAAAGGGGAGTCTCTCTTGAAAAAGTGCATACAAAGGAAAACTGTGCAGACATGTTCACGAAACCAGTTTTGTTGGAGAAGCCGCGTTGGTGTTTGGCTTCTCTTGGCTTGCAGAAAAGATAAAATAATAAAGAACAGGGCATCAGGCTAATTGTTGTCAAGGTGGAGATTGTTGAGATTTTCTGTTTTTCATTAAAATAGGCAAAAATCTCAGTAGGTGACAAAAATTAGGAATTAGTTCCTAGATTAGCTCCAGTTTGTTGGGAGGGAGTTAATGCATCCTAAATTTGATGTGAGAGGATTTATGAGGCTGTTAGATTCTCCTTGCTATAAAACAGGTATTCATACAGATGGTTTGAGGGTGTGAGTGTTTGTAATCTCCTGTTTGATTAATAAAGAATTGCCAATGCCCTATTGTGTGGACGTAGCCCAGATTGGTTGGGTGAACCACGTTAAATTCTGTGTTTCCTGTGCATGATTTATTTGCTGTGTGTTCGTAATTTAATGTTTTCCGCTGTGATAACTCCAACAAATAATGCTTAGCTAGATTTGAGAAAAATAAAAATATGGTTTTAATTTATGAGGGCAATAATGCCTAGCTAGATTTGAGAAAAATATAATTATTTCTAGGGTTTTTTTGGGTGTGATTGATTTTTGAAAATACAAGAATGATGGAGAGTCACAACAATGTTTTAAGAAGGTAAGATTGGACTTTAGCTTGGCAATTTTTAATATCAAATTTTCAAAATTTCAAACTTCTTCAATCTTTTCCCTTCTGTATATGGTTATGATTTAATAATTTAGACTTCTGCGATTAATTTTTTGGGTAGAAATTGTTTCTCGATCCATCCCATAAGTATTGGTTGCTTCTATGTTTCGAACCAACATATGTGGTTCATCTTCAGGATTAAAAGAGAGATACAAATGTCTGATCAAAAGGTGTATATATATATATATATATATATATATATATATATATATATATATATATATATATATGAAGGTGAAGTAATCCTAAAAATGATTATGAAAATATTTAATCATATATATGAAAATATTAGGCTTTATATCTGTCGAGTGTTCTTGAATCCTTGTAAAAATGGAACGACCAATTTCTTCAACATATGGTATTCCACATGAACAAGGAATAAGACAAACACCTTTTTAACATTTGGGATCAATGGGGTCTTTAACATATTTCATGCATTTGCAGATGGTATTCATGGGTTTGAAGGAAGACTTAATATTGTGTTTTCTAATAATGTGAGAAATTTTGTCTCTAGTTGTCATGATGTAGGGGAGGTGAACTTTACTGACAATATTTATTAGGTCCTTTGTCAACATTCTTGAAAGATTTTTTGGCTTGGTGTCTCTTATACCCATTTTTTAAGAATACTGCCATAAGATGGTTCTTCTCACTTTCCAGATGTTCTTTGTCAGAAATCCTCATAGCTCTAGTTGCTAAAGTATTAAGAACATCAAGTTTTTGAGCAGGATGATGGTTGGAGCTAGCAAGGAGGTATTGTTCAATGTGAGTCTTTTTACGATAGACTTGGTGAGGCATGGAACCATTTTTTCCAAATGTCAAAAGGGTGTTTATCTTATTCCCTGTTGGTGAGGCATGGAACCATTTTTTCCAAATGTCAAAAGGGTGTTTATCTTATTCTTTGTTCATGTGGAAGAGCATATGTTGGAGAAACTAGTCGTTCAATTTTGACAAGGATTTAGGAGTACTCAATAGATATAAAGCATAATCGTTTCATATATATCATTAAATATTTTCATACTCATTTTTAAGGTTTCTATATTTTTCCTTTTTAACATTGATCCCAAATGTCAAAAAGGTGTTTATCTTATTCCTTGTTCATGTGGAAGACCATATGTTGGAGAAACTAGTAGTTCCATTTTGACAAGGATTAAGGAACACTAAGTAGATATAAAGCATAATCGTTTCATATATATCATTAAATATTTTCATAATCATTTTTAGGGTTTCTATATTTTTCCTTTTTATTTTTAGCCATCGTTATTTCACCTTCATATATATTTTTTACATCTATATTCACCTTTTGGTCATACATTCATATACCTCTTTTAATCCTGATGATGAACCACATAATTTGGTTCAAAACATCGACACAACCAATACTTATGTGATGGATCTAGAAACAATTTACACACAAAAATAAACTTAGAAGCCTAAATTCTGAAATCATAACCCTATAAGGAAAGGAAAAGATAGAAGAAGTTCAAAATTTTGAACAACTTGGATTAAAAAGAAAGTCTGAACTTACCTTCTTAAAATGCAGTCGTGACTCCCCCATCATTCATGTGTTTTCTAAAATCAATCACCTTGAAGAACCCTAGAAATAATCATATTTTTCTCAAAGCCTACCCTCATAAATTAATAAAACCAACTTTTAATTAGATTTATTATCCAGAAAAATATGCGATTACATTATTACATTAATCAACCAAATTAAACCTTCTTTATGGAAAGAATTGATGCTTGTTCTGCCCTTAAATCCCTAAAAATTGAAGAATTATCTAGCATTAAACAATCTAGAAAATTTAAGTCTTATAAATAATTATATCTTGCATAACGCTCAACTCGATGACATTACAAATATAATATCTAACTCGATAACATTACACATACAATATCTAACTCCATGATTAACTACTCAACATTAAATTAAATAATTCACAACAGTTTATCTTCCACTATACATCATAATTCATCAACTACTGATCTTGATAATCCATTGAAAGTAATGTCACATAAAAAAATCATATGACATAGGAACATTGGTAGACTATACTCGCAATTCTATGGAGAATACAAAACCACAATTCTATGGATAATACAAACGTTAATTAAAATTCTAACACAAGTTTGACATGCATAAAACCTCACAAATAAATGTTAATTAATAATGTATGCATTGAGACTAACGATAATAACAATTCGAAGAAGAGTTTAATACATTTATGTACCTACATAGAAACGTTTAGTGTAATTACAAATTATTTTGTTGAGTTTAATAACATTAATAAAAACCCCATTCCAAATGGTTATTTTGTACAAATCCTTCCAAAGAAACGTTGAATGACTGCTAAAACAATTCTAACAAAAAATTAATACATTTGGGGCCATAGAAAGATGCGTTTTAATAATGATCTCGTCCACTCTGAAACCTTAGACACAAATCTTGACTCTCGTACATCCCTCATTTTGCTGTCCAAATTTAAGAAATTTTCTTCCCTTATATCGTTAAATAATTTTGATCCTCATATTTCCTTCGATTCACAATCCCAATTGTCGTTATCTAACGCCAATCCTTCCACTAATAAATTGGATCAACCTTTATCTACTTCTCTCCCTTCACATACCATGTTTGTCTATCCCTCAATTCCGAGTCTTCTCCTCTAGAAATGTTGAAAATATTAAAGTCACCTGCTAGCCTTGAGCAGAAAGAAAAAGAGTACAAAGGCAGCAACAGGAGAAGTGTATGCGTACACAACACTACGCAATTAAGAAGAATTAAAAAAAATCCGTAAGGATGAATTTAATCTTTGATGGGCCGCAGCCACAAATGACAAAGGAGAAATTAATTTTGGTGATGGGGAGAGCCATTTTACAGTGGAACGAAGATTTTCCCGTAGATCTGAACTACGGAGAAGAAAAACTAATTAAAACAGTCATTTCGGGCGTTTAAAGCCCTCAACAATCAAAATGATGAAAATGTGTTTAAATAGCGGAAAGACTTAAAGTTTTCTAAAAATGGAGGACAAGTGGTCCCTACCACTTATGCGCTAATCGCAAATCGCAAGTTTCCTTGGCAGTGTCTTGTTGATATGAAGTTTCGTGATGCGATGTGATCACAATCGCAATCACAAATCGCAAACAACAGAAGTTAAATGTCTTGCAGATGTGGCAGAGTTTCGATGCGATGCGATCATCGCAATCGCAAAGGAACGGAGCATTATATATATATGTTACCGCCAGTTGAAAGTTGCGATGCGATTGTCGCGCCATCGCACAATCGCACATCGCATATTTCCGCCATATGTTACCGCCGTTAAAAGCCGTGATGCGATTGCGCGATCGCACAATCGCAAATCTCAAGTGGTCCGCCTTTTGTTTGATCGCCAATTTGCGATGCGATCCCATCACAAATCGCAAATGTTACTTTGCATGCCTTTTTTGTTTGATCACGCCATCGCAATATCGCACCATCGCATTTTTTGTTTGATCCGCCGATCCGCCGATCGCCGATTGCCAACTGCAATGTGGTCCCCACTCGTACGTCGTGCATTTGATATTTTTTTGTTGTTTCACAAAGGTTTTCCTTTGTAATTAGTTTTTTCTTTATTTTATGTTTTTTTATTCCCGCCGCGCCATATAAAGTGAAAAAGGCCCGAGAAACTGTGTATCATTTTGAATTGTATTGTTTTGTTTTTTTTTGCACAACTGTGCGTGAGAAAAAAAGAAAACACAACAGTGTTGGTTTTCAAAGAGAAAAAGTGTTTGTGCATTTTGAGATAGACGGAGAGTTGTTTTAGAGCACTGCGTCTGTAGCAGTCTTGATAGTATTTTGTGAATCCCTCCACTGAGGAAGACTTTTGTAATAGTTTTTAGTTTGTTTAATGAAATAGAAAGCATTTTCATGCCATCTCTGTCTGCAAGCAAATTCTTGCTTTAAATTTCTCTGTGTTAGAAGGGGAGTATTATTCTCTCCATTGTATTGTTCTGGAATTATAAAAATTCCAACATGGTATTAGAGCTAGTTCAGGCTCTTTGAAGGTTTCAAAGAAGATGAAGAAGAAGAAGAATTGTTGTAGTGTTTTCTCCAGCAGAGTGAAAGCTCAACAGAAGTCAAAAGTTCAAGTATTCTCAAAGATAACAGAGCTGTTGTTTATTATTTAAAAGAGTTTGTTCTTTCAAGAAGGAAAGACAGTTTGTTTAATTTCAAAAGTTCAGTTTAAAAGCAATGGCTGGACCAAGTACAGGAATGAGTATTGGGAATACTCAGCTTCCACAGTTTAATGGAAAGAATTATGATTATTGGGCCATTACCATGAGAGCCCTGTTTGTCTCACAAGACTTATGGGAGTTTGTAAAAGATGGTTTTGTTGAACCAGCTGATGAACAGGCTTTTAATGCCTTAACTCAAGCAGAGAAGGATTTATTGAAGAGCAATAGGAAGAAGGACTCTAAAGCCCTCTTCTATTTGTATCAAGCAGTAAATGAGAGTGTGTTTCCAAGGATAGCAGCAGCTAAGAAATCCAAGGATGCATGGGAAACTCTGAAAGTAGCCTATCAAGGTATGGAGAAAGTTAAGACAACAAAACTTCAATTGCTGAGGAGAGATTTTGAAACTCTTTGCATGAAAGAGTTAGATTATGTAGACACATTTTTTACACATGTGATTGGGATTGTAAATCAGATAAGGTCCCATGGAGAAATTCTTGAAGAAAGAAGGATCGTGGAGAAACTTTTGAGATGCTTACCCTCAAAGTTTGATGTTATCGTTACCGCCATAGAAGAGACCAAAGATCTCTCAAAGTTCACAGTGGATGAACTTCATGCCTCACTGATAACTCATGAATAGAGATTGAGCAGAGATGAAAACTCATCTCTAGAGCATGCCTTCAAGACCTAGATGCCTTCAGGAAAAGGAAGAGGTCAAGGAAAAGGAAGAGGAAGAGGCAGAAGCCAGAGCAGAGGTGGAAGGAACAACCCTTCACATTCACATGGAAGGAGCAACAGTCAAAGTCAGAGCCACGACCAATGCAACAACCAGCAAGGTGGACATAAACACCAACGTGCTCATGGACAAAGGTGTGACAAATCCAATGTCCAATGTCATTATTGAAAGAAATATGGGCACTATGCCAATGAATGTAGAAAGAAGCAAAATGACATAAAAAATAAGAAGAATGCTAATGTAGCAAAAGAATAAAAGAACCCAAGTAATGTGTTGTTAGCATGTAATGTAGCACAAGATAGAGAAGATGATGTTTGGTTCTTAGATTCAGGATGTAGTAATCATATGACTGGAAACAGAGCAATGTTTGCCAATCTAGATGAAGAAGTAAAATCAGAAGTAACCACAGGCACTGATACTAAGATCTCTGTCAAAGGAAAAGGCAGAGTTAGTATTCGAGCAAGAAATGGTGAGCAAAAATTTTTCCCTGATGTGTATTATGTTCCAGGTTTGAAGTGTAATATTTTCAGCATAAGGTAGCTCATAAACAAAGGTTAAAATTTAATTTTCAAGGATGATGTGTGCACAATAAAAGATATACCTCCAAGCAAGAAAATCATTGCTGAAATTCAAATGACCAACAATAGAATGTTTCCACTCAAGCTCAACACTGACTTGAAAGGAAAAGGAAACAACATAGCAGTTTTAACACAAGAAGCCTTCCAGAAGGAAGAAAAAGATGAGAATTGGTTATGGCACCTAAGATTTGGACATCTCAGTTTCGGAGGATTAAATTTGCTGCACAGAAAAGGAATGGTAAGAGGTTTACCATTGATTGAAAAGCCTAACAGCCTATGTGAAGGCTGCATCTTGGGAAAGCAACATAGAGAAAATTTTCCATTAGGGAAAAGCATAAGGGCGAAAGCACCCTTAGAAATCATCCACTTAGATTTATGTGGGCCGATGCAAACAACATCAGTTTCAGGCAGCAATTACATGCTGACCTTCATAGATGATTTCACAAGAAAAGTGTGGGTTTATTTTCTGAAATATAAGAGTGAATTTTTTCAGAAATTTTGCCACTTTAAAGCTCTTGTAGAGAAACAGAGTGGGCAGTACATTAAAGTTCTTAGAACTGATAGAGGAGGAGAATACATATCAAAGTAATTTCTGCGTTTTTGCAGAGAGAATGGCATACACAAGCAGTTTACCACAAAGTACACACCGCAATAGAATGGAGTTGCTGAAAGGAAGAATCGAACCATAATGGAAATGGTGAGAAGTATGCTAATGGAAAAACATTTGCCGAATGAGTATTGGGCAAAAGCAGCAAACTGTGTTGTGTATATTTTGAATAGATGCACCACAAAAGCTGTGATGAACAAAGTTCCAGAAGAAGCGTGGAGTGGCAAAAAATAGGGAGTCACCCACATGAGAGTTTTTGGATGTGTGGCATATGCACACATTCCAGACAAGTTGAGAAAGAAGTTGGATAGTAAGGGGGAGAAGTGCATTTTCCTTGGATATTGTGAAGATTCCAAAGGATACAGATTGTATAACCCATCCACAAAGAAGTTTCTAATAAGCAGAGATGTGCAATTTATTGAAGAGGAAGCATGGGATGGAAGCATTGAGAAAATAGTCAATGTTAAATGTTGTTTATCTCATGATGAAGATGAGGGAGATGTGGTTGAAATTAACAATCCATCTGTAGCACAACCTCCACCAATACAAGGACAACAAGGAACGCCTCAAGCGGCAGCAAGAACACCCTTGAGAAGAAGTGGGACTGCATCTCCAAGCACACCACATGGAGCAGATTCAAGTGCTTCTTCAAGCACGACTACACCAAGTGAAAGCGGAACAAAATTCAGAAGCATTAATGAAATTTATGCGCGGGGAGCGGCAAATGAAGTTATGAATTCCTTATTTGCTTTGTATTGTCAAGTTGATGATCCTATTCATTTTGAAGATGCTATTAAAGATAGAAAATGGATAGAAGCTATGGATGATGAAATTAATGCCATAGAGAAGAACAAAACATGGGAGTTGGTTGATCTCCTAGAAGGTAAAGAAGTCATTGGAGTTAAATGGGTCTATAAGACCAAGAGCAATGCTGAAGGAAAAATAGAGAGACACAAGGCCAAACTTGTTGTCAAAGGATATAAGCAGAAGCATGGGATAGATTATGAAGAAACTTTTGCACCAGTTGCAAGAATGGAGACAGTAAGAGCAGTGCTGTCCATAGCAGCACAAAAAAAGTGGAAAGTATACCAGATGGATGTAAAATCTGCATTTTTAAATGGAGTTTTAATGGAAGAGGTATATGTGGAACAACCTCTTGGCTATGAGAAGAAAGGCCAAGAGCACAAAGTCTGCAGATTGAAGAAAGCTCTTTATGGGCTGAAGCAAGCACCAAGAGCATGGTACAGTAGGATAGACTCCTATCTACTGGAAAATGGATTTGAAAAATGTGAGGGAGAACCCACCCTCTACATCAAAGAAAAGGATGGTAAAATGTTGATTGTTGTTTTATATGTTGATTATCTAATTTTTACAGGTAATGATGATTGCCTTGTTGAAAATTTTAAAACAGTCATGAAAGAAGAATTTGAAATGACTGACATGGGTTTATTGAGATATTTTTTAGGAATAGAAGTGGAACAAAATGAAAAAGGGATTTTTATTTCTCAAGCAAAGTATGTGAATCAAGTTTTAGAAATATTTAATATGCAGGAGTGTAAAGCTGCAATTACTCCCACAGTAATGGGATTGAAGTTGAGTAGAGATGACAACAGCAAGGATTTTGATCCAAGTTTGTACAAAAGCATAGTTGACAGCCTCATGTATTTGACTGCAACTAAGCCAGATATTATGCATGCTGTTAGTTTAATTTCCAGATTTATGGAGAAGCCAAAAGAAGCACATTGGCAGGCAGCAAAGAGAATTTTGAGGTACGTGAAAGGAACTAAAAAATTTGGTATTTTATATACTACTTCAAAAAATTCAGAATTAGTTGGATACACTGACAGTGATTGGGCTGGAAGTGTAGATGATCGGAAGAGTACTTCCGGTTATGTTTTTCATATGGGTTCAGGAGCCATTTCATGGGCTTCTAAGAAACAGCCGATTGTAGCATTATCTACAACAGAGGCAGAATATGTGGCAGCTACAGCAACAGCGTGTCAAACAATTTGGATGAGAAGAATGATGAGAAGTTTATGCCAAGAACAGGTAAAAGGGATAGTGATTTATTGTGACAATAGCTCAGCTATTGCATTGTCAAAGAATTCTGTGTTTCATAAGAGAACAAAACACATAGATACAAAATTTCATTCTATCAAAGAAATAGTGAACAATGGAGAAATTGTTTTACAACATTGTAAAACAGAGGAGCAATATGCAGATATTTTAACAAAGCCATTGGGACAGAAGACCTTTAAATTTTTAAGAAAATGTTTGGGTATGACAGATAGCCCAGCAACTGACTTTAAGGGGGAGTGTTGAAAATATTAAAGTCACCTGCTAGCCTTGAGCAGGAAGAAAACGAGTACAAAGGCAACAATAGGAGAAGTGTATGCGTATACAGCGCTACGCAATTAAGAAGAATTAAAAAAAATCCGTAAGGATGAATTTAATCTTTGATGGGCCGCAGCCACAAATGACAGAGGAGAAATTGATTATGGTGATGGGGAGAGCCGTTTTACAGTGGAACGAATATTTTCCCGTAGATCTGAACTACGGAGGAGCAGAACTAATTAAAACAGTCATTTTGGGCGTTTAAAGCCCTCAACAACCAAAATGATGAAAATGTGTTTAAACAGCGGAAAGACTTAAAGTTTTCTGAAAAGGGAGGACAAGTGGTCCCTACCACTTATGCGCTAATCGCAAATCGCAAGTTTCCTTGGCAGTGTCCTGTTGATATGAAGTTTCGCGATGCGATGCGATCACAATCACAATCGCAAATCGCAAACAACAGAAGTTAAATGTCTTGCGGATGTGGCAGAGTTCCGATGAGATGCGATCATCGTAATCGCAAAGGAACAAAGCATTATATATATATGTTACCGCCAGTTGAAAGTTGTGATGCGATTTTCGCGCCATCGCACATCGCATATTTCCACCATATGTTTCCGCCGTTGAAAGTCGTGATGCGATCACGCGATCACACAATCGCAAATCTCAAGTGATCCGCCTTTTGTTTGATCGCCAATTTGCGATGCGATCCCATCGCAAATCGCAAATGTTACTTTGCGCGCCTTTTTTGTTTGATCACGCCATCGCAATATCGCACCATCACATTTTTTGTTTGATCTGCCGATCTGCCGATCGTCGATTACCGACTGCGATGTGGTCCCCACTCGTACGTCGTGCATTTGATATTTTTTGTTGTTCCGCAAAGGTTTTCCTTTGTAATTTGTTTTTTCTTTGTTTTATGTTTTTTTATTCCCGCTGCGCCATATAAAGTGAAAAAGGCCCGAGAGCCTGTGTATCATTTTGAATTGTATTGTTTTGTTTTGTTTTTGCACAGCAGTGCATGAGAAAAGAAGAAAACATAGTAGTGTTGGTTTTCAAAGAGACAAAGTGTTTGTGCATTTTGAGATAGACAGAGAGTTGTTTTAGAGAACTGCGTCTGTAGCAGTCTTGATAGTATTCTGTGAATCCCTCCACTGAAGAAGACTTTTGTAATAGTTTTTAGTTTGTTTAATGAAATAGAAAACATTTTCATGCCATCTCTGTTTGCAAGCAAATTCTTGTTTTAAATTTCTGTGTTAGAAGGGGAGTATTATTCTCTCCATTGTATTGTTCTGGAATTATCAAAATTCCAACAAGAAAACAATTCCTCGTGTCTCAAAAACAATAACAACCTTTCTAGCAAGTTGGTTTTCAATCTTTTTGACACTCAAATAGCTGCTCCCACCCTTAATCTTCTGAAAATAGGATTAAAGTTTGCTATTATCCCGCTCGAAATTTCAATAGAAGATATCATGTGTAACATTGAAAATGGTATTAAATATTTATCTGATAATGTTAAAGAACAAATTAGGCAAGATTGCTCCATAGTCCTAAGAAAATCCAAACCTCCCAAAAACAATATCTCTAAACAATAATACCTTTCTCTAAAAGCCTTGAATAATGACCCTAATGTTATTTTTTGGAAAGCAGACAAAAGTGGAGCCACAATAATTATGAATAACAATGATTATAATGATAAAAAGTTAGTCCACCTTAATAATAGTGGATGCCATAGAAAGCTAAATAAGAAAGAATCCCTTAAAGAAAATTTCTAAAGATGTATGTATCTATATCAAAGCTAGTAATGAACATGATAATAAATAATTGATAGAAAACAATCCATATACACCAAGGATATATGGAGCACTAAAAATACACAAATATGGGATTCCTCTTAGACCCATTATCAACACTAATGGAGAGCCTACATACCATCTTGCCAAACACCTTGCTACTAAAATTAAACCGATGATGTGTAATACAAGTTCTTTTTTAAGGACTCTACCTACTATAGAAAATCCACGTAGATTCAAACTGATAGTTGTAATATGCTAATACAATATACTTTAATCTACTCTACCAATTATGAAAACTAATTTAGATCACAAAATCACAAAACATGATAGAGAAAGAATTTCCATCACATAGTACAAAACTATTTCCTGAGAAAAGTCTCAGCTAAAAACCCTGCTATTTGTATATTGTATAAGTAAGAAAATATGAGAATATTACAATAATTTTCTCCAAGATGAGAAAAATCTGCAATATCTCTATTTGTCTCACTGATTCCTAGACAAGTCTGGTTCAGTACTTAACCAATTTTCTTCCCTCTAAGATCCCTATTTTCTTTCACTATTTCCTTGGGTAATTATGCCCTATTAAATATGGAAATTCCCAATCCATACTACATAATCCAATAGGGGTATTCCTATGACTGCATGCACCCCATGTATAATTTGGGTGATTATACAACTGATAGTACATTTCCCTTGAACTCCAATCTCAACCGGGTCTTTCTTAGAACCAACATACATGAGTTATTTATGAGTGAATCATCAATTATCTGATTGACCACTAGATGCAGTTCAAGTCCAAGTTCCACTCTTTGACTTCTCACTAGTTCCTCCATCAATTATAACTAGTTAAACTAATTTTATCTCAGGTAAACTAAGTTAATTAATTACAACTCAAAATAAACTCAACCAGGGCTCCTATAATGTAGGAGACACTTTACATGCATCTAGTTAGACCCTCAACTCGAATTAAGTGAACCAAATAAATCATCCTAACTTAGTTAACTCGTACAATTTGTCATATGATGTGGGATTGCAATTTTATTCTAATTTAATTCAAGGGAAAATTAAATTAGAATCCTTTCTTGGTGCCATTTTCAACACTCCCTCTCAGCAAGAAAGTGATTATCTGATACCCCAATCTTGCCTCTATGGAATTCGAATTTTCCTCTTGACTGTGCCTTCGTCAAGATGTCTGCATCATGTTCCTCTATAGGAATGTACTCTAGCATCATGATCTGCCTTTGCACAAAAAATATGAGATGGTGGTACCAGATATCGATATGCTTGGACATATCATGAAAAGCTGGAATAACCGAGAGTTTGATGCAACTTTGGTTATCACAGTAAATCATTGTTGGATCCATATGTTGAATAAAAAACCCAACAAGGATCTTCCTCATCTAGATAGCTTCACAATATGCTTGAGTATCAACCATGTACTCTACTTCTGCTGAGCTAAGTGTAATGGATCTCTGCTTCCTGATGTACTAAGAAACTGTTGCTGACCCAATAATGAAGATGACCCCTGATGTGCTCTTCCCGACGGATGAAATCCTTGCCCAATCTGCATTTGTGAATCCTTGCACCTTCACTCCCTCTTTCTACCTATACCAAAGACCAAAATAAGTGGTGCCTATGAGGTATCTCCACACATATTTGGCTGCCTTCCAATAGAGATTGGTTGGATTAACCATTGCTTGACTAAGTTGGTTAACCGCATGGCACATGTCTAGTCATGTGTTCACCAAGTACATAAGTGAACACACAAGATGCTTGCAAATGGTAGCTTTTATCACTTCGCCTGAAGTAGCATCTTCCTTCCTCCAATTCCCTGCTAGAAGAGTCTCCATGGGTTTGCTGCTCTCCATGTGAAACTTCTTCAGTATCTCGTTGGCATACTTTCCCTGAGAGATAAACAATTCCCCATCTCTTTTCCAAATTTCCAAACCAAGGAAATAATGCAAAAGCCCCATGTATTTCATCTCAAATTCTCTTGCCAAATCTTATTTGCAAGAATTTATCAGCTTCTCATCACCTGTTTGAATTGAATCATCGACATATAATACTATAATCAATAATTTACCTTCAACCAAAATATGGAAAAGGTTTGCATCTGCTTCACTTTTAGTGACACCCAACTCAATGAAATATTTGTCGATCCTTGTGTACCAAGCACGTGGTGCTTGTTTCAGTAGATAAAACATTCACTTAAGTATGAGAACATGTGACTCTCTGTTGAAGGTCTCAAATCCTTCCAACTGCTCTATGTACACCTCTTCCTCAATCACTCCATTGAGGAAAGTTGTCTTCACATCCATCTGATGTATCTTCCATCCCATCTATGCTGAAACTGTAGAATAGATATGAATGAAGAGTACCTCTCTACTAGAGAAAAGTTCTCTTCGTAATCAATTCCTTCCACATGAGAGAACCCATTGGCCATAAATTTGGCCGTGTTTTTCTCGACACTCCCATCTGCTGCTTGCTTCACCTTGTAAATCCACCTGGATCCTACAACTGACTTATCCTATGGTTTGGGAAAACTTCTCATGCACTTTTTCTGATCATGGAGCCATACTCCTCAACCATGATCGTTACACCAATTTTTGGTCATCTAACTTGTTACTATTAGATGGACTAAAGTACACCATGTAAGGCCAATTTTACCATAGTAAAATTGCTTTCACTATGAAAAATAACTTAATAACCCATAATTTATTAAGTTGTTTCTCGTGTAAAGAGGAAACTCCATGAGGAATAATTAAATAAATCCTTAATTGTTTGATTTTCCTCAAGCGATAATTAATTAAAAAAATGTTTAACTAATATTCCTCATCATATTTAACCCAAAACAGGAAAATTAATTAGATAAATCATTATTTATGTTATTATTTTCTAGGAATAATTATTTAAAACATTATTTAAATAACATTCCTTGTTAAATTTGACTAAATAATTTATAAATAATTGAATAAATCACTATATGTTTAATTATTACTCAACCATATCATTAAAATAATAAATAAATCATTTAATTATTTATTATTTATAAATAAAAGGATTTGACCAAATTCAAATTCTTTTTCCCTCCAAAAAAAATAATAAAATATTCTATAAAATTTGAATCTAGATTTGGTTAATAATATTTGAATTATGCACCAATATCTAGAATAGCTCAATATTTTGTTATAAATAGAAGGGATTTTCCATTCATTTAGTACCTTTTGTTGCCTAAAGTTCACTGTGGATATATACTTTTGGTCTGACTTTGATCCTCAATCATTGTCATATTTTTCTACTTTTTGTTTGTGAGCTCCCTTTGAGTTCCATTTTTGTCTGGGTTTTCTGCACCATCAAGAGAGAGAGATCTTAGGTATGAAGCACTGAGGACATACACGAACCCATCCCATTGAGGGGGATTGGTAACATATTTCTATGTTCCCTTCCCAAGTGTCATAATACAAAAAATTCTTTAAAAATTCTTGTCTTGTTCATTGAATGCATGGAGCAACTCTTTCTTATTATTTGCTGTTTAATGTCTTTAACTGCATAGATCTAGATTTTTGTAGCATTTATTGTGATTACTAACTGTAGATCTAAGGAAATTGACAACTATCTTTGATGTTAGGGCTGTTTGTTATGCATAGCTAAAGTGAGCTTTTTTTTTGTACGCTTGCGATTAGAATTCACACTAACAATTGGTGACTCTATAAGGGTTTATAACTACGACTGCTGTAGTTTTTCTGATCCTTGCATGACCAGCTGCTTCAACCCCTAGGGTTTTTCTTCAGCTTTTTATTTTGCATTTCTTGATGTTGTTTTTAACCTTTAAAACCCTAAAACAATAAAAATTCTTACTTCTGTGTGTTTCTAGGCCCATTGCGCAGGTAACAGGTATCAACTGCAGTAGAGACAACACATTTTTCTGAAATATGCTCTCAAAACAATTGGAAGTGAAATTCGCAGTTTTTGGGCCAAAACCTGTGACCTCAACCTTCATGATGCGGAAAATAGCCTGAAATCTGTGACCTCTACAGAAAACAGGTCAGAACCTACGACCTGTACTTTTTGTGGGATTTTTTCTGTGATTTTTCTGGGTTTTTCTGGGCTACTGTTCAGGGTTGTCTGACCTTCGTCTCCACCCATATTGGACTTGTAATTTCTTATTTTTACTCGTCGAAGTAGGAACCAAGCCCCTTAGGGCTTCAATACGCTTCCACCTTTTTAGGAGGAGTTTAGTTGAAGCAAGTCTTCTGAGATTTCAGTGTGTTCAGCCATTTTTCAGATCTGAACCTGTACTTTCAGATCTATTTCAGATTAGTTATTCATCCATCCAAAACACCTCTTTTCAATTTTTTTTGGTCCTCCTTTAGAGCCCTCTCCGTTTCCCTTTAGCCTTTCACCACCTTTTTTGCAGCATTTTTCCCTCTGGTTTTTTGTTGTTTTCTGCACCTATTTCCAGCATATTTGACCTTTATATCCCTGTCCCTTCTGACTTTAGATCCATCAGAAATTTTATGTGTTTTGACTAGATTTCACCCACCCATAGACTAGTTGTTGGGAAGCCCCCCTCCTTGGGTTTAAATTGATGCATCTTTAGCTGTTTATTTTTCGTCGTATTTAGTTACCTTTACTGTCATTTTCAGATTTATTTACAGTTATACAACATTTTTTTTTATTTTTTTCACTACACACGTCTCGGCTTAATTAAAATTAACACACTTATCACATACACGCACACGCTAAGTGAAGAGCGCCTGGTTTACACCACTAGGCCAAGACTTAAACATTGTAATCAATTGATCTTGCACCTCCCTGCCCTTGTTTTGACATTGTAATCATTTGATCCTGCACCTCCTTGCCCTTTTTTGTCTCTCTTCCTTCTGTGATTCGGGTCGGTTTTCCATCATTGCACTCCCAAGGCGTTTATCCCAGAGACTCCTTGGCCTTCATCCTCAATTTCCATTAGGAATACTTACTCCTCTGCGTAATGTTCGAGTTCGTCCTCCACAAAATCCCCATTCTGACTCTGCTTCTGGTTCATCATATTCCCCTTCTAGTTCTATCCCTGGTTCTCCTCCACCTTTCACCTTCACCATGTGTGGTCTAGGACCTACTGTTGGCAACAACCCCGGCCCTAATGCTGGGAATGCTACTAGTGGTGCTACGATAGAAAATATCCCAGCTACTCCCTTGCTTCCTTATATGGCGAGCCTAAGCCTTCTCGAGCCAGTTGATCAATGACCCCATACACCATGATCCTGGTTGGCTTGCTATGCCAACCAAGCTCCCTTCAGACATCCCCGAGTTTGAAGGAATTGCTCTAGAGGATCCTACCAACCATGTTCATTCTTTCCACATGTGGTGTTCGTCTAACTCCATCACCGATGAATCTGTCCATCTTCGGTTATTCCAGTGTATGCTTACTAGAGAAGCTTCCAAGTGGTATGTCGACCAGGCCTCCTCCTCTCATACTACTTTTGAGACCCTTGCCAGGGATTTTCTGTCTTACTTCCAACTTCCCTTTTGCTATGACACCGATACCGAACTCTTGACCTCTTTTAGTCAATCGTCTGTGACCCGCCTATCTAACCATGTACAAGAATGGAAGAGAAGAAAGAGCCTATGTTGAGCCCCTACCTTCAAAGGGCGTGTCTACATGGAATGGTTTCTCAGACCCCTTGTACCTACTATTGGAAAATATTTCACATGTCACTTCCCTCAAACAAAGAAAACTACTCTCCAGATCACGTTGAAATATGACCTGATATACGCACAATGTGGTTATGTTTATACCATCTTACTTGATCTCCCTAGACCCGGTGGTGCCAACGCACCGGGGGCATTCCATGCTGCCAATGGTATCGTTGGAGCCCTTTCACATCCATACACTCATCCTCCCATGGGTTATGGTTTCCCTCAGGGAGGGGTTAGCTCTTCCAACACCTTTCCCCCTCCCGGTAGCATGTATCCAGGATACGACATGCCTCCTCCTTTTTCCCAACCTATTTACCCCAATGTTGCCCAACCTCCTTATTATCCGTATCCATAGCTTGGTTCTCTAGCTCCTCCAACATTAGCACCTCAGCCTCCCTTGCCTTCTAAAGCTCCACAACAGTAGCCACCACCCCTCAGGGTCAGGTGTATGCACAGCAGGGTGTGACTAATCCTTCTACTTCCAAAAAGAAGAGGAAAGGCAACCAAAACCAATCTGCCCCAGGTAATCCAGGAAACAATCCCCAAGGGAATGCACCTAACACTGCAACCCAGCAACAGGGCACTCAGCTCAAGCAGGACATGCCCATTCACACGAATAAACCTTGTTCTTATTGCGGTGTCTATGGTCACTACATCAATGATTTTCCTATTTTACCTCAGATGCGTCAGATGTGGGAAGCTCAAGCAGCATCCTGAGGAAAACAAGCCTCACCTTCAGTTCTTCCTAATGCTGCCCCTATCCAACCGGCTGTGTTTACCAATCCTTTCCCTAGCAAAGATATGTGATTGCCCAACCCCCTGAAAGTTAGGCGGCCACTCAAACTCCTCCATATGGTACCTCCGATTACCAGATCCTCATGATGAACTCTGACCAACCCAATACCACTGACCTCAACCTTCAGAATTGGTCCCGTCAATACACCAAGACCCTTGTTACATCTGCTACCGAGCCCCCATATTTCTGTCCGACAAAGCCTCTCTCAACACCCAATGGTCCTTTAGAGATCCCTCGACCTAAGGCAGAGGTTCATACCAAGATCTCCAAGGGACCCTTATGCTGAAACGGTACTTCTGGTAAATCTTCCCACTCCTATAGTATATTATATGACTCGGCGCAATCCCCTGCCACCATTTCAACACTGGAAGTCCTCTGGTCATGCCCTTCACAACGAAAAGCTATAATATCTGACATGGGCATTGTGGAAACTTCAGATGATCATTTTTTGTCTTTGATGTTGACCAGTGAGAACATCCCCCCCTTCCTGCTTACGTCGCCTTCCAAATCTCTATCAAAATCCAGAATGCCAATGTCCCTCGTTGTATCATTGACGAGGGGGCATCCACCTATGTGATGTCTGCTTCGGTTTGGAAGAAACTCATATCTCCAGAGTTAGCCCCTTCCACTATCACCCTCCGAGCGTGGGATGACCACTCTTCCCAGCACCTTGGCATGTTCCGCAATTTTCCTATTACTCTTGCGGGAAAGACTGTTTTTGTTAACATTGAAGTCATTGATGCCCCCTTAGACTACAACATTCTATTGGGCCATAGCTAAACTTATGCGATGTTTGTTGTCCCATCTACATTTTACCGTAAGATTTTATTTCCTCATAACAGAAATATCGTCACCATTGATCAGTTGACAGATTACGAACCGAAGTCTCAGACCTCTCCTGAGTCCATTATTTCTTCGGTGGACAATAAACAAGTAGTCAAACCTCTGACCAATGTCTCACTCAGAGTCTATAAATATTCCTCTTTTCTTGGTTCATTCACTGGTCTCCTCCCTCCTATATCTGACCCCAGCTCGTCGAATGTTTGCATGATGCAATCATCTCCATCTGACCTCAAACAGACTGGTTTGACTAGTCAGCAGCCCCACCTTCCACAACTTGCTCCTAGCACCTTGACTCATTCTTTAAGACAACCTCCTCAAGGCCGCTCATCTGCAGCTGGTGTCCATGATCCTATCTACCCTCCTGAAACGGTTCCCCCTGGCCTTAACCATCTCGGAGCCATCCCGCCGAGCCATTACCCCTCCCATGAGATATCGTTTCTTGCCCCCCATCCTAGAGTATTTTCGGTACTTTTTGTTGGCATTGGAATCAGCACTTGGAATGCAGTAAGCACCTGACCAGACACATCCTAAAATCTAAGGAAATTTAAAGATTTTTTTTATGAGATTGGTAGGTGGTATAAAATTTGATTCAATGAAAAGAGATTTCAGTCAAATCTACAGTTCTACTAATGAGGGTATTGGAACTTGATGTGGTAACAGAGTGAAAGTTTGTAGCCTATGAGGAGAGGAAACTGTAAGATGAGAGAGGAAACAATAGGTCTGCAAAACAGAAATCTACTGCATTTGGTATAAATTAACAAAACTATTAGTTTGACAATATTCCATTAGGAGAAAGCTATTTCTAGTCTTACAAGATTCTCACTGAAATATCATGAAGAATAACTATCATGAATGATGCTCTTCCATTGTTATAACATATATTTTACTAGGAATGCTCACTGTGTGAGACTAACAAAAAATGATAAAACACATAACATGTTTAAGAGAGTGATAAGAACACATAACAACATAATGGTTTTCAAACTGAAACTAAAAGAAAGAAGATATGGAAACACAAGTAAAGTTGACAATACACACAACAAATTGGTAATAAGTCCTTAGTAGTATCATTCCATTTCATTCACAAAAAATATTACAGATCATATGAGTCAAAATTCTAAAACCACCAACCTTTAATTCATATCAGTTTGGCATATATATACAAAATATGATACTGTCATCTCCACAGAAAAAGGTAATCTGTTTCAAAAGTTATTACAATCTCGTGCAAGGGATGAGGCTTATCCCTAATCTTAAATACAAAGTGATATATTAAAAATAAGATAAACATCATGAAGGTTGTCACTCCGAAATGGTTGTATGAGGTGGTAGCCTATTTTAAGATGACTCTTCTGTTCTGGTGCAACCAATCTTTAGCAAAAAGTGTAAAAACAGTGGGAGTGACATGTGGTTGTCTCTTTCGAATGTGCAAAACAGAACCCTGGTATTTTGGAGAAGAATTGATACATGACACCTGGCAACATCCATAGAAACTGAAAAACTCCTCCACTTCACCTGTTTGATGTCACAATCATGATATCAAACCAAAAAGTAGCCCCTTTCCATCACATGCTGATATTTCAAAATAATTGCTACCTTCGCAGAAAAGGTAGCTATATCTGGAAAACATGGAACATTAACCCAAAAATATTTTTCCAAGGCAGCCTTGTTCTTCACTCATCAAAGGTCCAGAATAGAGGTAAAAATCCTGACAGCCTCTGATTTAGTCACCCTCTTATCAGACCTCTTTCTTTGTGCTTTACTCTTTGACTGGGTATTTTTCTTCCTTTCAATTTTGTCTTCTAGGCTCTCCTCAATGTTGATAATTTCATCTCTTAATTTAGGAATGGCAATCAAATTGTTGTTCAGCCTGAGTTTATTTTTGGGTCTAGTATGAGGTCTCTTGACATAGGGATTAGGGATAAATTTGGACCTCTTACCTCCATGTGTGAATTTACTAGACTCTCCCTCCTCATCTTCTGATTCTATGTACTCAGGGTCACTGTTGCCTTCATAGGAGGAATAGGAATGTATCATAGTTTTCTTTCTCTTCTTGATCAAAGAACCAATGGAAGAAACTAATTGAGCCAAGGTGGGCTCTTCTTCTATGATAGGCTCTGTGATTTTATGTTTGCCCTTATTTAGAGAAAGCGAAACATGTGAGAGAGTGGACTCTGTGAGGGAAGTACCACTACTTGGCTATGCTTGATGAGATGTTTCAAGAACATGCCTTAAAATTTTCATACCAGGGTTGAATTCCACTAGTGATAAAACATGCCTAGGTGCAAAAAGTCCAGGGTTGACTTCCACTGGTTCTTTTTCCATGAAGAGCTTCTTCTTAGGTTGGCTCCGTGAAGAGGAGGTTATTTTCTCTTTGTCCTTTGACATAGAATTCTTAGGAGACTTTGGATTTTTCTGTTGTAGTTTCTTCTTGCATTCTTCCATAAAATACATTAGGGTTTGAGGTTCCCCGGGTGAGCTACCGACATGAACTTCATTAATTGGTGACACTACTAGCATAGGCATAGAATTTGCAGCCTTCCTAATTGAGCTCCTAGTTGGCCTTTTAACTGAGATGGAGGTAGGGTTAACTTGAAAAAATATTTATGAATGTACATAGTTAGATGGTGAACTATGTGAAACAAGGGAAACACTGGTTTGCTCATGGATGTATCTTTTCTTGGGCCTCCCTACCCTTCTCCTAGAATTTATGCAACAAACCCTTCCTCTCTTAAAAATTCCTTCTGAGATTTTATTCCTTCTGAGATGATATACAATTAAAATTTTAATCAGCCCTCTGTGATACAAATTGTGCAAAGAGTAGTTTGGAATTTTTTGTAGCTTTAGGGACATTTTGAGCAGAGATTTATATAGAAAATAGGTTAGGTTCAAAGGCTTATCTCCTAAAATGTGAGCAAGGAATCTTAACTAATAACGATGAATAGAGGAAAAACTCCCTTCGCATGTGATGTATTTTTGGACTAAGGTAATAACATGCTGCCACTCGGCGTTAAAACAAGAAATGTGAGCAGTTGGATTCTACTTAACATTAACATGTTCGTGCTTAATGTAAGAACTTACTTCTTCAGGCAAAATTTTTCTTTTAAACCAATGTTCACCAGTTGCAGAAGTTTGGGTAGCACGAGCTATGATGGCCTCGGAAATGTTGAATGTTTTACTGCCTAACTTGACCTTTTCACCATCGAAAGTCTTGGCAAAAGCCTGAGCTAGAGCCACATTATCCCCATCAAACTTTTGTAGGAATTTACACTAGCCAACGGATTTAAATTGTGGTTTAGCCCTAGCATCTAAGAATATTGTATTAGTTGGCTCTGACCTATTGAAATTTCCTCCATTCCCCATTTTTCCAATAGCTAGACTGCTCACAAACACAACTGTTGAATTCTGGTTGCAATGTTGTCCACGAAGCCTTGGTTTAACTGCTTTGAAAACTGAAACTGCTTGCTAGAGGAATAGTCTCTCTTTACCTGTAACTTGCAGAGAAGAATTCGGTTGAGTGAAAACCGAGCTCTCTTCTCTAATTTTGCACCTGCAATTATGGCAAGGAGTAATGACATGTTTTGAAATAATTAAAAAACAAGCGCGAAGTCATCCCACTAGGCTTAATGCTCCACCTTATCATTACATGTCAGATGCCTCATACTATGATTTCTTCTTACCTTAGGTGAGGTAGCTATAGGTTAGCTGCCTAGGTAAATTAACCACTCACTAATAATAATCCCCTTGGGTCAAATAATAATTAATATTAATTAGAAGAATAATCATATTCATAGCATAGGGGTCTTCAATGATATTCAAACATGAATGGTCCTTGCCTTTAAAACATTCATCTGCTGCTTCTATATGCTTGATGAATATCTATCTTTACCTCTAAATTGAGATAGACAAAATGTCAGTGAAATAGTTGTGCTTTTCACTATGTGAATAATATGAATTTCAATTCTGAGAAATAGTTTCCCTTCATTACATTACTGTTTTGACAATGAAATCAAAACAAAGGTAGCTATTATTCCAGACAAGGTGACTGCAACTTTATTACCCAAATGACGAGTAGCCTTCAACACTAACTTAAGTTAAAATAGTGATTTTAACTTATTTTATGACTCTAAAACACTACTGACACCTATTATCTTAAAAGTACCTTGATTTTGGGACTGTTTTTGGACCTTTATTAAAAATGACTCAAACTTGGACATGGATTAAGACATTAGAAAATTTTGAAAACAGTGACACAATGGCGATTACACCATTAAAATTTTCGGTGCTAACAGTGGCTCTTATTAGGGATGAATTCCTCCCCATGAGGCTTTAAGGACTATAGACTCAGTGCCTCAAAAACTCTTGAAGCTTGGAAGACTTCTCGAAAATAAAGACTAGGATCGACCATTGACTGACTGGACTCAAGACTGACTATATATACAGACACAAGTACCATTTGGAATTGAGTTTATTGACACATCACACTGGATATTTACAATGGAATGACTCAACTGAATTACTAAAAAAAGAACTTCTTAAGAAAATGACCATTGACTAGGCCTCCAGTCAGTTAATCATCATTTAAATGTTTGAGCAGAAAAGTATTGTTTTCCAAAACTTCAGAAATTCTAAATGGCCCAAACCACAAATTGTCAAACTTACCATGATTTCCATGGTATTCTCTCCTAACATCCCAATGCAACACCAAATCATTCTCTTGAAACAACTACTGATTTTCTCTTTTGACCCGTATTTGACTTTAGCCTGATACTTCTGTACTTTTTCCATTAATGATTCTCTAATTTGGTGTGCCTCTATCAACTGTACCATTCTCTTTTGGATTGGATTTTCATCATTAACTTCATCTCGCAGGAACTTCATCACAGGAAGAGATAATTTCAAAGGCATTACAGCATCAATACCATATAAAAGCTGAAATGGGGACATTCCAATTGATTTTTTACCACTTACTCTATCTGCTCGCAGAGCATGTACCAGCCGAGTTTCCTAATTTATTTTATTTTCAGGCAACATTTTCTTAATGATCCTCACTAAAATTTTATTGGATGACTCGAATAATACATTATCTTGAGGGTAATAAGGTGTGGAATGATTCAATTCAATCCCATATTGCTGACAAAAGATGTACATCGTGGTGGACTTAAAGGCCATTGCATTATCAATTACTAACTTTTGTGGACAACCAAATCTTGACATAATGTTTTCCAACATAAATTTGATAATTACCGCATTAGTAGCGTTCCTGGTTGGTACAACTTCAATCCATTTAGTGAAATAGTCTATAGCTGTGAGTATCCATCTATGTTGTCCTCATGAAGGTGGATGAATTTCGTCGATGAAGTGTAACCCCCACTGCTAGAAATGAACATCTGTTGAAGTAGGAATGAGAGGTAATGGTAGCAATTTTTATTTACCAACAAATTTCTGAAATTCGACACAACTCCTAAATTTGGCAAAAACATCAGAGAAAAGAGTTGGCCAATAATAGCCAACTCTTAAGATTTTGTTTTCCGTGACTCTCCAATACAAATTCCTTCCACACACTTCTGCATGTATCTCTATCATAATCTCATGGTGTTCTGCTTTATCTACACATATTAATAAGACTCCAACGGGATCATTCCAGTAAAGATGGTCCTCCAAAATGCAATACTTCACAGCTCTCAATTTAAAAGCTCTCCCTTTAGAATTATGCATTTCAGGTGGACAGTTGAAATTTAACAAAAAATATATTATATCCTTATACCAATCTGAATTAAATATTTTAGGATACTTAGCAATACCTTATCCATATTCTCCTTCAGCTGCCTCTACATTCAGATTTAAATATTTGCATTTAGATTCATTCGTCAAGTGAGCCAAGCCTTGACCTTTTATCAATTTAGTTGGTTTGATCTCGACATAAAATTCTAGAATTTTGGTCAGCCATCATCCCCTTCTGCCATCTATATCTAGCTGTAGCAACACATCTTTAATAGTGATATTGGGCACAAAAGCAACTATTTTTGAGTGTAGCACATAAGCTCGAAAAGACTTCAAAGCCTTAACTAGTGCATATGCTTGTTTTTCAGTCAAGTTGTACTTTAATTCAACATCCCTTAAAGCACTACTGAAAAAAGAAATAGGCTGATCTAAAACTTCTTTGTTCTTTTGTAGTAAGACAACTGCAATTGTTTCTTCTGAAGTATATGAAAAAATCAGAAAATCTTTTTCAAAATCAGGACTAATCAAAACTGGAGCTTCAGCTAAGGCAAACTTGATTGCTGAAAAATAATTCTTTGCTTCATCCGTCCATTTAAACTTTGCATCTTTTTTTAGCAAGACATTTATGTGTTTTATCAGCTCTACAAAGTTAGGAACAAAATACCTCAGAAAATTGATTTTCCCTAAAAATGACTGCAATTCTTTTTTATTCCTTGGAAAACCAATCTTTTGAATAGCTTCTACCCTTATCGGATCAATACAGATGCCACTTTCTGTTACAATATGTTCCAGTAATTTACCTTCTTGGACAACAAAAGAAGAATTTTTTGGGTTCAAGGACAAACCAAAATTTCTGCATTTGTCAAAAACTTGTTTCAAAGGTTTCAAGTGGTGTTCATCAGATTTTGAATAGACTGTGATATCATCCAAATAGACAACTACAAATTTTTCCTTTTCTCCCACAAAGGAAATATCCATTTCCTGTTGAAAGGTTGCGCCTGCATTCATCATACCAAATGAAATTTTGTTGTACATGAATGTACCCCAGGGTGTGGTAAATGATGTCTTTTCTTTGTCTTGCTTGTCAATTGAAATCTGATTATAGCCTGAAAAGCCATCAATCATTGACAATATTTTGGTTCCTACAACCTTCTTCAAGATATAATCCATCTTGGGTAGTGGATAGTTATCTTTCAATGAAAACTAGTTCAGGTTGTGAAAATCGACACAAATTCTTATCTCTCCATTCTTTTTCCGAACCGGGACTATATTAGCTACCTAGTAAGAAAATCTTAAAGGCAGAATTATCTTTTCTTCCCATAATTTTCTGATTTCTTTCTCAATGATTGGGAACAACATGGGATTAATATGTCTGATTTTTTGTGCTACGGGCTTTGCATCTATTTTCAAAGGAATCTTGTGCTCCATTATGCTCCTATCATAAGTTTTTAGCTCACTATAAGACCATGCAAAAATATAAGCAAATTCTTTCAGCAGTTTGATATATTTTGTTCTGGTTTCAAGAGAAAGAAATTTGGACACTTTGACTAATTTTGGCCGATCTTCTGTACCAATGTTACATTCTATTATACTTTCTCCATCAACTTTTTTTTTTCAGGATTGAGAAAAACATCATTATTATAAAACAGTCTTTCTAAAGGAACTAAACCCTTAGGAATATAGTTAGTTTTCAGATCTATAATTTTCTTCCCAGCCATAGTTTTCTTAAAAGGGCTGCTATTTTGGTTTTCAACAATGTCCTGATCATCATCAATTTGTATGTCTGCAAACTCTTCAACACATTCTAAAAATTTCTGAATTTTCTTGTCATCCTCAAATACTTTCCAGTGTTTGATGTTATCAGGAATTGAAGGTCTTTTTTTGATTTGAACATCATAGGCTACCTTGACATCTAGAGGAACTTTGAAATTACTAGCGGCAATAGCTAGTGAATCAACAATTTGATTTTCTTCTCTAGTGACAAAATTTATATTAAATGTTCAAAATTAATGCTCAATCAAATCCCAGACTTCATTCCTATAATTCTTCAATTTGGAATTTTTCACTTGGTAATTGTTTCTCACCTGCTTAATTACCAACTTTGAATCACCAAAAGAAATTAGTTGTTCCGCTCCCAAATATTTCATTACCTTCATACCCAACACAAGCGCTTCATACTCGGTAGTGTTGTTAGTGGTAGAAAATTATAGTTTATATGATATAGTTACCTTCTGTTGAGTGGAAGAAATGAGGACTATATCGGCTCCCAATCCTTCTCTTGATGAGGCTCCATAAAAGTAAAATTTCCAGATCTATCCTCCTTCTAAATGCTGCTCATTTGCACCTTGTTTTCACCTATTTTAGGCTAGAAATCATTATCATCAGCAACAAGGTGCAGAATTGATGATTCTGATTCCTTTTCTTCAAAATATATGGGATGTTTTGAAGGATTATGCTGATCACTAATGAGGTAGGCCATTTGGGTTTTCCTATACAACCTTCTGAATTCCCCTCCAAACACTGGGATGGTGGCATATGACATGTCCATCTGAAGGGTACCTCCCAATTCTTTAGACCAAAATCTTGAAAGCAACATCCCAAATATAGAAGGAATGTCTGCAACTACAATGTCCATCACTAAGCTCTTCATAGGCAGCTAGGTAAGGGAAACAACCAAGTCCTTAATTACTCCTACACACTTGACTTTTTTGGAGTCAAAGGTGTAGAGGTCATGGTATTGCTTGGTGATCTCTAATCTCAATTCATCCATCACTTTCTTTGGCATGAGATTGTGGGAAAATTCAAAATATAATAGAAAATTATGCAACAATTTGTCATGTATATTGAGTGACAGATATAAAGGTGGTGAGTTATCATCAATTTTGGTCTTGGACATGACAGCCTAGATAAATAGTGGGATGCTCATCCTCAAGTTTGACTGAATCAGTAGCAAGAGGAGGTTGTATCATACTTTTAAAAGACTCTTTATATGTTGGATTTTCAATAATTCCAGAAGTGGGAATGGAATTTTGATTTTATTCAATTTAGATTTGAAACTGAAATAAATTGGAACTAATTTCTTATTTTTTGCAGTAATTTTAACAATTGGGGCATAATTTTGAGGTGGAGGAACCTCATTGACCTTGGCCTTCTGTTTAGCAACTTGTTTATCTGAATCTGATTTTTGTTGAGATTGCTGAACATGACCTTTGGACCTCAAAGGATAATTTATGTTTTGAACTTCTTGTTGTTTTTTATCATTTTCTGCATAAATTTGAGCATTCACATCATTCGAAGAGAAACAAATCCTTGATCAATCTTCATATTCTTGCAATGTCAAACATGTTGACTGTGAAGTTTCTCCCACAAGGTTTATTTCTTAATTTTCTTCTTCATTTCCTTATTGTTCTTCTTCAGCAAAATTATATAGAGGTTGAACATTTTGATCATCAACATTCCTCCTTGGGTACTGTAAGATTTGTTTAGGCTGAAAAGGCCTACTGAAGGGGGCTTGATTTCTATTGGCTTCATTTTGATTGACTCTAGTAGTGGGTTTATTTTCTACCTCTAATTTTGTCATCTTAGAGGCAAGTTCCTTGATCAAATTGGACATTTGATCGATCTTTTCTTCCATTGTGGGAGACTTAGAAGAAGAAGATGTTTCTTCTTTCATCTTATTTCTGTCTTCTGCTGCCTTTTCTTCCTCCATTTTTAATTTATTAGAAGCCATGAGATTAGACTGCACTCCAATTGCATCCTCTTGCATACTCGTTAATGTATGTGATTTTTCAGCCCTCAACCATAAATAAAACTCAAAATCTAAATGATTTGCAAAATTTATCATAGCTGTAGTCTCATTAGGTTTAATTTCTTCAGGATTTTTCTAATAAATCTTATTAAAACTCTTAGTAAAATAAACTAAAGACTCAACTGCCTTCTTCTTTAGAGTTCCAAATTCTGTAAGACTAGAGACATAATATTTCCTATCACCCCATTGCTTCATAAATATCTCCTCCAATTCATCAATTCCTGTTATTGAGTTTGGAGGCAGAATTCTAAACCATTTACGAGCTTCACCATCCAAGATCTAAACAAAGAGTTTTGACCAAACATATTCATGTTCAATATTTTGATTGTCATCATAACTATAGAAAGCCACTAAATATTCCTTAGCAGAAACACCATCTCCCTCCCCAGTGTATTTTGGAAGATATTTCAAGTAATCTCCTTGGGGAAGTGGATGGAAAGGTTGAGGGAGAACAAGTGGTGCATATCTTGCAGCCACTATCTACTGCCAGCAAAAAATTGGAGATCTTGAGATGATTTTTCAGGCTTTGGAACTGAAAAGAGTGGGTTTTCAAAAACATGAACAGAGGATGTATTGACTTCACCTTCTGTAGAAGAATCAAATTATAAAGTTGTCTTTTGAGGGGATGGAGTTAATTCAACTTTATTTTGCTGAGTAAGCAAATAAGATAAGTTGAAAATAAGGCCTTCAGGAACAGTCTCTTCTAGTGGATGAGAAGAAGATGACCCAACAATTGGATTTGGAGAAAAAGGAAAATACTTTTGCTAAGGGGTGATAAGGGACTGGTATTCATGATGACTTTGAAGGAAATTTAAAATAGTCTTGAAGTCTTCTTTAGTCAAAACATCCCTATCGAGAAAAGGAGCAATAGCCAATACTTGTTTTAATTCCCCTTCAGTCAACACAAACTCTTTTGATTTCTTATCAACACTTATAAATTCAGTTTCTTCCTCTTTGACTAGAAAAATACTTATTTCAGATTTACTAGGTGATGAGTGAGAAAAAATTTTAGTTGAGCCTAGGTTAACAACATCCACTTTATTTTCTAGGGGATTAGTTTCAACTTGAGATCTTTCAGTAGAATTATTTGAAACTAAGACCTCTTTTGATTCTAAAGTAGATGAAGGCACATTTTTCTTTGGGACATACTTTTTGTGTACCTTCTTCATTGACTGGGATGTGGCTTCAACTGATCTTTGTTTTCCTTTTGCATCTTTAATGATCTTCTTTGGGTCAGCAACTGGAGTCACAGTTGGAGATCTCTGATTCCTCCTTGTAGAAGGAGGTTTTGAAACCCCTCTTCCTCTTTGTGGATTTGCCAGGTGAACAAATTTGTAGTCTTCTTCAAGTCACCAATTCTTGTTCGCCATCAAGAACTGATTATTAGCAATTCAAAACAATATACTTGGGAGAATACTTCGTTACAAGGACTTCGTCTCTCGATAGACACACCAAAAGATGTTGGCACTGGAATTAGCACTTGGACTGCAGAAAGCGCTTGACCAAACACATCTTAAAATCTAATGTAATTTAATTATTTGTTTTATGAGATTGGTAGGTGGTATAAAATCTGATTCACTAAAAAGAGATTTCAGTCAAATCCACAGCTGTACTAATGAGGGTATTGGAGCCTGATGTGGTAGCAGAGTGAAAGTTTGTAGCCTATGAGGAGAGGAAACTATAAGATGAGAGAGGAAACATTAGGTCTGCAAAAAAAAAATCTATTGCATTTGGTGGAAATGAACAAAAGTAGTAGTTTGACAATATTCCATCAAGAGTAAGTTATTTCTAGTCTTACAAGTTTCTCACTGAAATATCATAAAGAATAACTATCATGAGTGATGCTCTTCCACTGAGATAACATATATTTTACCAGGAATTCTCATTGGGTGAGACTAAAAAAAACTGTTAAAACACATAACATGTTTAAGAGACCGATAAGAACACATAACAACATAATGGTTTGCAAACTAAAACTGAAAGAAAGAAGGTATGGAAAAACAAGTAAAGTTGACAATACACACAGAAAATTGATGATAAGTCCTCAGTAGTATCTTTCCATTTCATTCACAAAAGAATATTACAGATCATATGAGTCAAAATTATAAAACCACCAACCTTTACTTCATATTAGTTTGGCATATATATACAAAATATGATACTGTCATCTCCACAGAAAAAGGTAAATCTGTTTCAAAAGTTATTACAATCTCGTGCAAGAGATGAGGCTTATCCTTAATCTTAAAAAAAAAGTGCTATATTAAAAATAAGATAATGAGGTGGCAACCTATTTGAAGACCAATATTCTGTTCTAGTGAAACCAATCTTCAACAAAACGTGTAAAAATAGTGGGAGTGACATGTGGCAGTCTCCTTCAAACGTGGAAAATAGAACCTTGGTATTTTAGAGAAGACTTGATACATGACACCTGGCAGCATCCATTGCAACTAAAAAAATTCTCCACTTCACTTTTTTGATGTCACCATCATGATATCAAACTAAAAAGTAGCCCCTTTCTATCACATGCCGATATTTCAAAATAATTGCTACCTTCGCAAAAAAGGTAGCTATATCCGGAAAAAATGGAATATTAACCCAAAAAGATTTCTCCAAGGCAACCCTATTATTCACTCATCAGAGGTCTAGAATAGAGGCAAAAATCCTAATGGCCTTTGCTTTATTCACCCTCTTATCAGACCCATTTCTCTGTGCTTGACTCTTTGACTGAGTCTTTTTCTTCCTTTCGATTTTGTCTTATGGGCTCTCCTCAATGTTGGTAATTTCATATCTTAATTTAGGATTAGAAATCAACTTGTTGTTCAACCTGAGTTTATGTTTGAGTCTAGTATGAGGTCTATTGACATAGGTATTAGGGATAAATTTTGACCTCTTACCTCCATGTATGAATTTACTAGACTCTCCCTCATCATCTTCTGATTCTATGTACTCAGGGTCACTACTGTCTTCATAGGAGGAATAGGAATTTATCACAGTTTTCTTTCTCTTATTGATCGAATAACCAATGGAAGAAAATAATTGAACCAAGGTGGGCTCTTCTTTTATGATAGGCCCTGTCATTTTCTGTTTTCCCTTCTTCAGAGAAAGAAAAACATGTGAGAGAGTGGACTCTGTGAGGGAAATACCACTACTTGGTTGTGCTTGATGAGATGTTTCAGGAAAATGCCTTGAACTTTTCATACCACGGTTGAATTCCACTGGTGATAAAACATGCTTAGGTGCAAGAAGTCCAGGGTTGAATTCCACTGGTTATTTTTCCATGAAGAGCTTCTTCTTAGGTTGGCTCCGTGAAGAGGAGGCTATTTGATCCTTGTCCTTTGACATAGAATTTTGAGGAGACTTTGCATTTTTCTGTTGTAGTTTCTTCTTGTATTCTTCCATAAAAGACCTTAGGGTTTGAGGTTCCCTAAGTGAGCTACTGACATGAACTTCATTAACTGGTGACATTGATGGCATAGGCATAGAATTTGCAGCCTTCCTAATTGAGCTCCTAGTTGGCCTTTTAACTGAGATGGAGGTAGGGTTAACTTGAAAAAAGACTGATGAATGTACATAGTTAGATGGTGAACTGTGTGAAACAGGGGCAACGCTGGTTTTCTCATTGATGTCTTTTTCCTTGGGCCTCCCTACCCTTCTCCTCGAATTTATGCTACCAAACCCTTCCTCTCTTAAAAACCTATCCCAAGTAATTTTCTTCTTTATGAGATGACAGACAGTTAAAATTTTAATCAGCCCTCTGTGATACAAATTTTTCAAAGAGTAGTTTGGAATTTTGAGCAGATATTTATATAGAAAATAGGGTAGGTTCAGAGGTTTATCTCCTGAAATGTGAGCAAGGAATCTTAACTGATAACGATGAACAGAGGAAAACCTCCCTTCACACATTGTGATGTATTTTTGGACTAAGGTAATAACATGCCACTCTCGACCAAATGTAGGGTAAGTGATAGCTGATTCCATCATTAACGGTTCGGCTAAGGTAAGAAATTACTTGTGCACCATTTTATGCTTAAACCCAATATTCACCAAAGCCATATAAGTTTAATAGAACAAAGTTATGATTGGCTCGAATGTTGAATGTTTATTGCTTCACTTGACCTTTTTCTTCACCATCGGTCTTAGCAACATTATCTTCTATAAAACTTTTGTAGGAATTTTCATACCAAATTGGGTGAATTGAATTGTGGTTTAGCCCTAAAGATCCACAAATATCATTAGCTGTTTAACCTATTGACACATTTCCTCCTTTTCCCATTTTTTCAACATTCAGACTCGCTTTACAAACACAACTATGAATTATGGTTGCAATATTGTCCACGTTTTGGTTTGCCTACTTTGGCGCAAACTAATAATGCTTGGTCGAGGAATGGTTTTAGCCATCTTTTCATTCTGCTGCAGGACCTTGTTGAGTAATTTGTTTTTTTATCTAATTTCTTCGCCACTTGCAATTATGTCATGAGTAATGAAATGTTTTAAAATAATTCAAAAACAAGCCGCCAAGTCATCCCACCAGTTTGGCATCAATATTATCATTAAACAAATACACCGACCATGATTTTTTTCGCCTTTAGAGGTAGCGATTAGCCGCTTGTGCACCAACCATTCACTAATACTAATCCTCGGGGTAAAATAATACTAATCTTAATTAAGAATAATCATATTCATAGTATAGGTGTCTTCAATGATCTTTAAACATGAATGTTCCTTGCTTCCTAAAATATTCTCCTGCTGTTCTACATGCTTTATTTAATGTCTGCTTAATTTTAATTGAGAGATAACTAAAATCTCAATAATAGTCGCCACTAAGGTGAATATGACTTTCCACCGAGAATAGCCACCTTCATTGGCATTGCTTGCTCGAAAATGGAACTGCTGAAGCATGTCCTTACAAGGTGACCTGTAAATTTATTACCTAAATGACTTATAGTTTTTCGATTAACATAAGTTAAAATAGTGATTTTTAAATTTGCTTTAATGACCTCTAAAATACCACGAGACACCTACTCACTTAAAAGACCTTTTTATTTTGGGACTTTTTTTACCTTTATTGGAAATGACTCAAACCGACATGGACCAGGGACATTAGAAAATTCTTTGAACAATATTAACGGTTACCACCATTAACATTTTTAGTGCTAAGAGTGATATGACCTTTAACTCAAAGGAGCCTTGACTTTATTGGGATATCTTTTCGTTTTGGTGATGAAACATATTGTTCCAACCATAGTTTCCACCGAGAGATACCATATGGTTGGAGTTTGGTTTATCATTTTGGCGTTTCTGTTGGGAAGGAAACGTTTTTTCAAAAATTTCTTTAGGTCTCAAGTGGTGCCTTCAGGAACATCAGAAGTAGTCTTGTCATTACCCATTTAAAACATTTGTGTAATGATCGTCATCATACAAGGAATGAAGCCATGGCGATTAAGAATCACCAACATAAGACTTTTTTTAACTCGCTAGGGTTCTTGATTTAGACTTTCATTTACCCTTTCTTACCTTTCAGGATTTGTCTATTGTGGTAGATCAACAACATTTACTCGGTGTTTGCCGTGATTTCTTCGATTTCATGAGGTGCAACGAAAAACAAATTTGATTTTGACTTTGAACAGTTTTAGCTAATTAATTAACAAGATAGAGCTAATCGGGTTTCAATTGAATAACACCATCCATCAAGGCATACTAGGTGGCCGAGATGATGAAGGATTAGTTAAAGGATGTGGTGTGATCATAACTCATATAGAGTCTCAACAACAAACCAAGTCAAGGTATTGTTTCCTGAGATGACCTCCTTCTTTAGTGACACACCTTCCCATTGCAATATATTTCTACAATTTTTTAAATAAATGATTTTAGACCTTATTCGAACAATGTATGACCTTAGGATCCCAAATTTGATAAGGCGATGGCGACGCCCATCTATGGATGATCTAAGATATCCGTAGCAGACTGCTTCAATGAATTGAGAAAATGGGTGCTCAAGCGACGGGACAAAGTACCAATGAGTGAGAAGGCTATGAAGTATAATTGAAATCGAAGGTACCGAGGGACCCCAATGTAACATTTGGTTGTAGCACTCGCTAAAGCACGCCGGAAGAGACTATTGGTCAGAATATTCAACTCAAGAATTAGAGTGAACACCACAAATCATAACATGGGTTTGAGTCTTCCCAAATTTTCCTTCGAACTTCGGACAATATTCTCGAAATCTATCAATCGGTGTACAATGCAACCGATGATGGATGGGGTCATTCGTGAGCTTTTGACACATCCGACACCGACGTAGCCAAGAAAGGTAAAGGAGGATGAAGTAGGTGAGAAAGGTCAGGGTTCCAACCTAATTGATAAGGATTTTGGGCTCCAATAGGCGTATCTTCACTTTGATATGCATATTTCCCCATGGCTGGTAAGGACTTTGTTGCATATATTTCTGATAGGGGAACTTATTGGAGGACCTTGTTGGGCTGCTGATATTTCTGTGACATCGTAGGTCAGGACCTCATTGGACATGTCCAAGATACACCTCACAATATAAGGTCCAAGTAGCCCTTGAAAGAGGTTCTGTACTGGTTGCCTCGAAGGAACATGTACGGTCCAGCTCATGGTCCTTGATGAACATGAGGTCGAGCCTACAATTTGCCGAACATAGTATTCAAATTTATATCTTGCCGAGCTCATGAAAATAATGAATTTGATTATATGAGCACTGCAGCGAGGCTCACCGGGGTTTTAAATGCTTTGGAGGAAAAGATCGTACCGAGTACTCAACCGATGAGGAAAGGACGACGTACCCGTAAGGAGATCTAAACCATTGGGTAAGAACCAACCGAGATTAGAACAAACAACACTAATCAAGGGTTTGGGTTGTTAGACATATTGCTGATATTGCACATTCTAACTTTGAACATATGAACAAGAAGTTGTTGAACATACTAACATACTACGCTTGGTCACCAACTCCGGGAATACGAACAGGTCGTATCACTTTAACAGATCCATACGTTTTCAATTTCAAAAATGGGAGGTATACAGAGAGGGTTAGACTATCCCCCTGGCATTATTACTAAACCGTGATTTAATTGGTGCAGCAAGACCACAATACCTGTAAATGCATGCAAAGGGGATTAAAGTGATTCAAATGACACATTAGTTTAACCAATGGTGACCGTTGAACAAAAGGTTGAGACAACACGCCAATGCTGGAAACAAATGGCCTAAGATGAAGGAACACTAAGATTCAGAAATAAGTGGGTGTACCACCTAAAGCCTTAAATTATGTTTCCTAAAGAGGTATAATCAGTGAACGATTAAATATAGCTAGATGAAAGAGCTAAAATACCACGTGAATCATGTAGAGGTGAAGGACCAATAATTATCCCTCGTAGGAAACCAATAAAGAGGCTTTAGATATAAGTCAAAATTTTCTTTAAAAGTAGGTACTTTATACACTAATTTAATGTAATGTCAATGACGGACACCATTTCTGTTTAGAAACCATCAAGGTGAACCAGAGAGCAAGATGCCAACGAGTAGTTTTGGGGTCGACCCTGCCGATTGAAAGTGGCTATAAGCTTGTTCAAAAGAGACTACACCGTATCAAAGAGTGGATTCTGAGAAAGACCAAGAACCGTGGCAACCAAGTTTTCCTCTTGGATTCTATTATTCTAACATAGTCCAAAGAGAATTTGTCCTGGAGTTTCTAGATGACATGGTTGAACACTAATGAAAATTCCAAGTTTTTCACCTTGCGCTTTTCGAGGTCCAACCGGAAAACAAGGAACTTAGAGAGGTTGGCCGAGATCCGTCAGAGGGAGTGGTATCCGATACCTGCAACGACAATGAACTTGAGAAGAAGATCAAAGAAAGAGGTGAACAAATCACAATTTACTAACCGAATAAAAGCCAGAGAACTCAGTATCAGGAGATGTTTTAGGTAGTTACTTTTAGAATTAATAAAAATAAACAACAAAGGGATATGATAGGTAATAAACAAGCTAACAAGTATCCGTGAAGTGAAATATACCACAGATCAACGAAAGAGAAATGACCAAGGACTTAATGCAGACAAATAGTTCCCCATCGTTAAAGTCATAGTATTTACTGCCCTACATGGGTCGACTTGCCATTTTATGGTGCTTGAAAACTCAGTGGTGTTTCAAAACATACGTGATATGCATTTTGGGAGTCCACCATAGAGTGTTATTCATCACAACTGCTCGATGAGTAGTGTCTCACTCATATTTATCATACATCAATATATCTACACGTGGACGGGATATCACCTCGAAGTTTAACGCAGTGTCACATAGTGATAGCTCCCTACGTTTAATGACATTGGAATACGTCTTCAGCTTCAGATCACTAAATATTATCGTTAATTCCACGTTTTTAAGGTAACTGTTCAATTTGGTTGATCTTGATTAAAGTCAGCCAAGGTTAAAAATGTTACCGAATCCTTATAATGCGGACTAATTCAGAGAAAATAAGCTAACTCGGCGAATTCAAACCAATTAGGAAGAGAGACAAACAAGAATGCACCAATGTATCAATGATGCCCCCAAACTATTTCAAATTGAATCTACTTTCCCAACTAATTCACCAATTGAAAATGAAAAAGCTCTTCTTCACTAATATGTATGAATATATTTTTTTGTTTTTTACTTTAAAATGAAAGAAAAACAAATGAAGGAAGGAAGAAATGCAATCTTTATCAATCGAATCAAACAAAATTACTTTAAGGACTACACAAATGAAATGCTTTACTTTTCTTAAACAAATGACAATATAAATAAAATGAAAAGAAAATCATTGCAATTCTTTTTGAATTTAGACAAAACACACTTTCAGACCTACATCAAACAACCGTGAATTTGTGCTTGACACTAAACCAAATGGAAACCGTCAGAAATGCAGTAGATGACCAAAGCATACACCACAACCTTTTAAATGGTATCATAGCAACAAGAACAATGGAAAGTTCAAACCATTACAACTCAAAGATATGATCAACTTTAGAGGAGACAGGTTAAACACATCAAGGATATCATCGAGATATCACAACCTTTCAAGCGCTAGGACATGCGAGCAATCGTATGGGGAAATCAAATTTTCAAAGGTTGGAGATCAACGCCGCATATCGAAAGGTATGGTGCTGAAGCAATCAAAGAGCGCTTGTACTAATACAGAATAGTGTTGTTGAAGTAATACTGTGAGGACTAAAAGTATTTATCACCGAAACAAGGAAAAACAAAATATTCTCACCAACGCACTGATCTTCACAAAGTGAAGTGGCAAAAAAACCTTACATGCTTCTATTAGACCTAAGCATATTTAAATTTTATAATTAGAGAACCGATTCACGACCGCCCGGAATATTAAAGGCCAACTCTCATAACGGAGTCGCCAGCTTTTTTCATATAAACTCTATGCGGATAGAGCAATTCCTCTATCCCCAGAGTGGGTCTAGCAACACCGAGATTTCTTTTCTAACATGTTTTCTTAACTAATTCCTTACAATGCAAAGAGAAAGAGACATAAATACTTTTTTTTCCAATCACTATCTCGATCCATTGGACAGACCGATCCACGCATACTTGTAGGCTCGCTTCTCGCCATCGATGGCGTGGGCGACGGTGGATGACCTGGGAGACAAGAAAATGTGATAATAACATATAATAGCGAAACACTCAGGCCATCTAGCGTATCAAGGAGATACTCGAATATTTGCATAATCATGTAGACAAATATAGAAAGAAAACATCGTATGTTATTATTGATAAATTACAAAGGAGATATTACAACCATGCCTAGATATTGGAGGTATCCTTAGGTGAAAATATGAGTCCTTCACCCATCTCTGCACAATCTATTCCCATGCACTTAGGTTTAATCATGATGCAATCATGCTAAGGGATGAGAGTTCACCCAGTCTCAAATGATCAACGAAGCTTTAAAACTTGGGGGAATGAGGGATGGAATTATAACAAGGAGAAGGAGGTTGGGAGCCCACAAAGGAAGAGGAAGGTACCTTTTCATGATGATCTCTGCTGGATGATATCAAAGCTCCAAATGAGAGCTCAACCTTATCATCTTCTTTTTCAACAACCAACTTCACCGCCCTTGAGTTTAGAGGTCGAAGCTTCTCCATTTGAGGAAGCACCGCCAAAATGGATCAGTGATTTCAATAATTAGGAGTGCGATGTGCTTAGAAGAACTCTCGGATAAGGACATCAATGCGGTCATGGCACCAAGAAGGCGTGACCAGAAACTAGGAATTTGACCAAGTTTTTCCAAAGAATCTTTCAAGGAAGTCTTTGGATCTTGGGTGATATGTCAACATGCTTTCGATACGAAACACGTACGCATTCACAAATTTTAGGACTGGGGTGACAAGAAAATGAGCATTGTGAAAAATTTCATCGAAACAATTTATTCAACCTTAGAATAAAGAAAATATTATATTTTGTAGATGTTTTTTATTATTCGATTAAGTCACTTATCGGTTATCGTACAAAAACAAGAAACAAACTTTTAAAAATTACATTTTTCGAGGCTACGGTGACAAAATCTACTTAGCTACCCTTTTATGCCTTTTCTTTTTTCAACTTTTGCCAAACTCCTTGATGGGAGGAGTGGTTATAATTATTTCATTTTCATCCACCATCAAGGCGATCTTTTTCAATATGAGAGTCCTAGGTATACATAGGTTTCTTTTTATGTCTTAATTCTTTTTCGATGGGTGTTTCCCCTTTTTTATTGGGATTGTAACCATAACATTTGTTGATTTAGTGTTCTCCACTGAACTATTCCTTCCTACTCTACCCCTATACATCCATTGATTTTCGTTGATTATGGATATATATATTTATGTTGATCTTCCACTATTTCTCATCCTCTTCTGAAGAGACACGTATTTGAAAACCTACCATCACTTTTAATTATGGTGCTATTTATTTTTCCTTGAGGCTTTTGTCTTTGGACATATGTTTTGCAAATTTTCTTTGTTTGAAAGAATATACACCACCTCAACAACAAGGTTTTCTTCAAATATAGGCCAGAAGCAGACCACCGAATACGATTATGAATCAAGTGAATAATAACGAAGTAAACTCGTTACTGCTGTCTACATCTACATAGTTTTAAAAGTGTAAAAATTCATTTTACAAAAGGTTCCTTCAAATCCGTCTTTATATACTTAGTATTTCAATTCTTCTAAGACCTTGTGGTGCCAAAAGGAAGAGGGAGGTTATGTAATCTCATCCAACCCCATATTTGGATACCACAATTGTGTTGGAATTGAAACCCAAAATCCATCGAGTTATAAAATGACATGATATATCCCAAGTTATGGCCCCTTATTTAAGGAAAATTTCTAGATCCTTTTGTGAATCAAATTGTATAATCGCACTTGGGGGTCCAAGTGAGAATAGCCATCGATGTAGATCCCTATTTGGGCTATAACTCATCAAATTTTCAGTCACCATCTCGATATTGGGAGGAAATTGAAAATATCATTAACCTTTTGAACATTAACCAGTATTGTTACGCTTGTTCATCTGCTCAACAATATAAGGGCCTGAAGATATTTTGGACGTGAGTGACAAGGCTATGTGTCTTCCTCAATGTATCTTAAAGAAGAGCTAGATCCATTCAAGTTTGACTGAATGACCTCCTTATATGAAACTTAACCATTGAAGTTTATGTAACTTATGTTTCACCCTCACAACCGTATTTAAAATAACCTGGTGAATCACACAGAATGTCACAAGCCATTTCCATAGAGTTCTATAATATTTTCTTCCCTTCGTTAAAATTCTCTTAATGACAGCTATTACCCCATGATTTTCTGAATTTTTGTTTCATATCTCCAACCATATTTAAAATCTTAGTCCATGAATGATGGTTTTTCCTTAAGATTCTTTAAATGACTTGAAAATATCCCTCTTCCTTCTTTGTCGTCATTTTGATCATATCTATATGACATGGGGATTACCTCAGGAAAATGTGTGTATTCAGATAGAAAACATGAAGCTGTTTTCCTTAATATTTGTAAACAATTAATTTCAAAATGCAATTTATATCAAAATTCCACGTGAAACAACAACTTAACACTGACATGTTTTGATTCGAGGTCCATAGAGTGATAAAAGTGAAAATTTATGCATGTACAATCGGATCCACGTCCTAGGCTTAGGTTGATCACTTTTCCCAACTCCTTCCAATCCCCGACAAAGGAGGAAAAAGACTGTTTTAAATAGATAGACTATGGTAAGAGACCAGGTGCAAAGGTCAAGGACTGTACCTACAACAACGACCTACTGGCATGATCTGATTATATTATTATATTTTTTCATCCATATCGATGCATCTAAAATGGAAAACATAAAGGAATCATCCTTATGGGACCGTTTTTACTTGAACCTAATTTGGAAAAAATCAAGTCTAAAACCTCTTAAGAGAATTTGAGGTATCAAACTACGTTTTTTGGGGTAATTTTTTTCGCTTAGCGCATGCCTTTTCACATTATTCACAAACGAAGACATATCCAACGCGCAAGGCGCGCGTCAATCGTAGTTCGTATGCAAAAGTTATGCCTCTTAGAAGCTGACCTTGGTGTTTTCACAATTTACAATTTAAGAGAATGTTGAAGTACAACCTCCACATCGATGGAAAAGGTCATGTTTATGATGTAATAGGATCGAGAAGACTTATATTGTAACTTTAGTTAATATTTGATGTAATCAAACTTAACCACTAGTAGGTTATCGTGTTAAATATAACCGGGCCACCACAAAGAAAAGGTATCTAATTTTTCAAGAATATTTTGTCCTATAAAGGAGAAAAGATAGTCACGTATAGATAGAGGTCGATCAACACAGTAGGACGATACATCGTGCAGCCTTACCAAGTACACATTACTTACGTACATTACTTTCTTTGTACTTCCAGCCCTTATTTTTAGACAAAGAAAGAGAGGAAGCGGCCCTACCTTCAAATCGATTTTCACACTAAAGGTTTCCAAGAGACATCTTCAGATATTATGTGTGAGAGAGATTATTTTATTGTTCTCTATTTCTCTAAGATAAACTCAACTTACGTATGCACCACCACAAATCTAGAGTTTCAATAAATCGTAATATTGTAAAATTCCAAATTTTAGTATATTATTAGCAGGATTTATTGTGATGAACTGTCCAATAAAATATCCACAATGCTTAACAGATCATTGCATTAGAAAAAAGTTTGGAAAATATAAAAACAATATTTTCAATTTTTAATGCCGTGTTCCCTTATCCACCTTAGAGATCATGATATGCAACCTGCAAACCCTCATCAGCTTTTCAGCATGAAGCCTTGGCAACGAGCCGCCGAGATTTAGAAGGGTCAACGTCGCTTGAACGTCTTCTTGTGACCGTGGAGACTTGAACAGAAATATTGTGTCAGAGGCTAATCCACTACAAACGACCACGTAGGCCCTTCATCGTATTCCCCAGCCATGACTTCATGCAATGGCACCAACTCCAACTGCACCCCATATATTGTGCATTTCAATGTCTTCCAACTCGTTATTCCTATATAATTTGCCCTACCTTGATTAAGACATAAAGAAACATACATCCTATATTTAACTTTCATTTATTTTTAATTAAATTTAGAATTCCAAATTTTTTCATTTCCTTTTCATTTATCTTCTTCAACTTATTTAGTCCATATAACAACCTACTTTTGCTGGCCATATGAGGTTCCCTAAAGCCTGCTACTTGTGACTTTAGCCTAGTTTGCATATCAACCATGAACCGTTCCACCATATCACCTCCAAATTTACATTAGACAGAGGGGAAATTGCTTTTTTCCCCTGAGTGCTCATCAAATTTCTTAAATGAATTTTCTGTTCAATTCCACTCATATTAATACATAGTCATATTTCGAAAAGGGTACATAGATGTATTTGAATTTTAAATTTTTTTTATTTTTTTAAATTATTTTAATTTATAATTTTATTGGTACATTTTTATGTCAAATGCTTTTTAAAGTTATGTATGAAGGAGATGGTGCGTTTGATATTACATCTAAAAACAATAAAACAATATTTACATTAACAAATTTATTATTATTAATAATAAAAGAAATAATATCAAGCATAAATGAAATACTTAAATTTTTGCCTTTTAATTTTCAATCAAACTTTATATAAATAGACAAAAGTAAATTGAAAGTTAAGAATTTTTTTTTTTTTGTGATATTAGAAAGACAAGGTTATTTTTTCACTACTTAATATGAAGTTTATAAATGACATAAAAATAATATTATTGATACTACATGATGTAATTACTATGTTTTATTGATATTATTAATAACAAAACAATATTTTATATACTTAGTACAATATTTCAAAACATACATATATATATATATATATATATATATATATATATAGAGAGAGAGAGAGAGAGAGAGAGAGAGAGAGAGAGAGTATTCCATAAATAAGTTTGTTTGATTGTTTTAATGTTTAAATATGAGCTTATGTAAAATATATACTCAATGCATATTATAGAGACATAATATTTAAAAAAATATTAATTAAAAAAAATAATTATATATAATATATAAAATATGAAACAAAAAATCCCGTGTCTACCTGATAGAAGAGGAAAGCTTCAAGGGTGCAAACTCGAAACCTACTTCAACACTTACGCAAGTAAGCCAAGTATTCAATGTCATTTTCTCCACAATCCTCTTGTAGCCCAACATTAAGATTAATGGTTTTTTAGCACGCTAGTGTTTTATCAAGGAGTTTCTTCCATTAGCATCTGGACATGGTATAGCTCAACATTCATTCATTTAAACATGTCCTAAATGAAATATTCAAAAAAAAATTACAGGAGAAAATAAATACATACATATTTAGTCTGTATTTTCGCATATTAAGCACATTAACTTATGTACAATCTTCTAATAGGTGTTGATTATGGTTGTTGCTGATGTCAAATCGCACAAAGACTATAGGACTACCTTGATCTTGGTATGATTTGACTTGAAAACTTATCGGTTCCTAGTCGATGATATTTATTGTTTTCACTTGTTTAGATGTTTTCATTGATATATGGCATGCCACTAATCCTTCATGGCTTGAGAGATATTTGTGTTTAAAGTTAGCAACTTATGCCGCTAAAACCCCATGGGTTGTGGCGTACACCAATTGGTTAGCTGTGGCTACCGAATAGTCAATAATCATAATTTTTTGTTTCTAAAATCCCTTCAATATTCACCTTCTTTAAAACCCTCTCAAACTTAGCATTTATATAACTAGACCCTCATATCCTCATGTAAGGATTGCCACTAAAAATGTGCCATTGTGTGAATTCTTGTTAATTTTTTTCACAAGCTAAATAAGCAAAACCTACCATGAAATCCTTATGAAGGATTGTATCCAATTCTTTATTCGTTCTCTTTCTATATTTTCGGAGACATGGATTTATGGAAGTGGCTTTAGGCAAGTCAATTTCATCACAAAATAGGTGACCTTGGGAAAATCACTGAAGCAATTTCTCTCTATCTTCCTCTAAGAACTTGATTAAATTATGGTAAGTAGTACAGCCTAAAATTAACAGAATTTAGAGCTAAAGAGCAAATAGCAAGAATGGAACATCAAAAGTTTTTCACTAAACTAGTCCATAATTAGGTCATCATAAGAGATTGGGTATTAACTTTGCCTTTAAAGAATCTAAATCAAAGTCAGAACTTGTATTGAAAGAAGAATCGTAGGGCTACTAATAAAGACCAAATATCACACATTGGGAATTTGAAACTGTTGTAGATACACGTATTCAATATTTACCTCCTAGAAGGCAAGAAAACTAGACTGTTGTGTGCTATCATAACAAGAAACCATCATACTTTCTAGGGCATCAATGTAAATCGTGCGTAAAAGATAAACAAAGGTAAGATCTAGGTAAGTATCTTATGTATATGCACAATTAATTTTTAATTTTCATTATTATTCTAATTTGTTGTTTTTGTTTAGCACTTCAACATATGTTCACAAGATGATAGATGTTTTGCTATCACATATGGTATTTTCGAAGACTCTTTTCAAGTATTATATATTCATCAAGGTAAGACTAAATGCATGATCATGTTCGTAGAGTGAGAAAAGGGTAGCATGACAAGAAAGAAGAATCACAAAAAAAGCAAGAATATCAAAATAGTTAAAGTTCACCACATGTAGTCTTTCATGTAGCATCTACAATAATCGCTTTCGTAAAGGTATCATTACATCAGTCATTGTAAAATCATCATTATAACAAATAAAATACTTGTCTATCTCTGCAAAGAGTTGAAGACATGTGTTGTCGTGAGTTTCAGGATCATCATTAGGTGGTTGCATGCAGTTAGAAGTTGTTATTCAGTGTGTCTTCTTTCACATCATTCTATATCATTGTAAAGTGGACCATTTTCCCTATACTTATGATCTTCATTTCTTTTATTAATTCATAGTGGTGGTGTGCTAGGTTATGAATGGTCACTCACTGTGTTCAAGCTCTGGAACATTTAGGTGGTATACATGCTAGGTGAGTTGTAGTTTGGTCAGCTGAGGTATCCTAGTTCAGCTGACTACTAAAATTGTGTGTTGGAGTGTCCATCCATGGGGAGCCGGAAAATAATGCTTTTTTCAGATTCTAGGAAGTTGGAGCTTTTCTAATTAGAGTTGAATAAAGAATTATTAGAAAATCATTCAAGTGACTTTGTCTTTATGTGTTTCCACCTTAAAATTGTGGGCATTATTTTGTTCCTTTAATATCACATTATCAGTATAAAATATTTATAATAATTGAAGATTAAATACCGTTCAAATATTAATAATAATACCACTGAAAGGAATATTGATTCCCCCCCCCCCCCCCATCCTCAAAAGATTTCAACAATTGGTATCAAAGCTTGTTCCTTCAATAGCGCTAACAACTGAATGAGGTCATGAACATAACAAGAATGGTGTACCCTATTCAATGAAAATAATTATGCACTTTCAGAAAGGAAGAATGAAAGTTCTCACTTTCCATGCAAGGTTACTTAAATATGGGACACTATTCAAATGGCTTTACACCAACTACGATGAACAATGGGCAACAATTTGCAAATGATGCAAAAAAACAAAGAATATTATTATCAATGGACTTATTGAATCATCTTATCATACAGGTTAATAAAACTACCAAAAATGGCGAGATGTTTAGAGAATATATATGCAAGTGACTCAAATATCAAAGAAGAAAAAATCTTTAAATCTATAGAGATAGCAACTTAGCAACTCAATGAAAGAAGATGACAACATTGTTGCATATCATAACACGCGATGAAATAACCAACAAACCGAAGGCGATTGAGAGAGTCATTACGAGAATACTATTACAATAAAATATTTCTAGAACGTTACCGTGAAGATTCAACCCAAAGGTATCAATCTTAGAATATAGTGAAAATATGGACAAACTCAGCAAAGAGGAATTACAGAGTTCAGCAACATATGAAATGAGACTTGATGAAGAAGATGGTACTGTGATTCAGAACCGAAGTTGTAGCATTTGGCAAAACCAATAAGGAAAAACAACCTTCAAAGGCAAAGACTCAATTTGCCAAGTGTGAAGAAAAGGAAGATGACAAGAAGGTATTTAGAAGGAGAATATGTTTACTTTAACAAGAAAACTAAAAATTGGTAAGGAAAATTAGTATGTAAACTCATTGATATGTTTCTACAGTGGTCATAATTTCTCAAAGAAATGTCCTAATGTATAATGCTAACCTCAAAAGGAAATAAAGCCAAAGAAATTCAACAAGCAACAAGAAGAAAGGATTCGTATGAACTTTCTTCAAAGAAGATAGCTCATTATCAAGAAGACAGTGATACCCAAGAATATTAATGCTAGGATTATTGTTTATGCACAAGAACAATTAAAAGAGGCATCAAACAATGAAGAAGCGGGTTGATCATAGAATAATTTTCAAGGAGGCAATCAAGCGAAAAAGAAAGCTCAAGGTCGAGAAGATATGTTCCAATATTTTGAATAACAAGTTTGCCGTCCTGCAAAATTGAAGAAGAACACATATGTAATGAAGAGTCACTTCCAAAAGAAGTTGAAGAAAGAACCAATAGGTTAGAAGCATTAGAAGCAAAGAAGTCTTACCAAGACAAGGAAGAAGGAAAATTGTCCAAAACTATGCCAACAAATCAAGGGTATTGAAGAACCTATCAAAAATTAATGATATTACAACAACAATCGCTCTCAATTACAAAGAAGAAGAAGCGACTTACAACAAAAAATAGACGAACCTATGAGATCCTGACAACCATGTAGATTGCATTGACAAGACCAGAAGAGCAAATTAAAGACAATTTAAAAAGATTTCCCATCCGGGTACCAACATATTTTTTTCATGTCTATTGTTATTCGCGTGGAAAATTTGGTCATAAATTCATAGAATATCGTATGTACCTCAGGAACCAAAACAATTCCGTGGAGATTTGTCAAATATGAACCTCCCAGGCTCAACAAAACATCAATAGATTTTTAACATTTAATAAATAATATTGAATGTTAAAAATGTCGCAACTTTTGGACACATAGCTAGAGATCACAAACTTGAAAATCTCCAAGAATTGCCAGACTGAATGAATATGAAGAAGAAGAAGACCGACATCAGGTTTTCGCCTTTCAAGGTTCAAACAAAGATGTGTATGTTATTATGGTTACTTCAATGCATATGAATGGAGATGTTAGAAAGAAATTTTGTATATCTTAAAGAGAAGAAGGAAGGAACCATGTTCTTTGAAAATGATGGATCTTCAAATGTTATAGATCAGGTATCATTACCTCGAAGCAAAGATTCTCTAACCAATAATGTTCTATTGATTGAACATGGAATCACAATATGTTCAACAGTTGGACAAATGCAGACCAAGGACAATATAATGCTATTCAACCTGCTGCAATGAAATCGAAAGAAGAAGGTATGAAAATTGTGGTTGCCATGTTGTAATGGTAGATCCTAAAACTTAAATATATGTATTATGATGAAGCAACAAAGAATGTCTACCAGCTATAGAAGATGAACTTAAGCTGGTATTAAACCTAATGGGTCACATAAACTTTGACAATATTGTCGATACAGTGGAAGCAAAGATGAAATTAAAACTTAAAACCCTTCCAACACACTAGTGAGGCTTGTTGGTACAACGCGTATAAAATCAAATTTAAAATGCGTAACAACACTTTGCATCACATCCATTGGAATTGATACATATTGATCTATGTGGTCCTATGAGAACAAAAGGCTTAGATGAGCAATTATATCATGTTAATAATATATGACTATACCTACGACAAACACACCCTCCAAGAAAAATCAAACATTTGAGTGCTTTGAAGATTCACAAGGAGCGATTTGCACGAAACTTGTTTGAAAATAAGTGTCTAAGATCAGATAATGTTGAGAATTAATTTCCAAATTATTTCCGCATTGCATCATGGATTAAATGGAATAAAAAAGATCAATTTTCTAGAAGAAAATTCCATACCTCAAAGAAATGGAGTTGTTGAAAGAAAGAACATAACCGTGATGAAAATGGGTAGAAAAAATGCTAAAGGACTCAAAATTGATGAAAATTTGTTGAAATGCAGCAGATGATGGAGTTGTTAGTGAAGTCGCTTTCACTATGGGCCCGCAGCAAATTCTCACAAGAATTATTTTTAGGACTACAGCTATTTTTAGACATATGGAGCACATGGTTCGGGATTCCGCTTGATGATTCTGGAAGTATGTGTTATGTTGGTAAAAACAGATGAGACTTATTTTTATAAACAAGAGTGGTTTAAATTATTTTAGACCTACCTCCTAGAACAAAGGAATGTCAAATATTATTACCTTTAATAATATTTAGACTATGTTGCGCTTTACATACGAGCACTTGGGCTCGTTGCAGGTTCTGCATATGACAGAATCACGGTTCCTGGCGGCTTGATGTACACCATGCATGGTTGACTTCAGTTGGACTGCACGGCAAGAAGTTTGGAGGAGTTAACAGATGTACTAGTGAGAGTTGTGTTCTCGCTTATTTTAATGAACTGGATCGAGAGTAGTCAAATTACTAATCAATCAACAATTAGCAGGAGGAGTGAAAAAACACACACCCACACTAGTAACTCATTATTCAACTCAAGAACACATCATTTCACTATAGTGCATGATCAGTTCAGTGGAGACCAGTGAAAGAGGTAGATGAAAGGGTAGAGTTAGCTATCAGTTGTGACTATACTGTTGCTATTTGCAACACACAGATAGGAGGAGTAAGCCCATGAGGATTGCGCAGTTCAGGCTGGTGGTTTATCTATATAAATAGGCCATCCCATAGCATTGAAACAAGCAATAGAGGCAAGGCAATTGGCGGTGAGTTTTGAACCAGTAACCTGTTCAAAACTGAGCTAGATTGTGAGTAACTGCATGAGAAAGTACTGAGTACTTGTGAGGAGTATTGTACTAAGTTAGTTACTTGATTTCTCCATTATAATATACACAATACCTACGGGGTTTTCAGCTATAAGCTTTCCCCATACATACTGTGTTAATGTGTATGATGATTTGATGTGTTATCGCTTGATTTTATTTCCGCATGTGTGATGATCTCAGTTGAGTTGAGTGGAAGAGATTATGTGTTGTGTATGAAGTTCAAATAGTATGTGACCAGGATAGTCTCGGTGGATAATTAATCATTATTCAGCAAATTTCTACATGGTATCGGAGCTATTGAAGCAGAGATTGATCATCACAATGATTACAAACTTATTTCGGTAGACAGAGTCTGCATGCGGGCCAGGTAGCCTCCGGATTCATCTTTCTTCGAAAAGTGAAAGGTCTGGTAAACGCCCCTTGCAGTCGATCTCTGTGCTAGAAATAATTTGTTCTCACGATCTAGAGCGGCTGAGCTTTGAGGTGGAATTCGAAATTTTGCAGCAGTTTTGTTTTCTTGGTGTCGGTGTTGAAAATGTCTTTCAACGGTTTGCGACTCGAATATGCTCTTGAAGGTAGTTCGAATTATGTTGCATGGAAGGATCACATGGAAGCAGTATTAGAAGATAATGGTCCGAAGGAGTTCGTAGATACGAATGTCCAAAAGCCCACTGATCCTGCTGAAGTCGAAGTATGGCAAAAGAAGATGGCGAAATGTCGAAGGATCCTGTTGGAGGGCGTCAAGGATCATATTGTATCCAGCCTGCATGGAAAGGCTTCTCCATTTCTAATGTGGAAAGCTTTGACGAATCTATTCCAGAGTAAGAGTGACCAAAGGAAGCTGGCGCTCAAAGATAAGCTCAGGAACATCAAGATGGAGAAGGGCGACAGCATCGCCAAATACCTCACGAAGTTCACTCAGTGCAGAGATGAGCTGGGAAGTGTGGGGGTGGCTGTCAAAGTTTCACTGAGTGCATGCTTGGTTTCAAGTGTGATGGGATCGGTGTGGTTCTTGGACAGCGGTGCGTCATTTCATATGACGGGAGATCGGGAGTTGTTCTCATATCTGGAGGACAAAGATTTGGGTGTGCACATCGAGATGGGCGATGATGGTAGATACAGTGCGACTGGTATTGGTACCATATCCTTTCAGAGGGAGTCTGGTAAACCCTTTGTCTTGAAGGATGTCATGCATGTACCTGGATTGAAGAAGAACCTGATTTATGTGGCGATGTTGGAGGATAAGGGGTATGATGCGGTCTTCAGCGAAGGAAAAGCCTTCCTGCGCAGTAAGACTACTGGAGAGACCTGGAAGATATGGGTTCGAACTAAGAACCTTTATCAGTTGCAGGTAGATGGCTGCGCAGCTATGGCATGCAAGGCGGGAGAAGTGGTGAGCCGGGATGATGAGGGTGAACTGTGGCACAGGAGATTGGGCCACCTTCACCATGGAGCTTTGAAGATTCTGCAACAAATTTCTACTGGGCTTCCTAAGGGCACCCTTGCGCAGTCAGATCAGTGCAAGGGGTGTACTTTAGGGAAGTATGTGAAAGCCACTTTTCACGAGAAGGATAGTCGCGCCACGACGATCCTTGAGAGAGTTCACACAGACGTGTGTGGTCCTTTCTCAGTTGCTTCGACAGCAAAGCACAGGTATTATGTGATCTTTGTTGATTATTTCTCTCGAAAGTGCCGGATCTTCTTCATGCAGAAGAAGAGCGATACATTCGCGAAGTTCTGTGAGTTTAAAGCACTGGTCGAGAAGGAGTCGGGGAAGAAGGTGATTGCTCTAAGGAGTGATAACGGTGTTGAATTCATCTCGGCTGAATTCAAGGAGTTCTGCAGCGCAGAAGGGATTCGGAGAGAGCTCATCGCACCCCATAACCCACAGCAGAACGGGGTGGCTGAGCGGAAGAACAGAACGATCGTGGGTGCTGCACGGGCGATGTTGCATGATTAGGGCCTACCCCTTCACTTGTGGGTTGAGGCATGCAATACAACAGTGTATGTGCAGAACCGTTGTCCTCACAAGGTTCTTGGCATGAGTACACCGGAGGAGGCTTATTCTGGCAAGAGGCCTGATATTTCCCATTTGCGGATTTTTGGTTCTCCCGTCTACATGCATGTGACGAAGGATGCGAGAAGGAAGCTGGATCCAACTGCTGAGGTTGGAATATTTGTGGGGTACACTGATACACCTCACAACTACCAGGTATATTTGTCAGACAGTCGCAAGACTGTTGTGCGACGGGATATAAAATTTCAGGAGGAGAAAGCCATGCAGTGTTCGCTTGAGAGGGAGCTACACTTGCATGCAGATGAGGAGCCGTTAGTTCCTAAGGAGGAGCTTCCGGATGTGGATCAGCCACAAGAGGAGGTTCAGGAGGTGGAAGAAACCACCCAGGCAGCGCCAACCATCGGAGGGCGCATGCGCACTACAGAAGCTGAGCGACTGGCTTGGGATGCAGAGAAGGTTGTAGGACCACCTACAGCACAGCGCAGATAGAGACAGTCACCGGATCGGTACACTGGATACATGGCTCTTGTGAGTCAATGTGTTGTGACGGAGCCATCCTCTTTTGAGGAAGCCGTGGAGGAACCCGCATGGGTTGATGCCATGATTGAAGAATATGATTCGATCATCAGGAACAGTGCATGGGAGATTGTCCCAAGACCGGTTGGGAAATCAGTTGTAGGTTCGCGATGGATCTACAAGGTGAAGCAGGCGGCTGACGGGAGTGTGGAGAAGTACAAGGCGAGATTTTTCGCCCGTGGCTTTTCACAGATCGAGGGGATTGATTATGAGGAGACCTTTGCACCTGTCGCAAGGTACTCTTCCATACGGACGATCCTTGCTCTCTCAGCGCAGATGGGGTGGCACATTCATCAGATGGATGTGAAGACTGCGCTCCTAAATGGAGTTATTGAGGAAGAGGTGTACATAGAGCAGCCTGAAGGTTTCGAGATCTTCAGCAGTGAGTCGCATGTGTGCCGACTCAAGAGAGCACTGTATGGGCTGAAGCAAGCACCTCGTGCTTGGTACACTCGGATAGACAGCTACTTCACCGGGCTTGGATTCTCCAAGAGTGAGGCGGATCCAAACCTGTACCAGATTGTGGTGGAGGGGAAGCTGTTGATCATCGTACCGTATGTAGATGATCTGATTTTGACTGGCGATGAGCAGTTGATACTTTCATGCAAGGAGGATCTTGCACGAGAGTTTGAGATGAAGGACTTGGGCATCCTTCATTATTTCCTGGGATTGGAGATTTGGCAACGCAGCGGAGGACTGTTTGTTTCTCAGGGCAAGTATGCCCGGGAGATTCTGGAGAGGTTCAACATGCAAGGCTGCAAGCCTGTTGACACTCCTCTTCCTGGTGGTCGGAGGAAGGAGGATGCTACTTCAGCGGAGGTAGTGGATGCCACTGTCTATCGACAGTTGGTGGGGTCGCTTATGTATCTGGTCAATACATGACCCGATATATGCTATGTAGTTAACCAGCTTTCGCAAGCTATGGTTAAGCCTACCAAGCTCTTTTGGAAGGCAGGCAAGCATGTATTGCGCTATATCAGAGGCACATCGGGATATGGTTCATGGTACAGACAGGAGGATGAGTTGAGGCGGCAGTGCTTCAGGCATCGGTATCATCATATCAGAGATTGTGTTCAATGGAGAATCATGATGCTTTCATATGTTCCCACGGAGGATCAGGATGCCGACATCCTGACGAAGGCGCTCACCAGGAGCAAGTTCGAATTCCACAGAGGCAGGATAGGGGTTGCAGATAATCCATATCTTGCTGAGAGGGAGTGTTGAAAATGCAGCAAGATGATGGAGCTTAGTGAAATTAAGTCGCCTTCACTAAGTGGGCCCGCAGGCAAATTCTGGCGCAAAATCTATTTTTAGACTATGTCTATTTTTAGACATATGGAGCATGGTTCGTGGATTCCAGTTTGAGATTCTTGAAGTATGTGTCATGTTGGTAAAAATAGATGAGACTCTATTTTTGAGGCCAAAGAGGTCGAAGTCTATTTTTAGACTGCCTCTCCTTAAAACAGGGAAGTCAAATATTATTTACCCTTAATAATATTTAGACTATAAACAATAGTTTACTCTCTTGGAGCACTTCAGTTCGAGCTACAGAAGTGGCTCATGCATCTGACAGAGGAATCACGTGGTTCCTAAGGGTTTGATGGCATCATGCATGGTTGACTTCAGTTGGACTTCAGTGGCAGAAGTTTGGAGGAGTTAATGAGACAGCTAGTGGAGTTGTGTTCTGTTTATTTTAGTTGAACTGATTGATATTAGTTTAACTAGCTAATCAATTAGTTATGAGTGGAGTGAATTAAATATTATTTAATTCATTAATTATTAACTCATTATTCAACTCAAGAACACATCATTTCACTACAGTGCATGATCAGTTCAGTGGAGACCAGTGAAAGAGGTAGATGAAAGGGTAGAGTTAACTATCAGTTGTGACTATACTGTTGCTATTTGCAACACACAGATAGGAGGAGTAAGCCCATGAGGATTGTGCAGTTCAGGCTGGTGGTTTATCTATATAGAGAGGCCATCCCATAGCATTAAAACAAGCAATAGAGGCAAGGCAATTGGCGGTGAGTTTTGAACCAGTACCTATTCAAAACTAAGCTAGATTGTGAGTAACTGTATGAGAAAGTACTAAGTACTTGTGAGGAGTATTGTACTGAGTTTTTTACTTGATTTCTCCATTATAATATACACAATAGCTACGGGTTTTTCAGCTATAAGATTTTCCCATACATACTGTGTTAATGTGTATGATGATTTGATGTGTTATCGCTTGATTTTATTTCCGCATGTGTGATGATCTGAGTTGAGTTGAGTGGAAGAGATTATGTGTTGTGTATGAAGTTCAAATAGTATGTGACTAGGATAGTCTCGGTGGATAATTAATCATTATTCAGCAAATTTATACAAAATTTGGGTTC